>OZ026522.1:49165393-49592893 GCA_964019695.1 Loripinus fragilis
GCGGTCAAGATTATCCCAAAGACAGGGCCGTCGTCGGCTTTTAGAAAGTGGTACGGCCATTGAACACCATTGGTGTTCATCGAGTGCAGACGGCACGAGGGGGGAGGGAATGAGAGGGTGGTTTGGGGGACCTCCTCCAAGAAAAAGTTGTAATTCAAGATGACTAAAGAAGTGATTTTGTTGCACTTTGAGACCAATTTTGCTTGTGAACCTCAGCTTATTTTACATGCAGTATAGCTATTTTTCAAATGCCTACCACAGCCTCTTTCGACTGCCACCCCCTCCCACAACCACCAAAATATCAACAACTATTTCGACCCCTCGATGGGTCTCATCAAGCGGTGGCATCATAGTTAACTGATTCTTCAAAATTTAAAGTAACAGTTAAATCTGATACAGATATCCCCGCTTTAGTTTTTTTTAAAATTTGTTTTGTTTTGTTTATTTTCTTTTTATCTTATTTTTTATCTATTGTTTTCTTTTTTTCTTTTTTCTTCTTTTTTGTCTTTTTTGTCTATTTTTGTCCTTTTGTTTGTTTCTTTTCATTAATTTACGTACATGTAACAGTATATACATATTAACCAGGACACAGAATTCTCAGGCCTCTAGATAAGAGAGGGAGCGCAGTGGCTTAGTGGCAGAGTGCTTGACTCGAGACCGAGAGGCCGCAGGTTCGAGCCTCACCGGCGTCACTACGGTGTGGTCCTTGAGCAAGACACATTTATCCTAGCTTAGTGCTGGTTCAACCCAAGAAGACCCATCCCTGTTTAACTGAAAGATTGTTGATGGGACGTAAAGAATCAAATCAAACAAACTCGAGATAAGAGTGTGTAATAAAAATATTTTTCCCTATTTCTCAACCAAAACATATGTCATGGGTACTCAAAAATACAGTCTGATCAGCTCCTTTGTTATTCGCTTATGATAAAGTATTATATTTAGAATTATTATGAGCAAATTTCAATTCTCTAGCTAGTCTCTGTAGCTGAGGAGACTGGTTTGAGCCTGGCTTTGTCGAACACCAGAACAGAACAGAACAGAAATTTTATTTGGACTTAAGCATTACAAGCTCATCCTCACAACAATACATAATATACAAAACATATATTATATACCCCCCCCCCCCCCCCCCCCCGAAGACAGGACTTGTCGCATCGCGGATCGATCAGGATGACTGTCTTAAAGCTGCATAGTCTGTAACTTTTGATCTTTTAATTTTAGAACTAATATTTCTATTTTTCAAGAACACAATAAAAAAAACTAAAATTCAGTTATACATTTTACCAATTTCGTAAATCTTAAGTTAACAAATTATCAGTATCAAAACAACAGCATTTAAGCTAAAATTAACTGTCTATAATTATTGGAGAGACGCAAATAATTACCAACAAGAGAAACACGCACCTGTTTTATAAGATAATTCACTTTTCCGTGCAGTTTTCAGCTATAGTGAACAGATTTATTGTGAAAACATAACCTAATTCTACTTTTACAAATGATTTAAGAAGAAAATAAAAAAAATCGAAAAATGTTCATAGTTGCAGACTTAGTCTCTTTAAAACAGGTGTCATTTTCTTAATCGTGTTAGTTTAACAACTATCTTTCACACCCTGAGGCAGCCGAAATATTGACCAGCGCACGCTTCAGTTATCATTTAATAATTAATCTTTGATCATCGAAAAATAGATCATTAAAGAAGGTCTAGAAATAACGTGAGAAAACGGCCCTGCAAAAAACATATTTGGCCAAAAATGTGGTCCGGCTAAAACCGTTTCGGGCAAAAAAGTGGTCCGGCCATAGCCGGACCGGCCGGACCGCCGACGACGGCCTTGAAAGACACAGTATGTAAACTGAAATAAACATCCTGTACCGTTCCTCCGCTAGCTCACGCCTTATAAACATGAATAACAGCACTCGTGCGTAACCAGTAGTCGGAAAATGCGTGTATTTAGGTACATGTACACGTTTCGATTTATATTGTTAGCGATACAGACAATACACATAATGTATAAGGTGTGAGCTAGGAGGAACGGGTACAGGATGTTTATTTCAGTTTACATACTGTGAAAGATGTTCAATCGGATTGAAATACGGACCTTTTGATGGCCAGTTGTCAATGAAATCAACGCGTTGCTGTTAACGTTGCAAAAATCGAACCATTATCTTGAAGTGTTGTGTTCAATGCAGATGGTCATACGGGGTGTACCTAAATACAGTAGTCTACAGTAGTATACAGTAGTATACAGTAATATACAGTAGTATACAGTAATATACAGTAGTATGCAGTTGTATGCAAAGTAATATATAGTTATATGTCAAAATTGAATTAAAAAGAATGTTTTATCAAATTGAAATGTTTTTTATTTCAACTTTAATGCATATTTTTTCTTTGACCAAATTCAGCCCCATTTTCATCTCTAGTATTACCACGCTTTGAAAAATACATTTCCAAATACTTATTTGCCTATTTTTTTTTATTTATTTTTTTTTGGAAAATTCAAAAATGTTTTCTAAAATTCATTTTTGATTAAGTTATGCATTTCTACAGTCTGTGTTTAATATACAAATCCTACTACAGTCAGAGAGTAGCTATATTGCGTTCACCCGTCCGTGCGTCACGCAACGAAACAGCACAGATTCCAATACAATTTTACAGGAATGATATTCGAATGCTGAATGGATATTTCACGACAGATAATCACTTACGTACGTAAGTTTAAATTGTCCGACTTGCAGGGATCTATGCCGGACACTCACTGTTTTATATTGTTCTCGTTCGGGTATTTACTTTTTCCTGTGCTCTTTCTTTACCACATCGAACTCGCTGTTCGTGTTTGAGAGATGAGAGATGCTTTTGTTCAAGTTATTGCCATTTTGGACAGTATATAGGAGTCGCTAGTTCAAGACTCATCGGGGGAAAAGTTAAAATTATAATACCGGAATATATCCCTTCTCATAGAATAAAAAAATAGATTTGCGAATTAGAAGCGAGTTTACATTTATTAAGAGTTAGAGCTAGTATGGAGACCCGTACCTCGGGTAAAGACTGGGGAATAATGTTGTTAACATTGAAACCGCGGGCCGCTAAATCCTCTCAATTTTAGATTTTTCACTGACAAAGATGCAATGTACAATATTGTCGTGTCGCTGGTACTCATTATAGGTCATGTAAGTAAGTAAAATCTTAGGGTGACAACATTTAGCAATACAACTTATCTTCTACGAGGGCCTCAAAATAAAATAGAATTAATGCGTACACAGGTTTCACACAAGTTATCAAAATTAAACCGATAACACTTGTGCTGGGCAAATCAATCCCCTACGCGTTCCATTACCGATATTACAGATAGAAAACATTGGATCCTGATTAGCTGGTCATTTTACGCACAGTCTCCAAAGCACGATATATCTAGGTCCAGCAGGACAAGTGTGAATTTGAAAGCTACACAAGTTCTCAAATAATTTCCCAAGGAACACTATCAGAGAGTCAAACAGGTTGGATTAAGACCAGGCCTGACGTTTTGTCGGCCCTGCAGACAAAGACAGTTAACTGCAGCATCAATTGTCAGTGCAATTTTAACTAAATTAGTCAAAGGGCAAAGGGGGCTCTCTTGGGAATCAATTAGGATGAATATGGGAATCGAACTTCATGCTTAGGGCATGACACTGGATTTAAAGGTAGATTTGCCATTCTTTACAATAATACTGTTGAAATTCAGGTGCCCCCACCCCCACCCCCCATTCCTTCAAGATTTAGATATTAAAAAAAGAAATAATGCACAGGTTTTATCTTTTGTGCACATTCCGCGGCTATGCGCCTTTAATGTCATCATGAAACGTTTTGTAAACTCTGTTTTATATTGATATACACCTATGCATAAAGCATGGCCAACGGCGGCTTGGCATGTGCTTATGAACACGCATAGGTGATAACTCATTTCAAATCACAGCACATCAAGTGCATTACAAAAAGAACAGCATGCATTAATTAGCACTGTACTGATAAGAGGTCTTCTGGTGTATTAATGACCGAGATAAACGCAATTACGTCTAAATAGGTGTAAATAATGCAGCATATTAGGATATAATTAAGTCCATTACTTTGAACCAGCTGTGGTAAGAGATTATCAAACACTCTTGAACACCAGTAGCATTTCAGATACAGTGCTAGTACTGGCACTAGCCAAATATAGCCAATACTATTAACAATGAACGTCGATGATGTAGATCTGTCCATTAACGACTAAGATCAGTTGTGCGTTCCACAAGCATTACTCAGAATGTTCTCCACCTGATTAAAACACGCATACTCGAAATGATGAGCGCAGTGTTTCAGTGTTACGAGTGATAGACACTTGAGATTGATGAGTCGCTAGTTCAAGACACGCCTGATCCTTGAGCAAGCCACTTTGTAGTACTGGCTCAGCTCAGACTGGTTCAACCTAGGCCCCGCCATGGCATAAAAATGCTGACATCAACACAAATTATAGTACTCGAAAATTATTACCATATTTTAAACTTCAGTTATATGGTATTTATCGCATATGCACAACAGCCTCCCTTTAAATGCCCATGGTGACGTATTCAACGGGGTCAGTCTACATCCATACTTTGTGTATGAGCGCAGTGAAGATTCTGCGTCTTCGTTCGTCATCCATGCAATAAGAAAAAAAAACTCAAATTGCACGACGCTAAGAAAGCCATGAAAGTTGACCTTCAGCACGTGTCCTATATAATAAGTATTATTCAGCTATTGGTCACTGTATCGCCACGTGGTATGTAATGTCCCAGTCTCTTGTAATGTTAACGGAGATAGGAACCGTGCTGTGGGGGCATGGCTAGACAGTGACCTAATATTTGAATAAAAGGAGTGTCAGATTGTGTATGGAAGCAGATGGAGGCCTTTTGACGTGCGACTTCTGACTTATCACGACGCATCCTACTTATGATTTGTGGTTTTGTGCTAGTTTTGGTGCAAACCTGAAGCAGGGGTGTATTGCAAATTTGCTACTGTATATTGTTTGAGAAATACTGATCATATTTTTATGGAAGCCGACAATGGACCAGTGACTTATGACATTTGGACTTGTGATTTCCGGCTTGTGATGTATAACTCGCGACTTTGGGCTTAAAGAAATGGCCGATGGTGGAATACGTTGTGAGTCTATGAATACTCGTCCATACATGTACCTTACTCTAAGGGTACGTACCCGTATCTCTAGACACGAAGAAGAAAAAATGCAAGGAAAAATTGCTCCACTCCTCTTTGCTTTTATAATAAATTAAACTATTATTTTTAGAACCATTTTAAAAGTATCTTTATTACGCCGACCTGTCATGTTAGCCCATGGATGTGTTGGGAGGACGTTTCGAAGTTATGAATAGATGTAAGAATTCTGCGTCGACCCTAGCTGTTGGTCGGTCATATTAAAAACGTATTTTTCATCCATGGTTTCCATGGGTACGTCTTCGAATTATTATTTTCTTTCTATTTGCACAGACTCTTTGAGTTTAGACGGGTGATGAAGACACTTTGCAGTCTTTGCTTATTTTTGAAGGAATGTTTGGGCCAGTGCACTCCACAAACGCGCAAATCATTCAAACAATATGTTTTAGTCTGAGCCTAGCAGCGACGGCTCTGGCGAGACTGTGCATATGCATAGCATAGGGTCGTCTGACCCTTTCACTGTTTGCCGATGCTATAATTACTGAATTCCTCATGTGCTGATGCTTATAAGTTTATGAATTTAGCTTACAGCTGCCAGTTTTACTTGCCAAGCCAGCTTGGGCCTGTGTGAAAGCCAGCACTTGAGATTCTGATACTTATCACATTGTTGAACAGCGAAGGTTCAGGCGAGCCTGCACATATGCACTCACGTGCGAGAACCTTTACTGCTCGCATACATAAAGTATAGATGTAGATGAAGACTCAAATTAAACTTAAGCATGTAGCCCTGCTGGATACGTCAGCATGCTCGTTTAAAGCAGGCTTTTACATTTGTATGAGATATAAGATGTTGGGTCTTATCGCATTGTTGAGCATAGAAGGCTCAGGCGAGCCTGCGCGAATGCACAACAGAGCCTTCGCCGCTTGTATCTACACATTTTGGATGTAGTTGATTTCTCAGACCAATGTTTACACAGTTTACAACAGCGTGCCTTTAAAGTATATTTGCGCATATGCAACAAGTACCAAAGCCATCTATTTCATATGTATGATGTAAAAAATAAATGTATATTATTAAATGCTTTATGACTGCAAGGTACCGTAATAGAATATGTAACTGGACTGGCAGTTAACGTTACTTAAATTTCACTTATATCAATCTTAAACGAGCATGCTTGTCGAATTTACAGCCGACTACAAAGTTAGCCTTTGAACAATCGCTTGGCGTATCATAGTTACTAGAGAACTATTTTAGTGGTTTTATTTTGCATTTGCTGAACCCACTCTTTTTCATTTTTTCATGTATTTCAAGCTCTAAGTATTATTTTTTTTAGTTAACCATTTATTAGCCTCATATCATGTTTTCCTTTTATTTTTATTTTTTCCGTTTCTTGGACAATATCGACCGAAATCAATAACGGACAACCGATATCTTTGATCTTTTTCTTATCTTATTTTTTAGAATATTAGCATATGAAATATTGACAAAAAATAAATATTGACAACTGGACCCAGGCTAACCATTCATATGTACTAAGCTCTGCCTAGTAGGTGCATGATCCACTGGAAGCAAATAAACACAGAAAATACGCATCTTCCAATAAGTCTCTATTCATGAACAAACTGGAAAAACGTTGGAGTTCACCCCCCACACACACACACCACTCCCCAAGCAGTATGCATAGTTCCTCAATCAAGTCTAATAAACGAGTCTAATAAACGAGCAATGACCATAACACCTATGGGGCATATTGAAACTGACCCAACTACATCGGCAAGAATACCAGAATAAGGAAGAAGGCAAAGATCATGAATCTATACAATCAAGGACAACACCTGACCCAGGACACCGAATGGAAAAGCGACATAAGACACAAGAAAACATCACATACAAGAAAGCCAAGAGCCCCCCCCCCCCCCCTGCGAGAATTTAAAGAACAGTTCAAGAAAAGTTCTTTCATTATTCAAGAACAAGATTCAAAAACTGGACATGAACTGCTCTTAAAGTGTTCAAGAACAGCTCAAGAACATTTTATGAACGTAAAATTGGACTATTTTTAAGAACAATAATTGTTCTTAAAAACAGTTCTTGAAAAGTTCAAGAATGTACTGTTCTTGAAAGAACATTTTGTTCTTGAAAAGTTCAAGAACATTCTGCTCTTTAGTAGTTCAAGAACATACTTCTTCTATTCCAATACTGCACGTTTCCATGGAAACACAAAACTTTTGAACCAGAATCTTGAGAAACATCAGATGTAAATTTTGTGTAAAGAAAAAAATCCAAAAAAATCAGATCCATAACCCATGTGCCTGACAGCCAGTTGTCATTGGGTAACCCAGCCAACTACTAACCATTGGGTCACCCATCCAACTACTAACTATGATCCTGTTCAATAACTTCACAGATTGTCCATCAGCTTGATCCACTGCCCAGTTATTAAAATGGTAGAGAAATAAGATTCTTATTATCTTTCTTTACCTAAAATTATTACTAAGTGCCAAATTACTAAGTGCCAACCCGAAGTTCACAAATTGAATGATGTCCATTTTTATGGTCAAATGTTTGAGTCAAGATATCATGTTTAGATATCACATTACTTAGGTACCATAAATTAAGTTATACATATGGTGTTCAATATAAGTCTTTGAAATAATCAAGAACAAATTTAGGAACAGTTCAAGAACACATTATGTTCAAGAAAAGTCTTTGAAATGATAAAAAAAACAAATGTAATAAGAACAGTTCAAGAACATATTATGTTAAAGAAGTCTTTGAAGGAGTCAAGAACAAATTTAAGAACGAATCAAGGCACATAAATGTTTGGCCTGTCACGAGAGACACCCCAACCCATCCACGAATCATCTCCCAGTACATATAAATCAAGACATAAAAAGGAGATAAAACAAAAAACAAGGACTCAACAGTACATACAACTGAACACCGAGCAAAAGATATCCAACAGCCAAACTCTAATTGGGTCTTTCGTTTTCAGAAGCAAGCCTATATACAGGGAAGACCAACCAACGTACATCACCATTACTGACGCGATGATCATATTGACTGTGGTACCGTAACAGACTATATGTTACGGTTCGATATACAGGGGGAGGGGGTATACAGACTTTTTAAACGATATATCGACATATCATTACTCAAATTGATTATTGCGTTTTTAAAATCATGAACGCCGCATATGCTTATTCTGGATAAATCTATTTTCATCTATGATATCCTGTCTTCATATGTTTGCAAATATCAGCTGAACAAAAAAAAAAAACGCTGTTTTAATAAGTTAGCTTTATTGTACAATTTATGAGTGTATATACAAATATTCACTCTTGTAGGCGGGACGAGTCGAAAACGAGTTTCCCCCTACAAGAAGGAATATTTGTATATTCACTAGTTATTGTACAATAAAATTCTTGTATCATGACCAATAAAACAACCACATTTTAATTTGTTCATCAGATATTCAAGTCAATTAGAAGCTCCACCCTTGACAGTGTCTTGTGGAAATTATTGTACAGCATAGATCAAAGGAAAGGCGGCAAAGTCATGATACAAGAATACAATGTAATCACACTGGCCGTTTCATTGATTATGGTACACATGCCATTCCTTAGACAAGTATGTACAACTGTCAAGTGAGGCACGGTGCCTTAACATTGATCTGAGCTTCCCCCTACGTTTCAAAATTGTTAATGTGAGCTGCTTATAGTATAGACACAATGGAGAGAGTGTCGAAAGCTTGACAACTGGACGTTACAAGTTCTATCCTACAAGTGACCAAATAGGTAGGGTATTGGCCATTTATGAAATTGTCCTGGAAGAAATGTGAGAACTAACAGCCTCCTCATGTAATATAGATCACCGGGACACCTTTTTAACATCTATTAGTTATAATTGTTTTATTGATACCTAATAGATTAATTATGATATCTGATTATAATAAGAATGATGAGCTGTGTTGGAATGACCAGTATATCAAAATAACTTTTGGAGCGCAGCGTCCGCCATTATTGTATAAATAAATAAATAAATAAATAAATAAATAAATAAATAAATAAATAAATAAATAAATAAATTATGGACATTCACATATTGACTAGTCAAAGCCCACATCACTTCCTCAGGGAAACGCATATTTGCTCAAAAATTATAACAGTGGTCACTAATTAATGATAGTTAGGCTGTCTACTGTCTTACCTCCAATTGTTTACCATGAAGGCAATTTACCCATGTTCTTCATGTTTATGTAATGCATTTTGTTTTATTTTGAATGGTGATGTTGCATTTATATCAATATAGTCTCAAAATTTCATGGTGAAAAGTAAGCAATTCAATGTATTGTTTAGTAGTTCAAATTTCCGTTTCAGTTGAAATATTGAACTAGAAAGCCAACATTTTTAGTTTAGAAGTTGAAATGATAAATTATTGCAAGGGACAAAGATCGCAGAAAAAAAACAATTTAGAAATGCTGACACTTTGTAATGAGAGGATGAACTCATCGGAATTTCAAGTTCAAAAGTCATGGGATTAGAAAATATGAGATAAGGCTTGATCATAACATTATGAAATTTGAACTTGAAACAAGTTATGTACCCTTCTGTATCGTCTCTTGTACTTAGGATGCAGACAGTTGAACTCGATGTAAATTTTCAAACTTTTAACTCCATTTTATGGAATATTCAAGCATTGCAATTTGAATATTGGAACCACAAGCTGTCTGGTGATTTTATGACCCTCACAGTTCACATTTCGATATAAATGAGCCAGATATTTAACATTAAAGGCTCATACGAATCTGCGCATGTATGTTAACTTGTCTCGCAAATGTCTTTGCTACCTACACAACTGAAATAGGGCTGTCAACAAAGGCAGCCTCTAGCCCCACTAGATTGTTGTGCATGCATGTTTCAAGAGTGATTCTACGCATATGTAATTCAAACAACCACGAACTGTTTGGTAGTGTACGCGTACAATAAACGGACGAAAACAAAAGTATGATAATTTACCCACCCAACATGCAATGAGTTAACCCCTATTCTGCCAAATTGTTTAGTCTTTAAATGGTGTCTGCTTTTTACGTCTGCTGCATATATTCATGTGTAGTTTACATGGAATCAAACACTATGAACCTTGAGCAGTCTGATCCAGAGGAAGCAATCTAATTTGGGTCGTTCGCAATATATGCTATCTAGGAACATAACTAGGATTTTTTTGTATCTCGTATGTCCTGTTTATACACCACGTGGGTGGGGGGGGGGGGTAACTTGGGGATAATTTTGGTACGGGTTTGCGAGCAAGCTTTTATGAAACCTACCCTTATCATATACTTGGTCTTCGAAAAAATGACCTATTCATATACTTGATTGAACAAAATGTTTACATGTTCACATACTGTTCTTTGATTTTTACATACCCTCTTTGCTGTCTGTAAACACAGTTTACAAATAAATATTACTATGGTTTCTGAGCTGAATATCTGAACAAAAATATGAGTACATTTGTGTATTTTCAAACAGGATGTCAGAAAACGGGGAACAGTCATATAACAATGATGAAAAACTGGGTCAGTCATATACTTTTTCTTTGAAAAAAGGGGGGCTTATCGTATACCTGGCAGCACTGAAAAAGGGGGCTATTCGAGAACTGTTAAAGTACTGATATTTTCCATTTTATCTTAAGTAAGAATAAATTTCAGAACATATACACAAATTAAATTTAAAAATCCGTTCATCCTCTTTTTCAGGAAGAAAAATCGCACTCAACTCACATAAATCTTGTTAAGCAGATGCAAAGCTGGATATTCAGTGAAGAATATTTTCAGAAGTAAAATATTGACCAAAATAGTACCCTTTTTTAACAGCCATGAAAACTATTATGTGCCCTCACCGACTGCTGCCAATCGGCGATGACTGCCCTGTTTGAGTACAGTGGTTCTCAACAATGGTTTTCGCTGTCTGGTCAAAGGTATCTAAAACATTTTAGACCCCATGGTTCATTGATACATGCAGGATACACTCTGATTGCACATGATGGGCGTTCAGGCTGACAGAATGCTTTGCTAAGCATATGTCATTTTGTTGGTGCTCATTAATTATATGCTTTAAAATCAATTGCATCTCGATTAAAATCAGAAGGGCTCTGGTAACAGTTTCATAGTATTTAACTTTTCAAAGCTAAAGTAGGACAGTTGTCAGTCACTAGCATAATGGCCTGTCCAGTGAAAGTTTAATTAGAATTACTGATCATCACCAAATGACTTTGTTGTAAATAAATAAAAACAAAAACCATCAATGTTTTCATAGAATCCATTTACATTTTTCTGATTGCAATAGCAAAGCATAGAATCCATTTTCAAATGTTTCATATGAATTTTTATGGGTAGCTTATTAGTCTATTCATTAGATCATTCCAAACACAACTCTTTGACATGTATGTTGGTCTAAATTTATCCTCATCAGACGGTATCAAAAGGAAGGATTATAATTGATAGGTGCTAAAAAGCTGTCATAGTGAGCCATACAGGTAGCCCCAAAGTATAAAATACGTGTTTCTCATTGTGGAATGGACATGCATTGTTTCTTCAGCGGTATAGAATGAGAACATGTTTCCGTGTTTCACCCCTTTAGATCCTAAATATATGAAATGGAATATTCCATTTGGTGAACTGGCTTAATCCATACTACTAGCTTTCAGTAAATAAAAGAAAAAAAAAATCATGACTCTGAGTGGACTGCTCCTTTAGCGGTACTAGTCTAAAAAGAGAACATGTTTCCGTGCTTCATCCCTTTAGATCCTGAATTTCTAAAATGGAATCTTCCAATTGGTGAATTGATCTAATACAAAAACTTGTCCCTGAGTAGATTTGCTCCTTTATTCAGGAACAGTTATAAATTAACACTTTACCTTATCGTCTATTGATAACCTTTGCAAAAAGTTTTGATCCAGATCAGTACCAACAAAATGTCAGTCCTGATCTGGATCCAAACTGACAAAATGTCAAACCTGATCTGGATCCAAACCGTTTGACACTCTTTTAGTGTTCCTGAATGAATTATTTCGGGAAAAATGAAATAAGTCAGCAGACAACAACAAAAGAATAAACAAAAACATAGTGTTAAAATATAGTAATTTCAACCTGCGACCCCTTCAGATACAAAATGGGCAAATCCATGTTTATTGTATCAATATGTATGAAAAAATCTATCAAAATGAAAAGGGTTATTATTACAAGCGGAATTCGAAGAAACCGAGTCTGTTGTTGTTTTTTTGCTGTTGTTTTTTAAATAATTTTTATTTTCTCTCTATTACTGAAAGATTAGTTTTTCCAGATTATTTGAATATTCAGTTCCATGAATAAATAAAAATTTAATAAGAAAACTTAATGCAGTCACAAATCAAAACAGCCGGATAAAATAATAAAATTCATTCTGTTTTTTTTTCCCTTTGAGCATGTTACCATCTCACTCTACAGCATTAACTTCCCTGCTGGTCAGAGAGACAGGTAATCATCACTGATAGTTTCTTATCTCTGCTCCGCATATTCTACTGGTCGGTCATTAGGATATTATGCAACCCAAAATGTGTCTTAAACACAGGGTAGCACATCTTTGCTGCATAATTGCCGTGATAATTGTAACAGTGGTCACTAATTAATGCTAATTATTAGCTGTGTGAAGGCAGTTTAAACATGTTATGGCTAGTGAGAGAATCATAATATTTTAATGGTTAATTATAAGCATGATCAGCAGATTTAAGATCCCGATCAGCCCGGATCCACTGTTCATATGTTCGGGTAGGAAACTTCATTCATGGGCGGATCCAGAGGGGGACAGGGGGTCCGGACCCCTCTGAAAAATCACAAAAAATATAGGGTTTCTTAGCAATACTGATTCGGATCCCCTGAAAAAATCACAAAGCTACAAAGCCAACATTCAATGTTGGACAATCATCGGCCCCCGTCAGCGAAACGCCATTTAAATGGCGTTTCGCTGGCGGGCCGATGATGGCCCATTTATAGTGGTATTTGGATCCTCTAGCCCCTCATCAACTAAAAAAAAGTTATCAAATATGGACCCCCTCTGACAAAACTTTCTGGATCCGTGCATGTTCATTAAACAGAACAAAAACTCAAATGAAGCTCTTTCCGGATCTGTGTATCATGCCGAGGCTGAAAAAAAATCGCCTAAAATCGCAAGTTTTTCATTCAGTGCTTTTATGATGTAAAATGGTGAGAAAAAAAGGAGAATGAAGCTGATGCAAGCTGTAAACTGTGTACGGCCTTTGTTCGATCTCTGTACCTATTTATATTACTAGTGTATAGCAGTTTAAAATATAGCGCGGTGGACGGACGGATGGACAGAAAGGTAAAATAGGGTGATTGTGATAACCCTAAGGCGTTCAGAATTAGAAAAGCATCGCTAAAAGCCCACCGTAGGAAAATTAAATGGGTTTATTCAAAACGGACTCAGACTTAAATTAAATGTGTGTTCAAAACTGACTCGGGCTTAATTGAATGTTTTGGTTTTTTGTGTTTTTTTTTACATAGAATGGGCACTAATTAGAATTTGAAAGGTGTGTTTTTTTCAAAGTGTGGCAAATACTAGCGATGAATATGAGGTTGATATTTGAAACCCTAGTCAAAAATATTCGCATCAAAGTTGAAAAAAAAAATTATTTGATAAAATATTGTTTTTTTTTTAAACCAAATTTGACACACTACTGTATATTACTTTGCATACTACTGCATACTACTGTATACTCCATGTACGATATTTAAACTCTGGTCCAAAATATAAGCATCAAAATTGAAAAAATATATTTCAATTTGATAAACTATTGTTTTTAATTCAAATTTGACATACTACTGTATATTACCTTGCATACTACTGCATACTACTGTATATTACTGTAGACTACTGTATACTACTGTATACTACTGTATATTACTGTATACTACTGTATACTACTGTAGACTACTGTAGACTACTGTAATTAGGTACACCCGTCATACGCACTACTGATTACCGGATTTTTCATTTCGATCCTTACCACTTACACTAAACCTTGTGAGTTTCTGCACACATTATTTTAACTTATGATCCGAAAAACGGTTAAATTAATTTCTGTACAAAAAATATAAATATTAATTCTTAAAATGTGCGAAAGTTCTTTTTTGGTTCATTGTATATTTGACCTTGATCTCTGACTCAAATGTCATATTGTCAAAAAAGAAAAACAAAAAAAAATCGAGAGGAATTTGTGTTACAAGCAAGTATATTTGTTCTTGAACTTTGATCACAAGATCACAGCAATGTTCTGTAATCTTCGTTGCAAAGCAATAGTTTTGCGAAATATGAGCACTCTCGAGGAGTTCGCGTTAAAAGCTATAAAACTGATTTTAAGTATATCTGACCTTGAACTTTGCCTCCCAATGTCAAAGCAATGATCTGGAACTTTCTTTGTAATTACTGTGCCAAATATGGGCACCCTCGGTCAAAAAAAAACAAAAGAGGAGTTTCAAGCTGCAGGTAGGCCACATGTGACATTGACCTTTTTACTCGTAGATCTAAGAAATTTTGCAATACATCAAAAAAGAAAAAAAGAGTTCGCGTTATTGACTCTGTTTGTAATTTCATTAAAACCTCTGCGAGCTGAGTTTGGCGAGGTGTTCAGTGAAATAATACCAGCCCGTGGGAAAGATTTAAAAAACGACAGCCGCACGTTCACCGCCGCTGATCGCACGTCGATCCGTGATGTCATTGCAATTTTGAAATCAGTACGTCACCATGTCGCATCTCGGCGTATTCGGGATTTTCTGGAAGTCTTTTTTATGCTTTTTTCAATATAAAATGCTGTATTTAGTGGTGAACAAGAAAAATAATTCATTATTTCGTGTGAAGGTGGGATAGAAAAATCCGTCCCTTGCGATCACCGTCAAGCCTCGTGATGCCCGGCAAACGGTGATCCTCCCACCCTCACACTCGTGATAGATTCAAGATTATACTCTTCAGGTGATTCATCAATTGAGCGCAAATGCCCATCAATTCAGCGCAGAAAATGCCATCAATTGAGCGCAGGATTTCTATAGAGTTCAGAAACCCTGCTCATCAATTGAGCGCAAATATTTTGGGCAGTTAGCTGCGGTACCTTCCGTTAGCCGTCTATACACGACGGATGCACCAGGGAAGAGCGCTTTGACAACATTAGGCCAGGTTTTTTTTATTATTTGATTTATGGGATTTTTTTCAGATTTAGGGTCGGGGGGACGAAAAAAAAAAAAGCTCTGAAAATGACCAGTTGACTGGTCATTTTCAGAGCTTTTTTTTTCAGAGCTTTTTTTTCTTTGTTTTCTTTAATATCCCCAGAAAAACAGTAAAACTAGTAAGGTAATCTTTAAATATTTCATCATTTTCCTAAAAATCTGGACAGGACAATCACTTTTAACAGTATCACTCTCAAAATGCACAGACAGAACCTCAAAAAAAATATTTTTTTTTTTCAACCAAACAAATAATGTTTAGAGTCGGCGGATAAAATAAAAAAAAATTGAAATTAAATTTTATTTTTCTCTACTTTCCTGAAAATTACAGTAGGAGGGTTTGTAAATCAACTAATAAAAAAAGTCTGGCCTTATGCACAGATACAGCACTGTCAACATTTTGCGGTATGTATCTTGTGTCTCGTTTTGGTGACAGACAGTGTACTATTATATAATGCATATAACGACCATTCACCGTACCATGTATTGTAGAGCTGCATGAAAAATATTGGGCAATACTTAATAGTTCCATCTATAAGTATGCCGTCCAATGTCCGCCCCCCACGCTCGGTTGTTAGACGAATCTCGGTTAAAAATGAATTTAAAATGATAACCAACTGACATAGTAAGAACCGTCACTTGTTGAGTAATTTGTATGGTGCACACAAGGTCATATTGCCTGCCCGGGCTTGTATTCTAATTTGAGAGTGTAAGAAATGTTTATTCCAAATGGAAAACAATCATAATTTTACCCACACTAGTTTGCTATTCTCTACATATATGTGATATTGATAAATACTGTCTATATGCTATGCTGAGGGCATTTATTATTAAACAACACCAGCCTAGAAGCGTCCATTTTAACGAGAGATATACAAACAATTTAGACCCAGATCAGACACCACAAAATGCGGCGTCAGATCAGGGTGTCCATAGTTTGTTTATACAATGTTTTATTCAAATTTTTAAAATAATAATGATAATAATAATAAAGAACAATGGAAATTACCATCGATAATCCTTAAATACGGAAATGGACCAAATTGATTTGTTAAAGATAAGAAAGGACCTCGGACAGTCTTAATGAAGGATTGCCCATAAAAATGACCAGAGAAAAGTTTCAAAGAAAATAATATTTTTTCTATGAAAAAGATAGTAGGTTCAACACTCAACTTATCCACAAAAGCCGTTTTCTCATTGGACAAGTACCAATTGAAAAATATGGGTTGAAAACTCTGTTTTTGCTATTCAACATATAGAAAATAGAAAAAGTTTTACTGAAGTGCTTTCCCCCCCCCCCCCCCCCCCCCCCCCCCCGTGACCAAACTAATCCTTTTGCATACAGTTGTAGTTTTACATTTCACACATCATATAAAAACGGCATGATTGGTCACGGGGGGGAACGCTGTCAAAATGCTCAAAAACACTTTATTATGAAAACATATTAGAAACTTATTTTGTAAAAGCCTGTAGGTAAATATCAATTTGCAATGGCATGTATCAGGGCTTTAGTTAAGAGTGCTTATAAAGTAATTACTTGTCCCATTTCTCAACCTAAACATATGTTGTGGGCACTCAAAAGAAGCATGTCAATGAGGCGGTTCTTTAAAGCACAGAATTATAGCCTAAATCTGATGTCTAAGAAAATATTAACGATTTTACGCTCAAAAACTGTGTTTATCTAGACTATGATTTATACAGTATACAGATATGATACACCTCAGTGCACTTCAAACTGGTTGACCTTGAAACATTACAGGTAATAGTCAAAAGTTATTGACAGCACACTTCTTTAGATGAAACAATGAAATCTTCTCAACCCAAATTTTATGCAAACACATCACTTTCGTCTCAAGTTTGATGCCGCAAACATTATATTTAAATGTATTTAGGGGAATACTCGACGAAACTTTGACTTTCTGTGAAATAAAATTTGGTCACAAAAAATACCCCAGCCCCCTAAACCCTAGAGTCCTGACATAATTATGCAATATTTTCAAAATATTTTTATTTTGCTGAGTGCACTAAATGTTAGGGTTTGATTTAAGCACAAAACTGTGGTTGTCAATTATGCATTATCCTAGCCTCAGGCTGTCAAAATTTGGGCAGATTGAATAGGAAACTGTCCGAGGTCCTTCAATTTAATCATTTGGGCTTATAATATTTTATTACTAAAACATTCACATTGTAAGAAATTATATTCAAGCATCCTGGTTCCTGTTTTATATTTCGTTTCGACAAGGCAGGGCGCGGGATTCTTGATCATACCAGTTTCATAGCCGCATTGCTGCTTCCACGTGACCTTGCTGGCTGGCAAGGTTACTTGAAAGTAGCATTGTCGTTTAGGTTATGATTCCAACATGAAAACCTGCTTTAATCACATTCAATCTTGTACTCTGTTTATCTATTTGTGTATATCTGTATAGAAACCTAAAAAATAGACTGTTAAGATAGAAAATAAGCACACCTTCTCCGAAAGCTTACACTGTCCTTATATGCCATCATGTATTATATGTAGATTATATCCTAACGGGCTTTATAGCCTATTGGAGTTCTAATAAAATTCTGTTCTGTTCTGTTCTGTTCTGTTCTTGTATTTACTACAGGTAAGCCCATAACAAATAATTATATAGGTGAGTGAACACTGAACTCGCGCTCAATCGATGAGTAGATTTTGCGCTCAATCGATGACACATGTGAAAAAAATCACTTGCGCTCAATTGATGATAGTCCACCAAGTTATACTATTGTAGAGGACTTTAAAAACGCATCACCATAATTTCGCAATTTTCTCGCAAACGGCAAATGCGATTGAAAAGCTAATTGCAGCTTTAAATGTGCTACCGCAAAATTGATAAGTTGACGGTATCATAACGTGACGTTGCTGGTGACCTCACATGTTGTAGTATCCAGTGCTATTCTGATCTATTCTGCAAAGTCAGCTGATGCTTTTTGGTGGTTTTTGTTTTCACTGTAGCTTGTATGATACTAATACCAGTAGTGCAGTTTAATCCCAGTAAGCACGTAAAGTCGGGCCACTATCGGCCCGCCAGCGAAACGCGATCAGAATGGCGTTTAGCTGGCGGGCCGATAGTGGCCCGAGATTAGATGTTGGCTATGTTAACTCTTTCTAGTCATCAATATTTTGAAAATAAATGTCAAATTAATGCATCAGTTTACAGCTCATTTGCAGAAAATTCTCCATAAGTTACACAATTTTGATATTGACTACTTACGTTGATTACGTTTTTATGTAAAGCATGTCAGGAAATAGTTTGTCACGTGATTGATAACGTCTTCAAAACTTACGTTAATGTCACTTAATTGCACAATACAAAAGAAACGCGATGCGACCGTAACATAATGAGAATCTGTCATTTGTAAATGGCATTTGCCTCTGCAAACAAAAACAAACGAAAAATAAATAAAACTCCGAAAGACTCAATATGTTGATTTTATCGCTAGACGAAAGTAATCAGAGTGGGTGGGGTACGTCGGCAGCTTTAAAAGCGTAATAACTGGAGCATACCACCGTCAACGAAGAATTTGGACAGAGACATACGTTAAGTCAGGAAACAAAACTAAAGATGATTAACTTGCTGCTGAATTGGTGTGGTTCGAAATCGCCTACCCCTGCTCTCAAATCCAATACGTTTAATTAATTTTACAACCATGAATTTTCTATGGCACACTAAAACCTTGTCAGACTTTGGTATGCATTAAAAGTTATCTCGCTGTCATCCTTAATAGTGTTTGAGCAATAAGGGCGATGCGTTTTCAAAGTCCTCTAGTATAGTTACAACCTGTCCGCTGGCGAAATAAAGATGTTATACAGAGAATATTTAGGTTTTGATTAAGTACATGCATATGTGTTAAAGCCTGTCCCATACATTGGTACCAATGCAGAGATAATGGAGCTGCCGTATGACGTAAGTCTGGATTTAGAAAAAATCAGATCTAGAAAAAAATCCAAAACAACGTCCTGAAAAAAAATAAGCAGATGCTTTTTACTCCCCCTCGTCTGGGTCTTTCTATACAAATGTATAGAGAATCCCTGCCCTCCTTAACTCCCTACATGCTTTTTACTCCCCCTCCTTAATTCCCAACATGTATATAAAGGACGCTGGAATAGCCCGGCCCCCCTTTTTCAGGCTGGCTTATGAAAATCATCATTTCTATACGTTTATTGGGCTGGTTAATCAACAAGGTCCCATTCTGCACCATCTATATGCAAGTTAACACACAAAAACGCATCAGAAACAATATAGGTTTCATTTGTACACTCAACAATGCAATCACAAGCAAGTTTATAAAATGCATTCAGTATGTAATAGTTATACTGTAAATTCGGAAATTTTCGCGAGGGTTTTATTTTCGCGAAACTTCGCATATGCGAAGTTTCGTGAAAATATAACCCTCGCGAAAGGGTGAAATCATTCTATCCTTTAGGTCACAGACCTGTAAATGTAAAAAGGGCAGTGATTGGCTCAAAAGGTGGGTGGAAGCTCAGCACAATATTTTTAAGTTGTAAGGTGTTTCATGATTGGTCAATAATAAAACTAGGAAATATATTGTATTTATTAGACGGGTCTATCTTTGCTCCACTTTTTGGAACAACATCTCATTGCTTTTGTTGATTTAGTTTAGTGGTGTGGCTTAGAAAAAAGGACCTTGCATTCTGGTACTTTTTTCAGTAGAATTTTCCTCTCATGTAGGGTGCCCACCTTCAGGGGCCAAAAAGTGGCAAAACATGGCGGTCACCAGGGTATCTCAGTCTTGTTTTTTGATTGAACTAGGTCCAATCTGTAACTCTATGGCAGCCTCATTGTGATTGAAGAGTTGTGAGGACCACAGCCTACTTAAAAGCTATAATGGAGGTCTATGGAAAAACAATTACAGGTCTGGGCCCTTTACTGATATAGGTAGATCATGCCATAATCGCGAATTTTTAACATCGCAAATATGACTTTTAACGCTATTCGCGAAAATAAAATTCTCGCGAAAATTTCCGAATTTACAGTAACATGGGCTGTCCACCTGTACGTGGAGATAATCCACGAGCGTGTGCTCCTGGGCCAATTAATTGTGCACCGACACCTTCTTTGACATACTTGTTAAAACACGCCTCTCCCACGGCCTGTCCTATTGTTACAACCAGTCCCAGTATCCCTTAACACGACCACAGGAGCCCATTGAAGTGTCAGACTTGAAGGAAAGTGGGCTGTTAACTGTATTCGACTTCCCAATGATATAACAGTCAGTTCTTTTGAAGCTAAAACAATATACATTTCTGAATATGGGGAGAGAGGGGAAAAAAGATGATAGATCATACTTGTAAAAAAAAATGGTTCCGCTGGGGCTCGAACCCAGGACCTCTCGCGTGTGAAGCGAGCGTGATAACCACTACACTACGGAACCTGTTGATTTTTAACTGAATATAGTAACAATATAATTATATATTATTTAAATTGACAGTTAAGACCGATTTTTTCCGCATATTTTTAATTTCCTACTGTAGTAATTCATAGAAAATCTTTACTTGTATCCGTAAACTTAACATCACGCTCATTTTTCCCTTTTTCATTTTTTTTTCTTCAATAATTTGTCAAGGTTATATTGGTTTTCAATCCGTCCTTCGTTCCATTCCGAGAACGAAAACCAGCCAATCTCAGCTTGTATGGTAGCCTATTTGAGCCGTAAGTTTCACTATTTTTTCAAAATTTTATTATTATTATTATTATTATTATTATTAGTAGTAGTAGTAGTAGTAGTAGTAGTAGTAGTAGTAGTAGTAGTAGTAGTAGTAGTAGTAGTAGTAGTAGTAGTAGAAGTAGTAGTAGTAGTAGTAGTAGTAATAGTAGTGGTAGTAGTAGTAGTAGTAGTAGTAGTAGTAGTAGTAGTAGTAGTAGTAGTAGTAGTAGTAGTAGTAGTAGTAGTAGTAGTAGTAGTATCTCGGGGCCCAGTAATACATTGGGCTATATTGGGTATAAGTTTCTCACATTCCAATGCCTACAAAATGCGAAAATGAATATTCTGGTGCCAAATTCATAATATTGACTGCGTGGTGGTCGTTTCCCACTGGAGAGATGTACATTCGGGTTGGAATTTTCCTCAATCTGTCCCCACTGAACATCAGTGATGGATACCATTTGTCTCACATAAGTAGCGATGTGGACAGCTAGATCCCAGCTAGACAAGAGGGCCTCAATGGGGTACCTCTGAAATCGATAATAAGTCAAATTTAGGCCCAAAATTCGGTAATCAGTAAAAGTTAGGCCGAAAAATAGGTAATCGGTAAAATCTAGGCCCAAAACTCGGTAATCAGTAAAGTATAGACCCCAAAATCGTTAATCTTCTTCTTCTTCCCGTTATAGTTCCTCCTTTGGTTATCGAACTGTGTTACTATGTACACGTGTCGTCCGACATTGATTGACAGTGCAGTTACACAGCTTATAATTTTATACAGTTTAAGTACAGATTATAATTTGGATGTTGATCTACATGTACATGGTGCTGGTTGGAAGCTGATCCCTGAAGGTCTCCAAGCTCTGTGCTGAGGAAGGCAGCTGGTTCCAGATATGGATGGCACTTCGGAAGAAGGAGAGATTTGGGCATTCACTGTCGACCTTGGAATAGCATATATTATGTTGTTACCTCTGGAGGCTCATGTTCGTATACGGAATGGTGTGACGGGGATGGAAACTAGTTGATGTTTTACTCTGTATAACATAACAGTCTTGCTCTGCATCCTCCGTTATTGGAGAGTATTCCACTTGAGGTCTGCTAGCATTGCTGTAACGCTACTGGTTCTTCTTCACTCACCCTTCACAAACCGCGCCACTCTTCGCTGGACCATTTCTAGTTTATTTATGTTGCGTTGAGTGTGTGATTTTGCCACTTTCCCATTGGTATCCTGGGTCAGGTGTGGTACTTGATTGTATCGATTCCTGGTCTTCACACCCTTACTTACTTTCCATACACAATTGTCATATTCCACGACGGGTCGTACTAGTGACTTTGACACTTTTCCTTCACTGTAGAAAGACTGCTATGGAGGTTCCTCTTTAGAAAGTTGAGGCTAGTGGTTGCCTTCTTGCCTGTAATGTCCACATGCGTGTTCCATGAGAGGTCCAAGTTGATAATCGCCCCAAGGTATTTTGCATTCTTGACTGTCTGCAGCTTAAATCCATGAATGCCGTGGTCGTGAGTGAGGGGTTTTCTTTTGTTCTCACACTTGTTTGCGTTGAACTGCATAAGCCAGTCATGTTCCCATTATTGCAATTTGTCTAGGTATTGTTGGAGAAGGGTCTGGTCTTCCTTAGACCTTATAATCCTATAGACAAGTGAGTCGTCAGCAAACAGTCTGGTGGTAGATGAGATCTTTTTCTTGCATGTTAATGGCATCGTTAATGTACACCAGAAACAGCAGAGGCCAAAGGACAGTTCCTTGTGGGATACCATATGTGACGTTGGTTGCATTGGAATGGGTGCCTTCTATGATGACCTGCCAGAAAGTCGGCAATTCACTTGTTAAGACTGTCTCTAGGCTCATAATGACGTAGCTTCTCTAGCAGCCGTTGGTGTGGGACTTTATCAAACGCCTTGCTAAAGTCAAGCAGCACAGCGTCGATCTGCTCCCCATCATTGAGTCCCTTTGCAAGGTATTGTACTGTCAGGATCAGCTGTGATTCACAAGAACAGCGTTTCCGGAAGCCATGCTGTGCATCATTGAGCAAATGATGATCATCAAGATGTTTGATCAATGATCACGTGGCTGTGCACAGTGTGTTCCAGTATATTGCAGCATATTGATGTCAAAGATGCAGGCCTGTAATTCGATGGTTTGTGTCTGTCGCCTTCCTTGATTATTGGTGAGATAAACGCCTTCTTCCAGTCTTGTGGTATAAGAGATGCTTGAAAAAGCATTGTCAGTATGTCTGCCACTTCTCACTAAGTGACTTGAGTAGTCTTCCTGGTATAGCGCCAGGTCATGTTGTCGTGTATGGATAAATGTCGTTCAGTAGCTTTTGGACACCTAATCTGTTGACCGAGATTAACTGAACGTTTGGGTGTTTGGCAGGGTTCATCTTTGGGATGGTTGTTGTATCTTCAACAGCAAAAACTGATGTGAACTGATCGTTAAGTATACTGGACTTCTTGATGCTATCACTGTGGTTGATTCCGTTTGACTGCAATGGAGCTATCCCACTGGCATCGCATTTTACTCTTGATGAAACTGAAGAAAAATAGTAAGTGAGTATGATCAGGAAATACCACAATCACAAACCGCAGACAACCCTGTAACACCGCGAGGACTCAACCAATCAACCATCACGAGACACCAGGAAGACAAATTAAGCAAAGCAACCAGCTCTCTCTTCCCCATCAAGATGATTGCAATACTAGAATGGACATAAAGTAACGTACAACAAAATATAGAACAATTACAGAGTAAGTAAAGGTGCAAAGATCAGGAATCGATACAATCAAGTACCACACCTGACCCAGGATACCAATGGGAAAGTGACAAACTCACAGCAGACACCACAAACGAGAGCCAAGAGGTCAGCCCTTTCCCAGCAGGTGACCACAAAGCACATATAAACAGACGCGCACAAAGACATAGCAAACACAAGACAGAACAAAAACATAAAAGATCCACAAAAGAAGTACCGCCTTGGAACGGTCAGTAAAATATTTTACTGGAGGGCTTAAACCGGTTTAACGGCGCCAACCTCACCATTAATTCAGATGTGGATCAAGACACATAGATATTTGGTTTGCATGAAAGACCCCTAACTTATCAATGCATCATCTCCTAAAACATATAAATCAAGATATAACAAGGAGATAAAGCAAGGATAAGGACTCAACAGTAAATTAAACTGAATAACGGAGCAAAAGAAATCCAACAGGTAAACCCCGGTGGGCCCAACAAACAGCCAAAGCATCAGGCCCCTACCATCTCATCAATAGATAAGTCTTTAAGTCGGAACCATCATAGAGTCTGAAGTCCGACCCACCGGCGTGCAATTAAAAAGGAAAGCAAAGCTGCCAACCATGATTGGGTTGACTACCAAGTATGAAGTCTGTTGCAATACATTAATGTTATAGCCAATCTTTTTATAATGGGAAATTATTTTAATGAACTGCGCTGAAAAACTATTAGAGCCAACAATCTTCTTCAATTTATACACAGAGTCACCATAGAAATCAGGTTCCGAAAGTCCTTGGCGCAAGAGAGATTTAAGTCCAACTTGGAATTTAGAAATCAAATCATAGTATCGTCTATAAAATTTTGAAAATGTTTTGTGAAGTTTATGATACCGATAGCCTTGTTTAAGAAGTTTCTGAGTTAACAATTTATTGCGAGTGTTGAAGTCAGCAACATAGCTAGATGCTCTAGCAAAACGAATGAGTTGAGAGATATAGACTCCATAGGATGTAGAACGAGGAACATCACCATCTAAAAATGGAAAATTGACAATTTCAAAATCAAAGTCGTCACGTTTATCATAAATTTTGGTCGAAACAATATCATTAGAAATTGACAAATGCAAGTCTAAAAATGCGGCTTCAGTATCAGAGGCATTGGCTTTATTCAGTTGGAGCTCTGAAGGGTATATTTGACTAACCATATTGTCAAAATAAACATTATTAATATTTAAAATATCGTCCAAATATCTGGAAGTAGTACTAAACGCACCAATAACATCAGCCTGCTTATCATCAGAAAGAGACATCATAAAGTCCCTCTCATAACAAAACAGGAATAAATCTGCAACCAGGGGAGCACAATTAGTGCCCATAGGAATCCCAACTACTTGTCTATAGAGCTTGGTGCCAAATCGAACAAAAATGTTGTCCAACAAAAAGGTCAGCGCATCACATACATTTTGACACGACCATGCATGGTATTTTTTAGGCTTTTCTGAAGTAAAAAATGCATTTCTGTCATTACATGCAAGGTAAGGAGAGCCTTCTCTCTGGAAGGTTCTTTCAATAAGATCAATAAGTTTATCTTTAATTAAATTATGAGGTAAAGTAGTGTAAAGGGTAGAAAAATCATAAGTAGACAAACTGGTCGCATTGAAATCTCTAGCTTTAAGTTTATCTAAAATTTCACCTGAATTTTTAAAAGACCAAAATAGGTTTTTACCAGATCTCTGATATACCTTTTCACAATGATAACATGATTTTAACAGCTGTAAGACATGAGGTTAACAATTTAGAAAGTTCTGTTGTCGTACAAGAACTAGAATTAGCAATATTTTTATGGAGTTTAGGTAACAAGTACAACGTAGGAACTTTGTCTTGATTTTCTTTAGCTTTGACACAAAAATGTAGGGCTGTATGACAACCATGCCCATCAACAATCACCCTTTCACTTTAAGAAGGCTGCAGTTTATAAGCATTAGTGTCAACAAGCTCACGCTTAAGAGTATCAATATAATACAATCGTCAAACAACTACAACATTGTTAGCAGCTTTATCTGCTGGAACCAAAACATATATAGTTCATATGAAAATCCTGGATACCTCGTTTAAGATGACGAAAAGACGCTATACCAGGAAGACCACTCAATGGGAGTAACAATAAAAAAAAAAGTCAACAACAACAGAACCACCGCCTTAGAACGGACAGCAGCCTAAGCCACGGGCGGGGGGGGGGGGGGGGGGGGGGGGCTTAAATGCATTTTACGGGTGGCAAATCTTCGCCCTAGATTCTGTTGTTGTTGAAGTACAAGAAATGTTCAGCTCGCATGGAGACCTTCTAACTAATGAAATGTATGATCATGGAGAAACACTATTATCAAATTAACACACCATGATGAAACAAAGAAAAAGGCTCATGGCTCACAGATAGTCAGAGCTAAAGAAAACCTCAAGTTGAGTCACGGTGGGTTCAGCTACAGATAAGCATTAGGCACCAACCCGCCACTTAAAGCTTTACGGTCAGAGCCGTCATAGAGTCTGAGGCCTGACCATATGTCGTGCAATTAAAGAGAAAACCATAGCTATAAACCGTGATTGGGTTTAAAACCAGGCATGCAGACTGTCGCATGATATTCCAAGTTATATCCAACCCTTATATAACGTTTTACAATCTTTTTGAATTGATCACTAAAATTAGATTTCACAACAATTCGTTTGAATTTCTAAACTAAATCACCATAAAATATAGGTTCTGATATGCCTTGTTGCAGAAGAGTTTTTAACCAAATGTTGTATATAACAATTAACTCTGAGTGTCGTGGTAGAAATTAGAAAATGCTTTTCGAATTTTAAGATATCTATAACCTTGTTTTAATAACTTAGCAGTTAAAAATAAGTTTCTGTTGTTGAAGTCATCAACATTAGAACACACTCTAGCAAAACGAATAAGCTGAAAAATATATACACCATAGGAAGGGGAGCGAGGAACATCTCCATCAAGAAATGGGAAATTAACTATTTTAAAATTAAAATCATCCCACTTATCATAAGTTTTAGAAGAAAATATGCCATTTGTTATTGACAAGTTCAAGTCCAAAAACGGAGTTTCAGTATCAGAAGAATCAGCCTTATATATCACATGTTTGGCGGGTAAATACCATGATTTATCAAACAAATAAAATCCATTATTTTGTTTTTGCCTAGAAAGATTTATTTCCTCTAGGGAAATAAATCCCTTTAGCCAGAACTCCTTTTTCCTGACGGCATCGATGAGATGAAACGCATGTCTTATTCATTTTCGTTTTATTATTTACAATTTTTAAACAAGCATAACACTTCTCTGCACTTTTGACGTGCAAAACATTAACAAATGACGTCATTTGCACATGCGATGACGTTGCATAAGGTTTCTGTCTTCCAACACTGAAACTGGAGGATCCAGGAACAAAAACGAAAAATTCTAGAAAATCACAATAAATTTAGTACCAAAATGTTCGTTATGATCTAACTAAGAAAATGAGTACCCACACTTTATGTTTTCGTTCACTAATAAAAAAGTTACAGACGTTTGAAATTCTGAGGTGGACTCGATGAAGACGATTTCGAAAATGGCGGACTTCCAGGGAACAGCTAGCTAATGTATTACTACTTGTGTTAGAATTAGACATGTCATGATCCCGCTAGTTTAACCACATCGCATACCGTAGTATTTTCTTGATTTGAGCAAGCAGTTCAAGCAGAATACATGTAATATACAGTTTATTAAATCGTTCCATTTAAAATATGGGATTTATAAACCGAGGGAGGTGGTAAATACGATAAAGAAACTCGTGAGCAAGCGCACTCGTTTCTTTATCGGATTTACCACCTCCCTCGGTTTATAAATCCCATATTTCAAATGGAACGATTAATAAACTCTATTTAACTGAAGTTCAGGTGGATATATCTGACCTACCATTTGTTCAAAATAAGGATTATCAATATTAAGTAAGCCATCTAAATATCTGGAGGTGGAGTTAAAAGCTTCAATAATATCAGTTTGATTATTGTCTGACAGAGACAACATAAAGCCTCTCTCGTAACAAAACGAAAACAAATCTGCAACAAGAGGTGCACAATTAGTACCCATTGGAATAGCTACAATTTGTCTATATAATTTCGAGCCAAATCTTATAAATATATTGTCCAAAAGATAATGCAGAGCATTCCAATTTGGTCATCGCTCACTAAGACATTGACGTGGACTGAGTAGGCTTTCCTGCATTTCATTTGGCTTTCCTTCTTCAGCTGCTTGTATCTGTTCCAGTCTGATTTCTTGTTCAAGGTCCTGGCTTTCTTATAGGTTATTTTCTTTCTGCGTGACAGCCTCTTCAGGTCTCTATTAATCCATGGCTTGCTGAATCGGGCTGAAGAACGTTTAGACCAGATGTACTAAGTCATATGGTTCCGACTTAAAGACTTATCTATTGGTGAGATGGTAGGGGCCTGATGCTTTGGCTGTTTGTCGGGCCCACCGGGGTTTACCTGTTGCATTTCTTCTGCTCCGCTATTCAGTTTTATTTACTATTGAGTCCTTATCTTTGCTTTATCTCCTTGTTATATCTTGATTTATATGTTTTAGGAGATGATGCATTGATAAGTTAGGGGTCTTTCATGCAAACCAAATATCTATGTGTCTTGATCCACATCTGAATTAAGGGTGAGGTTGGCTCCGTTAAACTGGTTTAAGCCCTCCAGTAAAGTATTTTACTGACCGTTCCAAGGCGGTACTTCTTTTGTGGATCTTTTATGTTTTTGTTCTGTCTTGTGTTTGCTATGTCTTTGTGCGCGTCTGTTTATATGTGCTTTGTGGTCACCTGCTGGGAAAGGGCTGACCTCTTGGCTCTCGTTTGTGGTGTCTGCTGTGAGTTTGTCACTTTCCCATTGGTTTCCTGGGTCAGGTGTGGTACTTAATTGTATCGATTCCTGATCTTTGCACACTTACTTACTATGATCTGTGTACATCTGCTGCTAAACTGAGACCACATGGTGTCAATATCTGCATTGATAGAGTGCTTGCCTGTAATCAGTAAACGGCCCAAAAAAACGTTAATCAGTAAAAGTAAGGCCCAAAAAATCGGTAATCAGTAAAATTTATGCCCAAAATTGGTACTCAGGAAAATTTAGACCAAAACAGTTTACAATAAAAACTTGGCCAATTCAGTGAAATATACTGGAAAAACTTATTTTGGGGTAGAAATATTCATGGGAGAAATTTATAAAGCTTGTGACATTCTCTCTAATGAATTTATCCAAATGGTTCATGATAAACTGAAAGTGGAAAGTATCAGGGAGAAATTTAAGACTTAGGAATTCATTTGGCAATGGACAGTTATATACCGTCAAAATATTTTAAGAAAAAAATCCATTCCCCGATTTGGTACCAGTAAAGTGCATTTAAGAGGAAAGGCCCCTTATACAGACACGCGAAAACAAAACAATGGACAGAATTTTTAAAAAAATATCAAAAGCTGTGTAAAAGAGAATTTAAAAAAGGCTGAATTGGACTATGTGAATAAAACAATTCAGGAAGGATTCGAAAATAACAATAGCAAACCATTCTGGAGACACATCAAATCAAAAAGACAGGATAATATTGGCACTGCGCCACTAAAACAGAAAGGATCTCTATTTAGTGATAGAAAGGACAAGGCACAAATCCAAGTTGATCAATTTAGATCAGTTTTTACCAAAATGGGAACTTGTGTTTTACCGGTACTTCCAAAAATCTTCAAACATGAACTAACAGAACTAAATATCAAAACGCCTGGTGTTGAGAAACTTTTACAGAAAATAAACACACCAAAAGCTATTGGACCTGATAACATCTCAAACATGATACTTAAAAACTGTATGAAACAGCTTGCTCCAGAAAATCAAGACAAAGTTCCTATGTTGTACTGGTTACCTTAAGTCCATAAAATCCTATAGAGCAAGATTTATTGCTAATTCTAGTTCTTGTACGACAACAGATGACATTTTATATAAGCTTAAAGCTAGAGATTTCTATTCGACCAGTTTGTCTACTTATGATTTTTCTACTCTTTACACTACTTTATCTCATAATTTAATTAAAGATAAACTTATTGATCTTATTGAAAGAACCTTCCAGAGAGAAGGCTCCCCTTACCTTGCATGTAATGACAGAAATGCATTTTTTCTTTGGAAAAAAAAACCCTAAAAATATCATGCATGGTCATGTTAAAATGAATGTGATGCGCTGACCTTGATTTCAGCGAGATAAAATAGAGTTTGAATTTCAGTGCTTGTTTCTGACTGCGGGATTTTTAATGTGGAGGGAAACTGAATAAAACTACGTAAATTAAACATGTTAAAGATAGAAAAACAAACTTAGCATTTTCTGTTTATTTATATTTTCTATTGAAATAGACACGGTCTTAGCGAAGTTAATAACTTTAATGAATAATACAAATCTTTCACACAGCGCAGACTCAGTGGTGTTTTATCAGGTCAAGCTCATCCAGCATGTCCAGCTACAGGGGCTTATCAAAAAAGTGAAAGTTCACCTCTTGCTTGTTTAGCTAGGCGCTGATCAGACTGCGCCGATGTGAGGCTGTTTTTCGCATCCAACAATATCGTGTTTTCTCGTATGTAGGCTTATTTTTCTTTACATGCTACCCAGATCATAGTCTTTGAGGCCTTATGAAAGAATGCTTTAAGGCAGGAGTGGGGTATATAAGGCAGAATAACCTTAAGTTTCAACACTTTCTTCATTGCTCTCATGCTGTGAGCATCCATAGGAGCTTATCTTCTGGCTAATACCTGGATTATAGTTGACAGGTCTTACCAGCTCAGTGACCATGCTGTTTATCAGCCTAAGCAAGCCATTGGTCCAATTTAATCAGACAGGTAGTTTAGCTCCACCTACTTATTGTCTCATATTGAAGCCATTCCTCTGCCGGGGGGGGGGGGTACAGGATTCCTGCCTTTAAATTGTTTAATACATGGTAGGTCCAGGGAGGGCAACTTCATTTTTAGGAGAATAAAACTGTAATGATATTCTTACCCATCAATTTAAACATGTCTTTTGCTTTTATACATTTTAGGTTGTTTTAAGACGCAAAAGACTCATGAGAAAACGCAATGCGGCCTATCTACTGAGTCTAGAAGTGTTATTTTGGCTGAATTATCATGTACGTCCTTACTATATGTATGCTAGCAAATGCTTCAGCACTGAAGATCTATCTATCTATCTATCTATCTATCTATCTATCTATCTATCTATCTATCTATCTATCTATCTATCTATCTATCTATCTATCTATCTATCTATCTATCTATCTATCTATCTATCTATCTATCTATCTATCTATCTATCTATCTATCTATCTATCTATCTATCTATCTATCTATCTATCTATCTATCTATCTATCTATCTATCTATCTATCTATCTATCTATCTATCTATCTATCTATCTATCTATCTATCTATCTATCTATCTATCTATCTATCTATCTATCTATCTATCTATCTATCTTCCGATACGTCTTAACCCCCGAGGGGGACGTCAGACGGGTATTACGGAATACCAAGTGCTGAGGGGGTTAGTTGAAATAAAGTGATAGAAAAGATGGTGAGATGAGTTTGTACAGTGCGAGAAGGAGTGTTAGTATAGGTAAAAGATAAAACAGAAGCTGGTATTCAGGGGGACACATGAATTACCTGGCAGACAGCACCGCTAAACTGTGCCAGGGTGGGAAGGGTCGGTATGTTGGCAGGGAGGGCGTTCCAGTGGATAATTGTTCTAGGGAAAAATGTGAACCTGTAGTAGTCTTTGAGAGTCTGGATCTGTCTGTATGCTAAAGGATGTATGTGTCGTGATGTTCTGGTGTTTCGAACAAGGTAGTCTGATGCAGGGATAGCTACAAGGTCATATGTGACCTTATACATCATCACGAGTCGGCTATCAATGCGACGTTGGTCTAAGGGGCACCAGTTTAGGTCCTTCAACATAGCAGTGACACTAGAGGTGTCTCTATAATCTCTTGTAGCCCACCTTGCAGCCCTTCTTTGGACTGCTTCCACTTTATTTATATCTGTTATGGTGTGGGGATACCATACTGTTGAAGCATACTCCAACTGAGGCCTTACAAGAGTTTTGTATGCTACTGACTTAAGGTCCTTATTATGGACCCGGATATTTCTTTTAAGGAAACCAAGAGTTTGGTTTGCCTTTTTGTGGTGATGTCAATATGTTTGGACCATGAGAGGTCGTCCGCAATGGTGACCCCTAAGTACTTTGCTGCTGGGACACTTTCCAGCTCTACATTATGTAGAATGTACTTGGTGTTGAGGGGTTTTATCTATCACGTGTTTCGAGACTGAGCGTTCACTATTCACACATTTTGATAAACTGGCTCATTTTTCACAATATTAAACCTCTGTATACTGACAGGGACTCTCTATACAAAGAAAGTATGTGGAAATATGGTCTTTTGGTGCTTCCATAAAAAATAGGCCATATCCCACAATGCACCAATCATAATTTGCATTAAAAAAATGGCCGCCATTTTTGTTGTTGATTAATATCATCGTGGAGCAAATTTTTCAAGATTTTAGAATGGATTGTAGCTAAAAATGCATCAGATTATGTTATTTGAATAAAATGTGACACATACGAGCGTTTTATCATGGTATGAATTCACTTTAATCTTCCATTATTGCAGAAATTGGATTTCACGTGAAAGCAGAATTTTGCACTGCTGATCGATTTGTGCTTTTCCATTTGGTTTGAAATGCCTTTTAATTGCTTCAGAAAACTCAGTTCTTCAAGATTTTTATGTTTTCTATTGTGATTTCTTGATTTTGAATTTTTCAGACTCGGCGATGACGTGAGCAGACAGTGAAACACGTGATCACGCTCCATTTCTGGGCACTTGCAAGACACAAACGGCCGCCATGATGAATCCGGACTAGCGAAAAATGAGCAAGGTGTGTCATCGAATTTTAGCATGAAAAAAGCTTGTAAACTTAATATTGTTTGCTGAATACATAACATTAGAATGTCTATATTGTACTAGCATGCTGTATATCATGTATTTTTAGTCTATCATTGTTGTATTAGTAATTTAATTTTGCGTTTGACTTGATGTTCTTTCAGCCATATTTGTCTTTGTCAGGAATGAAGAGAACACCAAAGAATGTTGATGGATATTGCTTAAAAGATTCAGATTTAAGCTTTAATTTTGTTGTAGAGCGTTTAGGACATCACTGTAGCATGTATTGCCATAAAAATAGTGCTTATATCTCTTTGCTGGTGTAAAATATCTTAGTTTTTCTGAGTGCCCTGCTGTTTTGACTTGGAAATTTTATTGAGATTGTTGAACTACCCCACTCACATTTAATTAATACAAATCGGGGTGTAAAATGCCTGTTCCACTCTGAATTTTGGTTTATTTTGTGCCTAATACATGTGTCTTTCAAATGACCTTGATTTTTTAAAATTTTGAATGGGACCCATTTTTGCAATTTTAGCTTGTTTTAGGACTTAGCCATTTTCAGCACAATAATTTTACATTTTTTGTCGTACTCATTTCAATAGATTGCACTGGAAATAGAGTTTTATCATTTAGAATTTTGTATGATCATTTGAACATTTTACAAGAGAAATAAATGGATATGTAAGCATTTTGTTAAATATTTATGCATAAAATGACTTAGTTTTTTTGGACTTGTCGTCATATGAAAATTCATGCCAATATCATTACTTTTCACTCTATGGATGCATTTAAACTAATACAAGTTGAAGCAAATGTTATTTTTCTCTTGCTTTATACTCATTATTAGGCAAAACGTGTCAATAAAAGGTTTGTGATGACTTCAGAGGAGTAAAAATCTTGTCCATAGTGTCACACATGCTTCAAACTATAGCTCCACAGTGACAGGACTGTCCGAGTGTGGCTGGTTTCTTTACCTTAGTGTTATTGATTCCCAGTGAAATTATTATTCTTTGATGTAGTAACATTGTGGATAATTAAATATAATGAAAATATTTTCCATGAAATAGGCGGATGGCGGAACTTAAAATTAAAAAAAGTTGGGAAGTCCTTGATACGGAACCTAATATACTGATTAATTAAAGGTAATATAGTCAGATCCCCGTACTGAACTCAACCATACATTTTAATGATCTTTTAAGGTGGTGCTAAACATAAAAGGGTATTTAAAGCATTTTAAAGAAACTTGAGAAAAAGTTGCTATAGAGCTTGCATGGTGATGCTAGACAGTAGAGGATTTGGGGGATAGAAAGAGTGACTAGAAAGGAATGGATGGATAAGATTGCTTTTCATAGAAAATTTTCTGAAACCAGACTGGTACTACTGCTACTATTAAAGGGCAAAACATTTTTTAAGAATCTGGTTTTTAGTATTTAGAGACAGATGTTGCGATTTTAATTGTTGAGATTGAAAATGAACTTAAACAAAGATCATCAAAAGGTAAAATACACACAGAAAAAAACTTTAAGATGCCATGTAGCCAAATGCCTCTAAAAATGCTCTGGGACTGGGAGAAATTAAAGAGAGGACTTAAGGTCAAGTTGAGGACCTTGGCCTGATTTTAAGAGAAAGCTGGACATTTGAAGCGTTCCAGTGGTGCAGAAAAGTATGTGTTGTACTGGTGGAGGGGCAAGGAAGGTCCAGGATGACATGAAAGAAATTGACGGAGAATGGAAGCTCATGCAAGTTGACCCTCAAGAAAGTAGCACCTGGAGATCAGGACCTGTTGTGAGATCTAGCATGCAGCTAGCCAGCTACCATGGAGTTGCCCACTGTTGTGTATGATGCCCCAGTACCTGCATGTTAATAAAAAATCTGATTGTGATACTGATATGTCTACATACTAGTATTAAGTAAAAAATCAGACATCAATTATGATATCCATGGTAGTTTATATATGCCTCGTGTGCAGGGACCGCGCCATACCGACACAATCCATGGTAGTTGCCCAGATCAGCTTATTTGGTCAAGGGTATGCTATGCAATTTGTCTAGGTACTTGCTGTTTTTAGAAGCTAACTTCCAAATCAGAGAAAATCCTGAAAAGGTAGTTGTTTTGTATAGAAACTAGCTGTTATATCACTTACTAAATGCATCTGTCTGTAGACACCAGAATGTGTTTGTATTGCGTGGTTGCAGCGAAATGTAGTGACAAGTCTAAGCCAATGCAAGGTTCAAGAGGTGTTCAGATTGCAGTGTGTTCTTCAAAATAGAAGACTACTTCACTAGCTACAAAACTTAAGCAGCAAGGCACCAGTAAAAAAGTGAATATAGCAACATGAAGCTTGCTTCACAAAAGCTTGGATTCAAGCATCCTGATATTAAGGATGGAATAAAAAAAAAAATCAGGTGTGGTACTTGATTGGGAATTAAAAAAAGTTTGTTTCAAACTTACGTGTAACGGGTCTGAAAATTGTAGGTAGGGTAGGCATATTTTTTTTCTGGAAATTTATGCATTTTGAAAGGCATTTCCAGAAGACCTGAAACAAATCTAGGTTGCACCAGTAAATTTAGGTAGGGTCGGGATACCCTAAACACAGTATTTTTATTTTGGCCTTGTATCCATTCATGATATTTGCCTTTACTTTTAAGAAAATGTGTTGTTGGGATGGGATTTTACTGTTTGAATATACAGTTGCTCACCAATACTTCTCTTTGTGTGTTCTAAGACTGACTGCCAAAATATGCCAAAAAAGTAGTTCCAAGAAATATAGGTCCAGTAAAGCAATATTTTTGATTTGTTTGTGTTTATGCTTTTCATCACAGTCAAGAGTTTTTCATGTCTTGGTGTTTTATGTACTCCTGGATTGAACCAGTCTTTAGCAAAGATAAAGTGTCATTCTCAAGGACACAACACAGTTCCTCCAGTGGGTCCTGAAAAAAATTTGAATGTAAAATTGTGTTTCTTTCCTTGTCTTTCAGTTTAAATTGACTGTGCTTTGGGGGTTAAAGAGCCGTCTCATTTGGGTACCCACAGCAAAATGTTTTGGATCAGAAATAAAAGAAAATATTTTTTTCAATTACACATTTATGGAGGCCTGACTAGCCATACATGAAGGACTAAATAATGGCCACACCATTATGGCCATTTTAAATGGCAGATTTTCTTCCAGTACAAATTATATACCCCCATAAAAACAACCAATAAACAATTATATCGGGATAGCCCTTGAAAAAATATAATATGTTTTATGTTGGCAGACTGTAACAGTATTGATACTATTTAATGATTATATTTAAGATATGGAATCTCAATTTGGCTCTGCCATAGTTAGTTGCTGAATTAAATTGATAATCTGAAAAGTAGAGAGGAATTGCACCCTATTAAGTTTACAGACAGCAGACTTTATTATCAAGTCTGTTCATAAGAGACAAAACATATTTTGGAATTTCTAATAATTTTCGTAAAACAAAAGCAAAACAAACAAAAAAATTGTGAAAAATTGAAGAGAAGATAAGAAAGGAAACAGTTTTTGCTAGCACTGCCATGAACATGTTTTTTTTAATAGTCATATTCATGATTTATTGTAAAGGTTAAACAACCGCACTTGTATTATTAAATGTGGAAATACATTGAAGAAAAACCCTCACATATGCTGCTTTCATTTTGTGCAATTATAGACATTTTCGTAGCCACAATCTACATAAAAATTGTAATTTTAGTAGCAGCTTAATAAATTGAACATTGTCATGCTTAATCATGTTTACATGCAAATTTATATTTACTTAGAAATGATCTTTAAGATAGCAGCATTAGCTTGTTTACCAAAAGATTGTACAAATATTATATTAAAATGTGAGCAAGAAATACATGAAATAGCTGTATTTGGAAATTTGAATCCTGGTAATGGCACCAAATGTTTGTATCCGCATTACGGCACCAAATTTTGCCAATTTTTAATTTACTTTTTGAATTAGGTGTTAAAATATGGGCATACATTTATAAAGTATTGCGTACTTCTGGTACGTACGTGTTAACAGTTGTAGAAATTATGTTTGCAATATAATAATTGACCCATATGTTTTTTAAGTCTAGATTATCTCCCTTTGTGGAGTTATGCCCCTTTTTAAGGGTCATAATGTAATTTTGTAATTAAGATATCTCAAAAACTATTACAGCTAGGGGCTTCAAACTTGGTCAGCTGATAGAAGATAATGAATAGATACCGTAGAAAGGTGCATACAACCCACACTTTTTTTTACTCCCACAACTCATGAAATTAGGGGGATGCGGGTAGTATAATCGAACTCAAAATTTGGGACTTTTTCCCAAACACAAGCGGACCGATTTTCGGATTCTCATGGAATAATTGGAGAGATTTTCCAAGTAAAATGGCTTTGCACTTACGTGCCAGTACATCATGAGTTATTCCATCATGTTGCTGAAGTCATTTAGGCCTAACAGACATTGAAAACCGCACACAAAACGGTAAATCCTGTCTCTGTCGTCAGCTGTCTGAATTTGTTGTGTGTAAGTGCATATACACTGCCTGGTTCCCGCTATACTAAAAGCAGTGCTTAGTATTTATTTGGAAACCGATAATCACTCAAGCGTTCTATTTTTAGATGCTTTAATTATTCTCAAAAACAGGTAAACTGCATAAGGCCTAAATGAAATATATGTGTGGTTCCTGTTGCATAACAACAAAATTTAGGGTAGGTAGGTAGGGAAATTATTAAATTTTGTTGTAACATTTAACAAAGAAAATAGTGAAAAAATCTGAAAAAGTGCCCATTTTAGGTATTTTTTCTCCAAAGACCATTTTAATGTTTAGGGTAGGGTTAAAAAAATAGGGTAGGTAGGCAACAGGAACCACACATATATTTCATTTAAGCCTAATTGAAGAGCTCTTCATTTGGAACAACACGGCTTTCTTCCTCTGAAATTGTATTTTTGAGTTGCTTCCCTTGCCTGGAGAGATGTTTATTGACATGACATGTGCACAAACCATGACTTGAAGCTTCACAATAGTTAATCTATTGCCAATTACTGCACTAATTGCGGATAATTGATGTGTTTGGAGACTTAGGTAAACATAATTAGAACTTGTGATGACATCATGTGTGAAAAATAGAGTTTGCAAGGTAAGCTTTTTGTTTGCAGTTGACACACACGGACCTTTAGAATGCTGAATTTGGGGTGCGGTCAATACTTACGAAATCCATTTTTTCCAGGATTTTGGGGTCAAAAGTGGGGGTGCGGGTTTTGTATTCTTGCGGATTATACTCGGCTGTATACGGTAACCTGGTTAAATTTTTTTTTGGGTTTAATTGAAAATTTGGGCATTAAAAACTTGTTACCAAGATATCTCAAAAACTTTTACAGCAAGTAGCTTCAATATTGGTCAGCTGATAGATGATAATGAGTAGATAACCTGGTGAAAATTTAATATTTTTTTCCCAAGTTATTGCCCTTTGTAAATTTGGGCATTGAAACTTTAATAAAGATGCATGTATCTCGAAACATTTTATAGCTAGCAGCTTCAAACTTAGTCAGCTGATTATTGGGTGAAATTATTTTTCATTTTAGTTCAAATTAGGTCAGCTGATAGAGGATGATGAGTAGTAAAGCAGGGCTTCCGTTAGGCGGACGTACGCCGTATATTACGTCCAAAAATCGGCTGCGTACGCCGAAATTACTCATCAAAGACGTACCGCGGACTTCTGAAAATTCCTTAGTACGGCCGAAAATGGATATCGAGACGTCCTGTCTGCAGAAAAAACCCGCCCACTTTTACCAGATTACGTGATTTATGTCCCGCCTTCGTATTGGAAACTCATTTATTTTGTTTATTGACCACGCTAGAACGTCCCACTTGACTGATTTCGAGAGTTTTATTGACAGCCAGTGTCACGTGTAGGCTTCAGTCGGAAGCGTAATTATATAAGCGTGTCATCCAACAGGTGTGAAATTTTACATCGACACATCTTGACAACGGCCTTAGAAACCATTCCCGCGAGACGGACGTCCAGTCCCTGAGCAATATAACAGCCCAATCACTATCCGTTTTGTTTGAAGTGCCGACGTGACACTTTGCACGCTTGTAAAATAACTTTTATAAACTCTACACGTCTGCGTCGTAATTAATTGTGTAGATCCTGTGCATGCGATAATTTAGTACTTGAACGCACCTTCTACCAACGAACATACAACATATTAAAAACGAATGTTGTTTTGTTGCAATTTTTACGATGTACAAGTACAAGCTTATAAAAAATAATTGGTACACAAAATAAGTACAAGCTTTTAAAACAAAAATTGCTACCCAAACACTCTCCCAAACAAATCTATCTATCTATCTATCTATCTATCTATCTATCTATCTATCTATCTATCTATCTATCTATCTATCTATCTATCTATCTATCTATCTATCTATCTATCTATCTATCTATCTATCTATCTATCTATCTATCTATATCTATCTATCTATCTATCTATCTATCTATCTATCTATCTATCTATCTATCTATCTATCTCTATCTATCTATCTATCTATCTATCTATCTATCTATCTATCTATCTATCTATCTATCTATCTATCTATCTATCTATCTATCTATCTACCCTACCCTTCCCTACCTTACCTAACCTGACCCTACCCTACCTAACCCTACCCTACCCTACCCTACCTAACCCTACTCTACCCTACCCTACCCTACCTTTCCCTACCTTACCTAACCCGACCCTACCCTACCTAACCCTACCCTACCCTACCTAACCCTACCCTACTCTACTCTACTCTACTCTACTCTACTCTACCCTACCCTACCCTACCCTACCCTACCCTACCCTACCCTACCCTACCCTACCCTACCTATCTATGCATTGTAAGGAACAAAGAATGATCTCATTCTGTTTAAGTACAAGCTTATAAAAATAATTGTTACACAAATAAGTACAAGCTTTTAAAATAAAATTGCTACACAAACACCCTCCCAAACAAATCTATCTATCTATCCCTACCTCTACCCTACCATTCTCTACCCTACCCAACCCAACCCTACCCTACCTAACCCTACCCTACCTAAACCTACCCTACCCAACGTAACCATACCCTACCATACCTAAACCTACCCTACCCTACCTTACCTATCTTGTAAGCAACAAAGAATGATCTCTGAAATATCTATCATATTTTTCAAAGCAAGTTTGACAATCCGCCACACCGCGATGGTATCACAGAAAAAAAGTGGGACTTCCAGAAAAATTCAATGGGACTTCCAAATTTCAAGGGTAGGAAGTCTGGACTTCCTGGATTTGAAAGTTAATGGAAGCCCTGGTAAAGCTAGAAGCTTCAAACTTTTGCTGACTCTTGTGTTATAAACCCTTCTTGACAAGCAAAGGGTTGGGGGCATAGTGTTTCATAAACATAATTTCTAGTTCTTCATCTGTCTTGAATCAAACATGTTTAATCTTGACTAGAGAGCTACCATTTTTAACGTCTCAATATTTTTAAGGCTAGGTATGTAGGCCAAAAAAATTCTATAGGATAAGCATGATAAATCATTCATAATATTATATCCTAAAAATAGACAAAAATTCTCGGATGAGATATTATTTTCTTTAAATTAGGCCCCCAAAAGTAGGGTTGAACAAGACTTTTTGGGGGCCTCAGATAAAGGTAGAAAACTCTTCTTTTACAGACTCAAAAGTCACAATGACTTGTGTTAGAACAATAAATAAAGCACAGGTTTAGATAAACAAAAAATTTCAGCGTAAAATTGTAAATATTTTCTTACCCATCAATTTTAACAGATGTTTCGGGTGCTCAAAAGAACCGTCTCATTGAGACGGTTCTTTTGAATACCCACAACATATGTTTTGGTTCAGAAATAAGAAAATTAAATTTTCGTTGCACACTCTTTAAACTAAAGTCCTGAAATAATGTAAAACGAATATTTGTACATATATCTTCAGATTGATATATCCAAACTTGACTTTAATACACCACTGTTTGGTCCTGTTTCCAAGACTAAATCAGAGCCTAAGACTACTTCTAGTACGTCGTCCAATGATTTCAATGACTCGAGCTACAAGAACTTGACGCCGAAAAGGAAGATCAAGAATGAGGATGATGAGGACCAGGAAGAACACAAGTCTGATGACTCAGACTCGGGGTCAGCCTCTGCATCTGCTTCAAATAATTCCAGGTATGGTAAAGGTTCGAAAATTAAGAACAGTCAGAGGACAAAAACTCCACTCGTCTGCTTGTAATTACCAGTGAAATCTGGAACTGCGAGTCATTCTTCCCAAAGCACTCGTCCTACAGGACGAGTGCTTTGGGACAGGACGAGTGCCTTGGGAATAACAATTCGAGGAAGTCGTATTCCATATTACTTTCTTATGTTCTTTATTGCATACACTTTTAAAGGATAAGTGCATGACATTGCGTTTGCAGGACGAGTAATAATTGTAAGTCACTCGTCCTGCAGGACAAGCACAATATTGAAATATTTTTGTTCCCTGACAATAGTTGCCTGCCAAAAAGGCCTTTAACCCTTTACCCCTTTTAAATAACGCCTTTGAAATATCACGTATTTGAAAATATTATGGAAAAAAAATTTTCCATAATATTTTCAAAGGTATACAAAACTTAAATTTTTCTTGATTTTTTCAATGTCTAAAAATAGAAAATGATGGCATGATCTAAAAATAGCATATGGAGTAAAGGGTTAAGAAGCAAACAGTGCAGACTCAGATCATCATCAGACTTGTTTCTGCATCTGCTTCAAATAATTCCATGTATGGTGTAGCTTCAAAAATTAAGAACAGTAGTTGCCTACCAAAAAGTCCTGATCAAACAGTAAAGATCCAATTCAGACTGCTTCTGAAGAAGCAGTCTAATCAGGATCTTCCCTGTTTGTCTTTGATGATTCCAACATTTTTTGTGTGAATTCCAGCCCTGAGGGTGATAACTAACATTTTATTTGAGAAATTGAGAAATTTAAGTGTTGGAACTAGAGAGTTGGAATTCACAAAATGCTTGTCAGAATAGCGAACAGGGAAGGCATGGATCAGACTGATTCTTTAGAAGCAGCCTGAACTGGGTCTGCACTGTTTGTTTAGGTATTTTTGCAAGCAACTTGTTTTAAAATTTTAGAACACTCCCTGAATTAAGCCTTTCTTAACAGATAGAATCTCCCGTCCAAATCTGGGGTGGTGGTGGAGACCGGTGGAGGGTGGTCAAGTTCTGTATTTGCTTCATATAATTCAGGTTTTGTTAATCCCAGTATTAACTCTTTGACTTTGCATGCTGGATATACTTTTATGCCTTTAGGCTTTTTAGTCATCTGCTGATTTTATCAAAACTGGATTTTTTAGAAATTCTTTCAGGAACAGCATAAGATTAACAGACAGCTTGGATCCAGACTATTATGGGCCGGATATGGGTCTAAACTGTTTGCAGTTTGTAGGATGGAGACAGAGATAGATAGAACCTCCCAGAGATTTGTGATGCACATGAAATTTGGGCCTAAAATAAAATTTTATTTGTTTCCCCTTACCCGACTGACCCTGAAAAAAGGGCCCTTCCCAAAAAATTTTATCTCAATTTTCAGTCAAGAATATTTTTTTTAATTAATTGGCAATTTGCAAACTATGAGAATTGTCCAATGTAAAGTGTTATCTTTAAAAAAATATTCTTAGCAAATTGTTTGTGTATTAAATGTTATTGCCGAAAGTAGCTCTATTTACAACTTGGTTTAATGGGTATCGAATTTGGGAAGTAAAATAAAATAATTTTCCGACCGACCAGCCCATACCGGTAAAAGAGTGTCGGGTAAGGGGAAACAAGAATATTTTTAAGGTTGGCCTTGGTTCTTCTGGATGTAGTAGTTTTTAATAATTAACTCGGGTAATTCATAATGCTTTTGCTGTCATCTGCTGAATTTTTTCTAAATTTACTCTAAAATTTTTTTCTGGAACACAATCAGTGTGTTTTTTTCTGGAACACAATTAGTGTGTCAAACAGTTTGGACCTAGATCATGGCCGACATTTTGTCGGTCCTGATCTCGGTCCAAACTGTTAGCTAAGGTTATCAGCAGAGGACAAAAGCGCAGAATTAAATTGGTGCGTTTACTAAGAAAACTTTACTTTACATTACAGTGGCTCTGGGTCAGATTCAGAGTCTGAATCAGGTTCTGGTTCAGACAACTCGCAAAAGACCAACAGCTCGGACAACAAATCAGGGGGATCTGCAACAGACAGTTCTAACGAGGATAAAGAGATAAGTAAGTTGATAGAGGACAAAAATATTTCAATATTGCACTTCAGTGTTTTTTTTCTGCTGTTTTTGGGGCCGAAATTCGGCCCCATTCCCCTGGCCAAAAAGTATGTTTTTTCCCCTATTTCGAAAGAAAATTCCCCTCACAATGTAGTATTCAAAAAAAAAAAAAAAAATCGGCAAAATGTGACGACAGCGTGTCGGAAGTGCGTATAAAGGACCTCGGACAGTTTCCTATTCAATCTGCCCAAATTTTGACAGCCTGTGGCTAGCATTATACATAACTGACAACTATAGTTTTGTGCTTAAATCAAACCCTTACATTTAGTGCATCTAACAAAATAAAAATATTTTGAAAATATTTCATAATTTTGCCAGGACTTTAAGGTTTAGGGGGTGGGGGGTATTTTTTGTGACCAAATTTTATTTCACAGAAAGTCAAAGTTTCGTCGAGTATTCACCTAAATACATGTTAATTTAATGTTTGCGCCATAAAACTTAAGACGAAAGTGATGCGTTTGCATAAGATTCGGCTTGAGAAGATTTCATTGTTTCGTCTAAAGAAGTGCGCTGTCAATTACTTTTGACTATTACCTGTAAAGTTTCGAGTTCAACCAGTTCGACTTGTGCACTGAGGTGTATTATATTTGTATACTGAATAAATCATAGTCTAGATAAACACAGTTTTTAGCGTAAAATCGTAATATTTTCTTACACATCAGAGTTAACCTTCAATTTTGGTGCTTAAAAGAACCGTCTCATTGAGACGGTTCTTTTGAGTACCCACAACATAATGTTTTGGTTGAGAAGTGAGACAATTAATTTCTTTGTAAGCACTCATAACTAAAGCCCTGATATATGCCATTGCAAATTGATATTTACCTACAGGTTTTTACAAAATAAGTTTCTAATAAGTTTTTACAATAAGGTGTTTTTGAGCATTTTGACAGCGTTCCCCCCCCCCCTACAACTGTATGCAAAAGGATTAGTTTGGTCACGGGGGGGAAAGCACCTCAGTAAAACTTTTTCTATTTTCTATATGTTGAATGGCAAAACTGGAGTTTTCAACCCATATTTTTCAATAGGTACTTGTCCAATGAGAAAATGTCTTTTTGTGAATAAGTTGAGGGTTGAACCTACTATCTTTTTCATAAAAAAATATCATTTTCTTTGAAACTTTTCTCTGGTCGTTTTTATGGGCAATCCTTCATTAAGACTGTCCGAGGTCCTTCGTTCCGTGCATTAGCCATGCCGTGAATTTGCGAGTAGGGTCCCTTGGTGATCGATAGACGCTTTCATGCGGTTTTCTCAAGAGCGTCTAAGGGAGAAGTTCCAATCGTGACTTCGCGAACAAAATGTCGCACAATAAACGTTGTAAGGTGAAGAAAATTAATAAATCGGCGGCGCAGGGATCAAGAAGAGTTGACTTAATGTTTAAGCAGGCTTCCCTGAAGGCCTTTACCAGTGACTTTGATGTTTGAGACAAGGATTTGGGGATTGACTCAGTCTCTTCGGCGACAGGGGGATTCGTTAGTTAACAAGCATTGTTTGCTTAAATGTTTTGAACAACTGACCCACAGTGCACTGAATGGATTTAATTAGTTAAATAAAAATTAAATACTACAGCATAGCTCCAGATAAGGCTGCGTATTGCGTATTTACGCAATTTCGTGGACCTGAAAACGCAATTAAATTAATTTTTTGTGCGTACAAAAACGCAATAAAAATCCTTGATACTCAATTCCAAACATTTTCGTAGCGTATGACGCTATTGTATTCTGTTTGAGATTGTCGTTTTTCGCATCACAAGCAGTTGTTGGGTACAAATTTATACACGGCGTCGCGCTGAATCTAGTTTGTAAAATTGTAAACCAGTCCAGGAACATTCTTATCGCTGTTTAGCTATACCCAATTTTTACACTATTACGACATTTGTCTCGCTTTACAATAACAATGGCTGAACGTGGGCGAAAAAGCCCCAGAGAAATTGAATGATATCATATCGTAACTAACTCTAATACCGCACTGGTGGTTCGAAGAATCAAATATGACATGATAGATACATCGGATTTTCGAAGTAAGTTGGAAATAGCGATCTCGGATATACTAATATTGCCAGTGTGCTTTCCGAAAGTGAAACCGAAAGTAAACAAAAAATCAGGAGAAACAAGGTCTGGTTTCATTGCTTATTTGCTTTCAGATGGATACCCAATACAAAAGCTTTAAATACCCAATTTAAAATTTGAAATACCCAATTAAGTCTAAAAGAGGTGGGTAAATACCCAATTGCCTCCAATCCTTATCTGGAGCTATGCTACAGTGTTATATCCTTTAACAGACTTATGGTACAATACAGCCAAACTTAACTGGATCCATTTTTTTCATTCTATTTAATAAATAAAATAGAAAACATGGATCCAGGTGGCTGTGTTGTACCATAAGTCTGTCAAAAGATATAACACTTTCATTTTTAACTGCAAATGTTTCAATAAAAGATGCTATTGTGTTAAGTTAATAGTTTTCCCCTTTTTGCCCCTACGCGCGCTAATTTTCCCCTTTTGAAAGGCCCCGCCACCATTCCCCTAAAACAAAGAAAAAACACTGCACTTGTCCTGCAGGACGAGTGACATACAATTTTAACTCGCCCTGCAAACACATGCACTTGTCCTTTAAAAGCGTATCCAATAAAAACATAATGGAGTAATAGGTAATATGACTTCCTCGAGTAATTCTCCCCATAGCACTCGTCCTGTAGGACGAGTGCTATGGGAAGAGTTACACATCCTTTCTAGATTTCACTCGTAATTACGAGCGGACAAGTGGAATTTTTGTTCCCTGGAGGACTTTAAGTTAACCGATTGAAGCTGAATGAAATTTCCTACTGTTATCAATTGGACTTATCCATTTCCCTTTTAAGGGTTGTTGGGAGATATTTTACATTCTTTCAAATTTTGATAGAACATTCTGTAAGCAAAGAATGGAGGCCCTGAGTAGAGGCTGCATTCTGCTGGTCTGATCGGAGTCTGCACTGTTTGCCTATGTCCTACAAAAAGGGTGCTAGACTTATTATATGGGTTAAACCTATTGCACTCAAAATGCCATTGATAAACAGAGAAACGGATAAGCTGCTTTTTGGTAAATTTATGAAAAAAAAAGCAATTGTTTTCCAAATTTATACGGTAACAAAAGCAATTAAATTTTGGATAAAGCAAAAGAAAAAAAAAAAGAAAACATAATTGAAATATGAATTTGTGGTAGCATAATAGTGTGCATGTCTGGCTGAGGATCAACAATAGGTATGACAACACAATTTAAAAGTATATGTGGGGTTAATTTTTTTTAAGCAAAACATTCTCCCAGACGTGGCGTCATGTTATAAATGTAGAATAAGCTTCTTAAAATGCATGTTATAGCGCTATTTTGCTGTAACGTTTTTGGGGAATGTACAAAAAAGAAAATCTGTGCAAGTTGCAGTTTGCACAGATTTCCTATTTTATACATTTCATGCAGATGTACATCTTTAACTATCCTGTTTAACAGGTAAAAAGAAGACAGCAGAGTCCCCTGGGGTTGTTGACACAGACTCACAGGAGAGCCAGCCTTCGAGAAGACGGGGTCGACCAAAGAAGGAAGACCTTGCTGACATTAAAGAGGTAACTTGCTGGCCTAGCTGGTCAATGAAATGTTAGCCATAGGTTTAAATAAGCAAAAATGTTCAGCATAAAATTGTAAATATTTTCTTACCCATCAATTTTTAGCATATGTTTTGGGTGCTCAAAAGAACCGTCTCATTGAGACGGTTCTTTTGAGTACCCACATCATAAGTTAAGTTTTTGGTGCTCAAAAGAACCGTCTCATTGAGACGGTTCTTTTGAGTACCCACATCATAAGTTTTGGTTGGGAAAGAAGAAAAGTAAATTTTCGTTACACAGTACTCTGAACTAGAGTCCTGTGTTAGCTCAATGGAAGTGTTAAGGCCTAAAAAATGTTTTGGGTTACCGGACCACCATGCCTATTTTTTGCCCTTGAACATAAATTTTTTAAGCGTGTTTAGTGTATGTTTGTATTATTGAATAAATTTAACTTGTTCAACAAAAAAAAACACGATGAAATGCTTGGCAAAGTCTCACATTTTTTCTCTATTTCTCAACTGGTTTAATAAATACAATAATACATGAGCACTTGTATAAGATACACTTTTTACGTTGTTGGTTCAGACCTGTCACAATATTTGGGACTGGGCCCTGTAGCGCAGTTGGTTGTGAGTCTGACTGCAGATCCAGGGGTCTAGAGTTCGATCCCAGCTCTGTCATACACTTTCATGGAAATTGGGCATGAAATAATTTTTACGGTCATTCTCCTCCTTTCACTAATTCAAGAAGGGTTGTTGTCAGTTACAAGCAAAAGTATGTGCACAAAGTACTGGTTAGCTGCTTGTTCAAGCTTTCCCAGGAAAAAGTGTGGTTAGGTGAGTTGACCATCTCAACATGACCATAGCTGTTGACTGGGGCATCAAACCTCAAACCAAGCAAAATCAATATTTGGGGTAACCTATGAAATGAAACCCATCTTAATCCTAAGATATTTGTGACAAATATAGTGGATCTTATATTTGTGCTTGTGTATTATTGAATGTTTTATTAATTCAATTATAATACACAGGCAATAATGTTAGTTTCAATTTTGAAACCACATTTTTGACTTGAAAACACTCAGATTTTACCAAATGTATCTGACATTTTTATGGCCATGATTACATACTTAAATATGTAAACAAGTTAGTCTTTTATGGATTTGAATACATGGAGTTATATCGCTCCCAAGATGCAGCATCATAAATTTTTAACCCTTTCAGCTCCTATCAGGCCATCCTTAAAAATATATTTGTTTGCCGTTCTACCTGTCAATTTTGGTTTGGGTAGTTGGGTAGTACTTCTTTTTTTATTTTAGAAATTCAGCATATTTGGATGACCTTCTTACTATCACTTTTACAGTCTCTGTAGCCTTTCTTCAATTAAGATACAGCTTTGAATGATTTTAAAAAAGGGTTTGTTTATATTAAAAAAGAAGATTCTCAGAAAGGCAATCATTTTTTTGGGGTAGGGCCTGTTTTGGATGGGTTGGTAGTTAGGAGCACGGCAAATCAACATTTTTTTAAGGTCGGCCACAGGACTGCAGATGCGTTTGCATGGACAATGTTTGCCTCATCATCTGCTAACAGATGATTCAGATGAAATATCAAGCTTTATTTGGTTTCTTCGGACAGCAAAAAAAGTTGAAAGTGCATTTGGCAAAACAATGATGTTACTTATAGGGTTGATACAGATAAATGTTGTATAATCTATATATAATCTTGCTTCATTTATATCCATGTTTAAGTGGTTTTAAGTTATATATTATATGTCATAAAACAGCCACCAAGCATGGAATATTTCCTGAAAATATGTTTGTCAACACTTTTATCATTTTTGAATGCCATCATTGATTATACCCATCTATTTTGACATTTGTAATGGGTGGTCAAAAGAGCTGTTTCATTGAGACGACTCAAATTTGAGTACCCATAACAAATGTTTTCGTTGAAGAATAAGGAAAATAATTTTCAATTAAGCAATCTCGTTTCCAGAGAGTGAACAACAAAGACACTGATCAAGCTGGACACCTGCACAGACTGGTCTCAGGGGACAAAAATTCCACTTGTCCGCTTGTAGTTACGAGTGAAATCTAGAAAGGACGTGTAATTCTTCCCAAAGCACTTGTCCTGTAGGACGAGTGCTTTGGGAAGAATTACTCGAGGAAGACATTACATATAACTCCCTTATGTTCTTTATTGCATAGCCTTTTAAAGGACAAGTGCATGTGTTTGCAGGACTTGTAAGTCCCTCATCCTGCAGGACAAGTGCAATATTGAAATATTTTTGTCCCCTGGGTTCGACATACAGCACAAACAGATTTTCACATTTGATTACTGTAAACTTTATTTAAACAAGAAGTATATTTTGTTTGCTTTATGTGTATGTTTTATGATGAACATTTGCTTGTTAGGATTTTTGTCTACATGATGGAAAGCTGTTTGAGCGGGCAGTTTAAAACTCAGATATCTCATTATCTGGATGTATTAATTCCAAGGGATGTAGACTCTGCAGTTCACATTTTTTTTTTCTGATTTTTCTACTCCCAAGGTATTTTCTTGAGGTGTAAAAGATTGATACCAGGCAGTCATAAGAATGTTTCAGCACCACCACCATTTCAGAGTGTAAAATGCCCAGGTAGTACATGTTTAAGGATGTGAAGACATACAGGGACTTTCCTATCTTAGTCTGAGGCAGTCTCAAAGTTTTTAAATAGTAATTTAAGCCAAAATATATTATGTTCCAACCTCAGGACTTGGTTATATGCAGGCGGCTAGGTAAGGGTGGGTAATTTTACCTGCTTTTTTCTTTAGAAAAAAGCGTATATTAATTTAGTGTCGAAAGTCGGTACGTCGTCCGTCCGTCACGTCTCTTGTAAATGTATCTCCTCCTAAACCGTTAGAGGGTAGCAACTTTAAACTTTATAGTTGAATAGGTCACATGATGTAGAGGGCACTGGGCAACATTCCGTGCGACCTTGACCCCAAGGTCAAAGGTCAAATAATGTATTTTCTTGTAAATGCATCTCCTCCTAAACGGTTAGATGTAGCAACTTCAAACTTTGTAGCTGAATAGGTCACATGATGAAGAGGGTACTGGGCAACATTTTGTGTGACCTTGACCCCAAGGTCAAGGTCAAAGGTCAATATTGAATTTTCTTGTAAATGCATCTCCTTCTAAACCTTTTGACGTAGCAACTTTAAACTTTATAGCTGGATAGGTCACATGAGGTAGAGGGTACTGGGCGAGGTAGAGGGTACTGGGCAACATTTCGTGTGATCTTGACCCCAAGGTCAAGGGCAAAGGTAAAATATTGAATTTTCTTGTAAATGCATCTCTTCCTTAACCGTGGGATATAGCAATAGCAACTTTGCTGGTGCATAGGTCACATGATGTCGAGGGTATTGGCACTACCAGGCAACATTTTGTGTGACCTGGACGGTTGACCCCAAGGTCAAGGTCAAATAATGTATTTTCTTGTAAATGCATCGTCTCCTTAACCATGGGATGTAGCAACATCAAACTTTGCTGGTGCATAGGTCACATGAAGTCGAGGGTACTGGGCAACATTTTATGTGACCTTGACCAAGGTCAATTTGGATCAAGGTCAATTTTTTTCGTGGTAATTCATCTCTTTAACGATTGGCCGTAGCAACTTTAAACTTTGCAGGTACATAGGTCACATGATGTAGAGGGCAATGCTTCATGTGACCTTGACCTTCAAGGTCAAATCAAATATTTCTTGTAAATGCATTTCCTCCTAAACCGTTGGACATAGCGGCTTCAAACTTTTCTGGTGCATAGGTCATATGTAGAGGATACTGGACAATGTTTTGTGTTTGTCCTTGATCTTAGGTCAAGGTCAAAAGTGAAATAATGTACTTTCTTGTAAATGCATCTCCTAAACGGTTGGTCGTTGCCACTTAAAACTTTGCAGATGCTTTGGTTAGCTCAAAGCGGATATTTGCCATGGTGTACCATCGACTGAAGTCTAGTTAAAAAAAATCAAACAAAACATAATTTGTAGGTACTCAAAATATGTGTCTCAATGAGACAGTTCTTTTGAGCAAAGAAAACACATATATATTAAAACTGATGGATTAGGAATATTTCTTCAGTTCAGTGGACTATTGCCTCCAGGTTTGGTAATGCAGGCCTTAAGATGAGATTGTGTAATTAATTATGCATTATTTTCTTATTTCTCAATCAAATTTTTTGTTGATGATGAGGTGTTATTTAGCCCGCCAGTCGAGATTTTTTGTTGACTCACTGAAGGCATAGGTTTAGATAAACAAAATTTTTGAGCTTAAATTGTAAATATTTTCTTGCCCGTCAGTTTAAACGTATGTTTTTGATGCTAAAAGGAACCGTCTCATTGAGATGGTTCTTTTGAGTACCCACAAAATATGTTTTTGTTGAGAAATAAGATTTTTTTTTTTTTACGCACTCTAAACTAAAGGCCTGTATATAAATGAGATAGGAAACTCCGTGTCTAAGATTGGATTCTTTACCTATTGTAGGGTAAAGACAGAAGCAGTAAGACTAAAGATCGAGAGTTAAGTTTATTCTTTGTTTTTCCCTTTATCTCTGTTACTCTGGGCACAGTTTTGTTTTTGTTGAAGCCTTCTTGTGAAAAGAGCCCTTACATGGCCTGTGTAAATGTGCAAACTTGTCGGGGCATTATCATAGATAAGAATTGTTTTGATTGATGTATTAACTTTTTTGCATGTTGAGAGTGTAGTTGCTCAGTTGTAGAGTGCTTGTCTTGAGATCAAAGGGTTTCCAGTTCGAGCCTCACCGGCGTCACAGACTCATTGCGTTTTGTCCTTGAGCAAGGCACATTTATCCTTGCTTAGTATTGGTTCTACCCAGGAAGACCCGTCCTGACATAACTGAAAAATTGTTGACTGGGAGGTAAAGAATCATATCAAGCAAAACAAACACATTCTTTGCATGCTTGGTAAATTTTTCCTGTGCATTTGTTGTCAGCTGCTGACTGTTTTCAAAATTAACTTATTCAAAAAAGTTACACTATCAGTGTCCCGATCAGGACCTACTCTCTGTCAGTCCTGACTTGGATCCAAACTGATTGCAATGGTTTTCAGCAGACAACAAAAGTTGCCGCTAGCAATGAAAGAGTTAAAGTATGGTCTTACACCTGTATGATAAATAGAGAATACCAGGTGAGCGTCTTTTGATATCAAGTTTACCAGGCAAGGCTTTGAGAATGCTTGTTGACATCGCAAGGCTTGATTTCCCTGATTTTACGGCACAGACTGCAAATTATTTTCTGAAAGCAATTTTCACTCACCCATAAGGACGAGCAGATTAAAAAGTGTACTCGCCAATGAGAATTTCCACACCCATGTGATTATCATGCCTCCATATGATGATGTGTAATTGATTTAATGAGATGTTTCTTTTGAGTACAAATTTTGAATACAAAAAAACAAATGTTTAAACTGTCAATGGATAATAGAATAATCCAAATTTTACCCTTAAAGGGGACATATCAAGGTTTTTCATTTTTAATTGCAAATTCCTTTAATGTCGGATTTTATGTATTTATTAAGAACCCAGATCATTTTCGACAATGTTAAGTGATAAAATGAGTATAATCATCATTTTCTTTAAGCTTGTGCGCTTTGTGAATAAAATATTGACTCGCTTACTTCCCTTGAATTAGTTACTTCCCTTTGCTATCGGAGTGTCCTGATGACGTCACAGAGGCAGTTTATGAGGGACTGTTGGTATAGAATCGTGTTAGAATCTGATATTTTATTTAATATTCTAAGATAAAGAAGGGTTTATGTGTTGCAAATATCACTGCAATACGCATTCTGATCAGTGGGTCGGCTCTCAATGAAATTGTGAATAGATTTTTTTGTGTTTTAGTGAATTGAATGCCCTACAATAATCTATTTTAGCGGCTCAGAGAAAATGGAAATCTCCGAGACAATTCAAACGATTACGCGTCTATGGGCACGAAACAGTCGTGAAAGCATTTGTAAACCTGAACATCGAGCTATCGTCAATTCAAGCAATAAAAACGGTAGTTTAATTTTGCAATGAAATGAGTCATAAATGATTTCAGTCCTCCGTTGTGTATAGGTTAAACGAATTTTGTTTATTTGAATTGATTCTTTGCGTCTTTGAGTCATGTCCGGTTGGTCTTCCTGGGTTGAAACAGTACTTAGAAGAGATGAATGGCTCTTGCTCAAGGACACAAACCGCAGCAGTGCTGCAGGTGAGGCTCGAGCCCTTGCGCAGATACATGTTTTAGACTTTATTGGTAGTACTAAAATCTCATGAGCTCGCTTTTTCTGTGTTCATTGAATGCGTCTTGCGAGATGCTTCCAATGAAGGCATAAATAGTTTATATTCTTGTAGAAAATATGAAAAAACCGGGATCTGTGTTGCATCAGGATTTGAACTTCGCAGGTGCTCACGCAATATGCTCTTTGATTTCGCTGACTAAATGGCGAGTCTATCTCCCCTTCCCGATAAGACATGCATTTTGTCATGTAGAATTCCTGGGCCACGTGCAGAAACAGCAACTAAAATCAATAGGTTGTCAATCTACATGTACAATCCTCGGGTCGACATGCACCCAAAGCCACAAAATTTTGGTATTCGTAAAGGAATCCTTCATACATGGTTGCACAGCCATCTAGCGGGGCAAGGGGCCCGAGTCGTCATCGACGCCGCCAGTAAGCCTATAGAATTGGGCCGATAGTGGCCCGATCTTGGATACTGGATGGGTCTCTACTTTATGTCTATATTGTTGGTGGAGGCCCTTGCGATACTGCATGTGCGCAAGCTCATCTGATCCTTCGGTGCAAGAATGAAAATCGCATGAGCTTGCTATAATTTGTCAATGGGCTCAATGGAAGCGTCTTGTCTCAACAAATGCGTAAAATGATTCCAATGGGCAAGTGGTCAAAAATAGAAAGAAAGAAAAACTAATGCAACATAACAGACAATAATAAATTCAACAGTCAGTGAACTTACTGAGTAGGCTCGTACATAGCCCGGTGATCCTGATTCCAAATTCTTAAAAAACGCAAAACTGCGTTTCTGACAGTCAAAAATATCGTTTTTGATAGCAAAATTACATTTTTTGCAATCGATTACAATATATTTTGCGGAACACGATCATCGTTTGAAAATAGAAAACGTTGTTGTCGCCGATCAAGTTTTAATCAATGCTTTCGCTATTGTCCCATGCCGGTGTGATACGACAACGTCACCCGTTTTTTTTTTGTTTTTTTTTTTTATAAACTTGAGCATTTTGTCATGTAGACAAATAGTAGATCTAGAATCGATATAAAATACAGTCAATACACAGTCATCGGATGAACTGCCCTTGTGATGTCACAAATCCAAGGGAAGTGACTCGCCGCTACAGAAATCAAGGGAGATAAGCAGGATAATAAATTATCGGCACCAATTAATCAACGGTCTAATTAACGAAGATATTCTTATTTTTTTACCACAAAAAATGATATGCTTAGCTCTTAGTACCATTTTCTTCCACATTTTACTGGATTTAGAACTTTAATATGTCCCCTTTAAAAAGAAGATTTGTTTGAAAAAGTTAATAGGATATCAAAAACATGAAAAATAGCATGGAAAGAGTTCAGTGCATATAACTGGGGTTATAAAATGTTTTTCATGCTCAACTCAACTGAGCATGAAATTTATCATACTCATAAATGTTAAAATGCCAACAATTGTTGGCATTTTAACAATCATTGGCATGATGAATACAATATCTGAGACTTTGGAAGCAAGAATTTTCTTTTTTTCAGCATTTTAGCTTTTATGAGCAGTTTAAATTTCATGCTGAGTTGAGTTGAGCATGACACAAGTTTTATTACCTGGACTTTGTTCTTTCTTCTCAAATCACTGGCTCTTTTTATATAATAGGCATGGTCGATGGTAGTTAAGTTTACATCATTCAGGTTCATTTTCAGATATGCTCACCTGAGTGCAAGGCTCACAAGATGAGCTAATATAATAATACAGGCTTGGTTGTCGTGCACCCACACTTTCAAACACAAATAACCCCTAAATCAGGTGGCCAATTTAAACAAATTTTATTTGTAGCATGATTTGGGTGGGGGTTGCGACTCGGCTGACTGGAAAGTTTTGTGGAAGATCTGATCAAAACCGTGGTTACCATGATAACAAAAAGGTGTGATACACTTACAGGGTCTGCACTTTTTACTGTTAAAGGGGACGACAACCCTGATGATTATTATGTTTTATATAAAGATCTTAATAAACCATGAACTTTAATACCAGTTTCATCTAAATCGGTTGAAAAATGTGAAAGTTGTGGGCGTTTGAATATTTGCAAATAGACTGTAATGGAAGTGGCCATACTGTAGGCTTAGTGACGTCACTCAGCCTAATTAAATATGCGTAATCAAAATAAAAGACAAACCAATGGATTATTTGCATTAATCTTTAATGAATTATTTTCCTTATGTATTAAGCTGCATATCTGCTGAAACACGGATGATAAGATAGTAGCGATAAATAAAAATTAAGCAGTATAAAAAAATCTGAAAACTAATTAAATATTCAAAATGGCGGCTAAATGTTGGCCATATAGAATTCTTTAAGGTCACTGCCCACACCTGGGCGATTTTTTTTCCAAAAAATAGATTTTTTTCATTTTTTGATATTCTGTAGTACATCATATTATAAGCAAAATAACGCAAAATGAAGAAAATTTACCGTCCAGTTCAAAAGTTACAGCTCTTCATTATATGGTCTATGTTGGCTTTTTTACGCAGCTTTTTTGAAACTCATTAAGACAAGTAAAATATTCTGTAACTCAATTTTATATTTGAAAATCGTTATTTAAAACAAGCATGCGAAGCCATAAATAATTAAGAACTTTTTCTCAAACCATTCTTTTGCAGTTATACAAGTATTTTTCTTCATATCACGCGTTCAAACCAGCATTCACCGATATTTATGCATTCATTTTCGGCAATTACTGACTGATAATTCAATATTTATCCCCACGCTTTTTTAAAAAAGCGTTGGGGATATTGCAATCGCCTCCGTCCGTCCGTCCGTCCGTCCGTCCGTCCGTCCGTCTGTCCGTCCGTCTGTCCGTCCGTCCGTCCGTCCGTCACGCTATCTCCTCCTAAACCATTGGACGAAATCCAACAAAATTTGGTGTGTGTGTTGCTCACATGAATGGGGCGTGCAACGGCACATTTTTTTTTGGCCCCGCCCCCTGGGGCCCTGGGGAGGGGCCAAAATGTCAAATATCAATTGATATCATTAAATTTCAATTACTAAGTCAATTTCAAAGATTTTTAAACCAAACTTTGTGTGTCTTCTCACAAATGAAAGATAAAAAACATATCAGACGGGATTTTCATTTGGCCGCCTGGGTCATGGCCCAGGGGTGGGACTTGGGGGTACCGTGGGGGGTTGTGTAGTCAAAAAAATTTTTTTTCCGAAATTCAACCAGATTTGTTGGGTGAGTTACTTACATGAATGGCATATGCAACGGCACCATTTTACGGGTCCCCGCCCCCTGGGGCCCTGGGGAGGGGCCAAAAGGTCAAATATCATTAAATCTGAATTACAAAGTCAATTTCAAAGATTTTTAAACCAAACTTTGTGTATCTTCTCACATATGGAAGATATATAACATATCAGACGGGATTTTCATTCGGGCGCCTGGGTCATGCCCAGGGGTGGGACTTGGGGGTTGGGGGGCCAAAAAATTGTTTTTTTCCGAAATTCAACCAGATTTGGTGTATTAGTTACTTACATGAATTGCACATGCAGCGGCACAATTTTTTGGGTCCCCAGCCCCTGGGGCCTTGAGGAGGGGTCAAAAATTTAATTTTCTGAACATGGTCATGTGGCATATCAAATTAAAGGGAATTTGCAGTAGACCAGGATACACTGAAAAATTTTAACCTACGATCAAACTAGTGACCTTGGGATGGGGTCAAAGGGTCAATTACCATTAGATTTCTTCGAGAGCGTGGGGATTTGCGATGGCGCGCCATCGAATGTGTTCTAGTTAAACATACTTTAAAAAAAATAAATTTTTCTATTTTTTTTTCAGGAAAGTGATCATTATATAAGATGCGTTATGACAAAATTTAAAAAAAATTCACCGTCTTATTAGTGAGATATTACCAAATAATTATCCCTACCCCCTAAACTAAAAATTAATGAACTTAGCAGGCTTTTCTTATTTCTAAGCATGTTAAAAACCTTACGAACCAAACACTGATGATTAAAATACCTAACTTTGAACTTCCAAATGAAACTATATGTACTCCAAATACTTGGAACATTTATATGCATATATGTGAAGACTTTTCAATACCAAAAACGATACCAAAATACCCCACCCACTGTAAAAAGAAACTTATCCGCATTTTGTCTGAACACCTGGTCAATATATTTTGACCAAACTTGCATAGATACACCATTAGGATAGAGATGTAATGTTTTGGGAACATTTACCATTTTTCAAGGTCACGGGGTAACTCTGCATGTCAAATTTAGGTGAAAATGTGCTGTTTTAATATGCATCGCTTTAATTGATCGATGCATATACTTCATGTACTCATCCAAGAATTTGAAATGTTTTTAAATCTTTGTTGCGGCCTCGGGCGCCATACTAATGCCCGATCGCGAAGCAAGGCCAGACCTTAACACTTGACCAGAGTTGGTTTATTTCTATTAGATCTATATATCCCTTGACGGACATCTTTCAGTTGAAACGTGTCAAATGTAGAGTAAAATTGGAGATTAGCAAAAATTTTAACGTAAAATTGTAAATATTTTATTGCTCATTATTTTCATATTTGCTTTGGGTGCTCAAAAGAACCGTCTCACTGAGTACTATAACTTACCTATGATTTGTTTGGTTGGACCCGCATTTATATGAAAAAGTTTCTTTTTATGCCCACACCCTTCCCGCTACTGAAGGGGGTATCAGTGGCGCGGAGGGGGAGGGGGTACTATTTTTGGTACGGATCCCGTCGGCGTTGGTCATGGGCGGAATTGGCCACCAGAAGTCTAGAGGGGCTAGACATTTTTTATGCGCATATCACATGAACCAGGCTTGAAGATTGGGTCCGCATTTACATGAATATAAATGAGCATCGATTCGACAAAACCTGTCTTCAGGGTTTCCGATAAGATCATACCAAAACCAGCCTTCTCAGCCACTGAGACTAGATAGAATAGTGAAATCTCGCTTGGAGCAAGTTTAGATACGATACTATTCAATTTGTGAATAGCAAAGGCGCTGATCAGACTGCGCGGATGCGCAAGCTGGTCTGCGCCTTTGTTGTTTGCAGACCCCAATGGCAGAATTCCTCGCGTACCTTTAATAATTTAGAGTAGGCCTACTATAATTTAGAATCACGACTATACTTGAGTCAACCTTAGCCCAAGATAGCCTTGTAGCTAAATATTGGAACACATTTGACATAAGGCAAATTGTTTAGGACGCAAACTAAAGCACTAAAGCGAGGGACTCTCAACGTCAACGTCAAGTTCAATACTTGTCGTTTACGCATAATGACGTCATAAGAGCAAGTGACGTCATAAGCGCACGTCAGGTTCAACGTGGACGCTAGAGAACGTGACAAGATAGTCTGTCTTGGTGAAATTTTAATGCAGATAAAATAAAACCAGAAAATCATATATAGATCTATATACAAGTAGTTATATCATGATTGTTGATGTGGACTGTCAAAAAACCGCGAACAGTCGACTGACATTTCCCTGGTAAAATGCGTGTTTCATTACACTGACTGACTTTTTTTCTTCTCACAGAGCTGAGCGTCCATCGTTTAGTATCCGTAAAGAATGCCAGTTTTTGTTGTTCATTATACTTAAAATTTTGTTCGCATTTTTAAAGTTATATCAATCACTTTCAGATTACCAACGTGCAGTGTAACGGGCATTACTGTCGGTAGAAAACATATCATAGTTGCGTAAAATCACACTTTGTCATAATCGAACGCTACCAAGTATTACCTCCCTTGATGATTTAGAGTTACGGTTATTGCTATGGGTAGTGACCTTAAATGCCCATAACTTGCCCATTTTTCAACCGATTTTGATGATACTTGTATCAAAATTCATGTTTTATGAATCTCTTTCTTATAAAACATACTTATCATTAGGGTTGCTGTCCCCTTTAAAGATTTAAACAACCAATCATAATTTTAAAAAGTCTACTGTGACCCCTTAAAGTGCACAATGGGCAGCACAATACTTATTATAGCAACATTTATTGGAAAATCCATCAGAATACAAAAGGTTAAGATTGCTGAGTACTACACATGCTTTAAATCTGGTACAAATTCGAAATTTGGTCGTAATATTGGGAGATTTACCTCAGAGTAATTTGCCCTTTAGAGGGTTAAAAAATCACATCTTTCCTTGTCCCAGAGACACAGACATAGTAGCCCATTTATATTTAATTGCAACTTATATGAAATTTCATATCATCATGACAGCCATATAATATCAGCCAAGTTCAAGTATAGGTAAGTCGGACCACTGACTATGAGTTATCTCTCCTTTGCTAAAATTTTTAAGTATCCAAAATATGTTTGATATATATAATTTTTGGAGAGGTTGTACAGGTATATAATTTGATGAATAACTCCCTATAAATTTGAAGTAAAAAGTTTGGTCATGAGGAGTTTGATGAGATTTCACTATGTACAGGTATTTGGTATGGATGACAACAAACATGTACATTTCCTGTTCCCGTTTGTGAGATGAAACTGAAATCAATGTTTTTTCTATTGTCTCAAGAAATATGTATTCTATGTTTATGATAACAGATTTTTTAAGCGTAAAAAATATTTCTTATCGATTAGTTTTAACATAAGTTTTTGGTGCTGAAAAGAACCATCTCATCGAGATGGTTCTTTTGAGTACCCACAACATATGTTTTGGTTGAGAAATAAGAAAATTATTTTTTCGTAACGCACTCTTCACTAAAGGCCTGTGAACCATTTCTAAAGTGTGGTAATGTGTCATTCAATATCAACTTGTCTCCTACATCAAGATGGACTTTTCTGTGAACAATGTAGATCTCAATGAAACTACGCTTTACTCTTTGCATGCCGGATGATTTTTCATGCTTTTGTCGTCGTCTGCTGACTTTTCTCAAAATTTACTTTTTCAAATAATGAATGGAGGACTGCAGTGGCTCAGTTGATCTTGGGTCGAAGCGTTGCTAGTTTGAGGCTGGTCGGAGGCACTGTTTTGTGTGCTTGAGCAAGACACTTTATCCTCAGGATTACTATCCGTCTGTCAAACAGTTTGGATCCAGATCAGGACCGACAAAATGTCCGTCCTGATCTGGATCCAAACTGTTTGCATAGGTTATCAGAAGGAGACAAAAGTCACCGCAAGCAATGAAAAGGTCAAGAGCATGAGTCATAGGGCTAGATAAGACATGTATCCAAATAACTATTTTTCAGATTTCTTGAAAGAAGCACCAATTGAAAATTCTTCGACGGAGCAACTTAAGAATCTGTCGGCCACTTCTGAAACCCATATTTTCAGTGGCTAGAAATGATTAAGATAGATTATAGTTGCTACCATGCAATACCCTTACTCTAACCTAACGCTAACTGCAAAAGTCAATATTACAGGACTTAAACTAGGTTTTGCAATGCTTATTCATTTTCTTATCTATCAGTTTTAACATAAATTTTGGGTGCTCATTGAGACGGTTCTATTGAGTACCCACAATACATGTTTTGGCTGAGGAATAAGAAAAATAAATTTTGATTATGCACCCTTATCTAGGGGCCTGTTGTTAGGTTGAATACAGTATATGAAGTCATAGGTTTAGATAAAAAAAATATTTGAGCATAAAATTGTAAATATTTTCTTACCCTGTCATTTGTAACATACATTTTGGGCGCTCAAAAGAACCGTCTCATTGAGACGGTTCTTTTGAGTACCCACAACATATGTTTTGGTTGAGAAATAAGAACATTATTTTTTGGGTACGCACGCTTGATTTAAGTCCTGGAAGTTCTACAAGTGGTGTATATGAATATGTGGTGTATATGAATATGTGGTATTTATGAATATGTTACTTTCTCTCACAGTGGTGGCAGGAGAACCCAGATTTATACGGTGTGAGACGGTCAGGCAGATGTAAGAAGGAACCTACAAGATACAATATTGGGGTAAGTAGAGGACTTCACCGATTTATAGGGTGTGAGACGGTCAGGCAGATGTAAGAAAGAACCTACAATATACAATATTGGGGTAAGTAGAGCACTTCATTGAAGACTGCATCGACCTGGAATAAAGGGGTATAGCATTTATTCCTTGATGAATGGTGATCATAACCCTAGAAATATTCCATCAGAGATGGCAAATCCACAACCTAAAGGTAAACTGACAACTAAGTATATATAGAGGATCTTACATGAGTGCTCATGTTTTATTGAATTTATTAAACGAGTTGGGGAAAAGAGATAAAATCAAGCCTCACATTTTATTTGTTTTTCGCAAGGAGTTAAATAGATTCAATAATACAAGAGCATGAGTGTTAGATTCTATTTATCATATGACATTAAGATTACTGAAATCTCATTTCTGCCGTAAAAACATTATAATTTTGTCATTATGTACGCAGCGTTGTTGTGGACTTCACAACATTACCTGAAAATCTGTAAACCACTAGTGGTTTATCAATTTTATTGCATGATGTTATTTCACTCCCAGACTGCGATGTCATATGATAAATAATGTAATACAAGATACTGAGTGTCCACTGCAGTCTGCAATAGTAACAGACACAGAACACTAACAGCCACATCACAGCAAGAACACAAAGTAAAGCAACCAGCTCTCTCTTCCTCAGCAGAAGGTAGCGCAGTGGCTCAGCGGTAGAGTGCTTGACTCAAGACCGAAAGGCCGCGGGTTCAAGCCTCATCGGCGTCACTGTGTTGTGTCCTTGAGTAAGAACATTAATCCTAGCTTAGTACTGGTTCAACCCAGGAAAACCCGTCCCTATATAACTGAAAGATTGTTGATTGGACGTAAAGAATCAAATCAAATCAACAAACAAGAAGTAAAACTACCAGCTCTCTCTTCCTCAGCGAGAAGGGTAAGGACAATAAGTATTGCTTTACATTTAGCAAGAATTAAACACAAAAGCCCACAAACAAGTGAAGCAACGATAAAAGATGAATGCACAACAACAGAACCACCACCTTAGAATAGACAGCAGCTGGTGAAATTTACCCTTTGGCAGGGGATAGAAATTTTATAAATTTGAAATTTGTCTTGTTTTTACAACCAGGCAACCACCAATTTAGCATTTCATTCCAATGGAACATCATTAGATTAGCTGTCGATAATATAAAATTGGCTCTCTATTATTGGCATCCAGGTGCACGCCAATCTACACAAAAACTTGTTCATTTCTACATGCTCATTACACTGAAACATAAAAAAGAAGTTGAAGTTTGTGAAAAACGGTATATGGTGAAAAACACTCATTTATTGAATGGACATATATTGCAGGTGCACATTAGAATTGTCTCATAGAGACATTCCAATGTGTACCAACAACATATGTTACCGAAATTAATGAAAGTTATTTTGAAATATACATTTATCAAGAATCATGTCTTTTAGCCCTGCCTATTTAAAACATCTCAACCTGCCTATCAGTATTAAAATACCTGTCACTATATGGCAAATTGTTTATATTTACATGACAGCTATACCACAAAATTTAATTTCATGAACTTTACTTTTGCTAAAGTTAAACTGGTAGTTGCATGGTTGTAATCAATTTTTATTTTAATTTAGGGTAGTGATAGTGATGAAGAGCACAGTGGAAGAAGGGGGAGAAGAACGTCCAGGAGGAAAAGGTAACTGGAGGATCCTTCGTACTTTAACTCTTTTTTTTGATGCACAAGCCGGTCTGAGTCTTTGCTGGTCACCTGTGCTATAAATACCAAAATCTCATGCCGGCTCAATTTATCCATAAAAAGCCAGGTCAGTTGTGAATTAGGATTGAGCTTTTAGAGGTATGTTGGTCAATTCCAGGCCTCCAGGTAAGAGTGCGTAATTGAAAATAATTTTTATGCCCCCAAAGGAACTTTGGGAGGCATATAGTAATCGCACTGTCCGTCCGTCCATCAGTCCGTCCGTCCGTCCGTCAGTCCGTCCGTCCCGCTTTTGTGTCCGGTCCATATCTCCTATATTCTTTGAGGTAGGAATTCCAAATTTGGTGTGTGGATGCATCTTGGGATGGTGGAGTGTCGCGTACCATTTTCGGGTCACTGTGACCTTGACCTCTGACCTAGTTTTTATAATAATCGTGTCCGGAGCATATCTCTTATATTATTTGAGGTAGGAATCTCAAATTTGGTGTGTGGATGCATCTTGGGATGACGAAGTGTCGCGTACCATAATTGGGTCACTGTGACCTTGAACTTGACCTCTGACCTAGTTTCTAGAAACTGCATTGAGTCTGGTGCATATCTTCTATATTCTTTGAGGTAGGAATTCCAAATTTGTTGTGTGGATACGTCTTGGAATGGCGGAGTGTCGCATACCATTTTCGGGTCACTGTGACCTTTACCTTGACCTCTGACCTAGTTTTAAGAATAATCGTGTCCGGAGCATATCTCTTATATTATTTGAGGTAGGAATTTCAAATTTGGTGTGTGGATGCATCTTGAGATGGCGGAGTGTCGCGTACCATAATTGGGTCACTGTGACCTTGAACTTGACCTCTGACCTAGTTTTTAGAAGAATCGTGTCCTTAGCATATCTCATATTATTTGAGGTAGGAATCTCAAATTTGGTGTGTGGATGCATCTTGGACTGACGAAGTGTCACATACAATAATTGGGTCACTGTGATCTTGAACTTGACCTCTGACCTAGTTTCTAGAAACCGCATTTAGTCTGGTGCATATCTCCTATATTGTTTGAGGTAGGAATTCCAACTTTGGTGTGTAAATACATCTTGGGATGACAGGGTGTCACATACCATTTTTAGGTCAATGTGACCTTGACCTCTGACCTAGTTTTAAGAATTATTGTGTCCCGAGCATGTCTCTTATATTCTTTGAGTGAGGAATTCCAAATTTGGTGTGTGGATGCATCTTTGGATAGCGGAGTGTCATGTACCATTTTTGGGTCACCGTGACCTTGACCTCTGACCTAGTTTTAGAATAATCATGTCCAGAGCATATCTTTTATATTATTTGAGGTATGAATCTCAAATTTGTTGTGTGGATGCATCTTGGGATGAGGAAGTGTCATTTACCATAATTAAGTCACTGTGACCTTGAACTTGACCTCTGATCTAGTTTCTAGAAACTGGTGCATATCTCCTATATTCTTTGAAATAGGAATTCCAAATTTGGTATGTAAATGCATCTTGGGATGCCTGAGTGTCACAAACTATTTTTGGGTCACTGTGACCTTGACCTCTGACCTAGTTTTCAGGAATGATTGTGTCCAGAGCATATCTGCTGTATTATTTGATGTAGGAATCCCAAATTTGGGGTGGTGATTCCTCTTGAGATGGTGGAGTGGTGCATACCATTTTGAGACACTTTGACATTTACTTCTGGCCACATTTCTAGGTTTTTCATGCTATATTACAGCTATCTTTCCTCAAATGTGTCTTATGCTAGACCAATTCCTTTGGGGGCATTCGTCACGTGTTTGTGACATTTCTTGTTCTTATTGCCATGGTTGAAAATTTTCAGGATTATTCCTGAATTCACGATTTTGAGGCTGACTTTCATTGGTGACTTTCCTATGAAAGTCAGTCTTAAAATCCTGAATTATGCAGATTCTAATAGCTTCTTTGATTTATTTTCATTTTATCTAAAGACGTTTGACCGTTAATATTTGTTGATATTTGTAGGCATACTGCAAGTTTTAAGATTTGATTTTAAGAAGTTCAGGTTTTGGGAAATTTTGAACTTTCACCCATGTATAATTTCTCAAATAAACAGGTTATGTGTGCTCAAAAGAATTGTCTCATTGAGATGGTTCTTTTGAGCACCCAAAACATAGGAACATGGTGGCTCCAGTGTTGTCCCCAGGCCAGAAATTTTGAGGGCCATGTTTGCCCCCCCTTCAGTATTTACTGGGGGCCATTTAAAATTTTTGAGGGGCATATAATACCATCAGTGAAACACAACCCTTTTTTTTTTTACAAAAGTTGAACTTGTCCCTATAAAATGTCACCAAATCTAAGCTGGAAGAAAAATGGTCATGCATTTTTCCAGCTCTCCATTTAACCAATAGATTTCTTTTCAAATAAAATATAGAAAGTACTGTTTAAGACAAAAACAGCAAAATTACCTGCAAAAATTGGCAATAAAATCTGGTCTGCCATCTTGTCAGTGCAAGTGCGCACCATGAATGCGCATAAATGATATCCCTGCAGCCAATCAATGAAACCATTCCTGGGGATTGGAATCCTACAAACACTTATCTTTAGAATACGGGGCATGAGCAGAGTATACCGTTTTCCAATAATGAATATGAATGGTTTTTTTAGCAGAGCAGACCTGAGAGAAAGCATGGTATTTTATGACTTTTTTTATGGCCGATGTTTTCACGTATGTTTTCAGCTGAAACACAACTTCTGGTTCACTTTTTGGCTCAATTTAGAAATGCGCCAACAGTGGCACACCAGTGCATTTCTAAAGGTTCATCATGACTGAAAATGTGTGATTTGCGCAATGGGGCAGCCTCGGGACAACACTGTGGCTCAATATTAGAGTGTTAGACTTGAGATCAATGTGTTTTTTGTGTGTTTTCTTGAAAGTCTCCCAAGTTATTTTATTTCATTTTTTCAACTGAACAAAGCAAGTATTGATGTTCTGAAATTTTAGGGATTTTTCAAGGTGAAGTTCATTTCACCCTCGAAGCTTCCCAAGGTGCACACTAGGCCACCAACCGGCCAAATTGGCCCCTTGCAAGATATTAACATGACATTGCAAGTCTAATTTTACCCTGAAAATCTTTTTAAGAAGGTACATAAAACAGTTGTTTGCTGCAGTTGCGATTATGGCTTTAAGGGTTAAACTGGCTTCACACAGGCTTGAAAAGTACTTGAATTTAAAGGGCTTTCTTGAAAAGTCCTTGAAAATTAAATATGCCTTGAAAAGTACTTGAAAATCATTCAAATGCCTTGAAAAGTTCTTGAATTCTTCTATTTTCTGTAGGGACTTAACACTGTTGATAGAGATCCTAATCAGTATAAAATTGTTGTGCCTGTATTTGGTGCAGCAAATGCTGCCCCAAAAGGCACAACAATTTTATATTAATTTTCTAGTACTAATTTCTCTATTATCACAGTCTAGCATTTCTGAAGTAGAATTTTAACACTTAAATCAGGATTTTTCATAAACTTTTAGTCCTTGAAAACTGTAGGATAGTCTTGAGAAGTCCTTGAAAAGTCCTTGAATTTTACTCATATTTGTATGTATGAACCTTGGTTAAATTTGGCATGGTGTTCTATTTCAGCTCAAATGAATGGGGCAGTAGCTCGGATGACAGTAGTAGCGGTAATGATAGCTCCCCAAAGAGGTTCAAACCTACACGACGCCCTCCCCCAGGAAAAAGGGGTAGGAAACCTACTCGACAGATGACCAGAGTCCCGAAGAGGGGTGGGAGGACGAAAAGAAAGGTTTCCTATGACAGCGACTTCTCAGATAGTGATGACGATGATGATGTTAGAAGAAATTCTAATAGAAGGTCATCACAGAAAGTCAGGTATGCATTGCTCTAATGATTTGTTCAGTAGGAAGACACCATTTCCAATTTTAGCGGTGTTGGTCGGTATTTTTCATTTTTGTCCCTAATTTTATTAAAACTCTGTAAGCAAACAGTGAAGATCCTGATCAGACACCTCATATTATGCAGTGTCTGATCAGTGTGTGCACTGTTAGTCTATAAAAAGACGCTAGGCTTGTATGGGTTAACAAAAATTAAATGGTAAAATTGGGATTATTTTCCAATCTTTAGGTTAAAACATAAAAGAATAAAAGTTTTCAAGATTATTCCTGAATGCAGGATTCCGAAGCCAAAGAAGTCTGCTTCAAAATTCTGAATTAGGCTGAATATGCCATTTTATCTCTTATCAATTGTTTTATTTTGTTTAAATTTGGCTATAGAATGTTTTTGAGTATCCAAGTTAACTTGTTTGTTAGCATCATGAATAAGCAAAAAGAAAAAAAAGTGTGTGTGTGTGGGGGGGGGGACCTTCCTACCCCACTCTTAAACCTCCCAATAGGAAGTGGTGAACCAAATATCTTTCAACTCGTTGCTTACTGGGAAATTTTGCATGGTTTTTGTAATCTGCTGATTTTGTTCAAAATAAACTTTTTTTGAAAATTATTTCAGGGATACCATCAGAGTGTCAGTTTGGATCCAGGTCAGGCCCGACAAAATGTCGGGCCTGATCTGGGTCCAAACTGCTTACAAAAGTTATCAGCAGACAACAAAAATAGTTAAGCATGGCCTAAATGAAGACAAGGAACCCAGAGAAAAACCACAAAGCATCTCCCATGGAAACCAGTTTTTTCAGTTTTTTTTTATCTGCACCTTCATCTTTTAATATGTATGCTAATTTGTAAAATGGATACACATATTTTTTTTTATCATAATTCATTTTATTGAAATCATATTTTTTTCATGTTTTAAAATTGTGAAAAAACCCCACCCAATATTGGAAACTACAAAAGAAATAAGCTGGTGTCTTGCAAAAGGTACATGTTGGCAAGTGTGCAGTCTGATCAGTCTTTGATGGGCACTCCTTGGGTAGACAAGGGTCCAACATTTCCTCAGGTTGAAACTAAGACTCAGATCAGACTGTGTGGAAGTGCAGACAGATTTGAATCTTCACTGTCTGTACATGACAACTTGTACTTTATGATGGATTGGATACTGTCTCATTAATATATGAGCTGTGACATGTGATTTCCAAAAATGTGGCATTTTGACAGGTGAAGACTCAGACGAGCCTGTGCAGCCTCATTTTAAGCTTAGTAATTCCACATGATGTTCAGTCCGTAGCTTAACACTCATAGAATAGTCAAGTGACTAGCAAAGGCTCTTATCAGACTTTGCGTATGCGCAGGCTGATCTGAGGCTTTGCTGGTAGCACATACCACATTGTTGGAAATCTCGTGTCGAGGCTCATATCACTTTGAAAATTATGCTTATTGGTATGAGAACTTATTTGAAACATGCCTGGGTATAGTATACACAGACATACTCAGAGATTTTTTCCTTTTCAAAGTGGCCAAAATAGGGAGCGCAGTGGTAGAGTGCTTGACTTGAGATCGAGGAGCCGCAGGTTGGAGCTTTACCGGCGTCACTGTTGTGTCCTTGAACAAGACACATTTATCCTTGCTTAGTACTGCTTCAACCCAGGAAGACCCGTCCCGACGTAAAGAAATCGAACAAAAACAGTGTTTTAACCCTTTGAAAAAATCTTTGTAAATCTGGTTGTATTTGAGGCAAAGAACATAGGGCCTGATAAGCAAAACATTTTAGCGTAAAATTGTGATTATTTTCTTATCCATCAGTTTAAACATGTGTTTCGGGTGCTCAAAAGAACCTCATTGAGACGGCTCTTTTGAGTACCCACAGCATATGTTTTGGTTGAGAAATAAGAAACCAATTTTCAGTTACACTCTCTTATATGGGGGCCTGAAGAAGATCTCTTATTTGTGTCTGTGTTTGCTAGCTGGTGAAGGTTATTTGGGATTTGGTAAATTAAGGGTTTTGGAAATGATTAAAGGGGACATATCAAGGTTTTTCATTTTTAATTGCAAATTCCTTTTATATGTCAGATTTTATGTATTTATTAAGAACCCAGATTATTTTCCACAATGTTAAGTGATAAAATGAGTATAATCATCACTTTCTTTAAGCTTGTGCGCTTTGTCAATAAAATATCAACTTGCTTACTTCCCTTGAATTAGTTACTTCTCTTTGCTATCGGAGTGTCCTGATGACGTCACAGAGGCAGTTTATGAAGGACTGTTAGTATAGAATTGTGTTGGATTCCGATATTTTATTTAATATTCGATTACACGTCTATGCGCACGAAACAGTCGTGAAAGCATTTGTAAATCTGAACATCGAGCTATTGTCAATTCAAGCAATAAAAACGGCAGTTTAATTTTGCAATGAAATGAGTCATAAATATTATTTCAGTCCTCCGTTGTGTATAGGTTAAACGAATTTTGTTTATTTGAATTGATTCTTTGAGTCATGTCCGGTTGGTCTTTCTGGGTTGAAACAGTACTTAGAAGAGATTAATGGCTCTTGCTCAAGGACACAAACCGCAGCAGTGCCGCAGGTGAGGATCGAGCCCGTAGCCCTTCGATCCCGAGTCAAGCACACTACCATTAAGTCACTGCGCTCACTAACGAATTTTGCATTGTGGGTTAAACTCCAGTTGGGATTCATCAGTCTGTACATATGGCTCTAAAATTGCCCAGTCTTTAACATGCGCGGATCCAGAACGTTTTGTCATAGGGGGTCCAAATTTGACTTCTTGTTTTATAAACCGTTTCGCTGGCGTGCCGATAATGGCTCAACCGTGAATGCTGGCTTTGTAGCCTTGTGATTTTTCGCACCAAGATAATGTAGGCTATCTCGTTGAGGTGAGTGTTCATTACGGCATCGGTTAATTGGAAGAGAGAGGGAGAGAGGGAGGGAGGGAGCAAGCAAAGCCGGCTCGTGAATGTTTCGCTTATTCGCTTACCGCATATTTTGGTAGTACTAAATTCTCATGAGCTCGCTTTTTCTGAGTTCATTGAAAGCGTCCCGCGAGATGCTTCCAATGAACGCATAAATAGTTTATATTCTTGTAGAAAATATAAAAAAACGGGATCTGTGTTGCATCAGGATTTGAACTTCGCAGATGCTCACGCAATATGCTCTTTGATTTGGCTGACTAAATGGCGAGTCTATGCATTTTGTCATGTATGATTCCTGGGCCACGTGCAGAAACAGCAACTAAAAAAACGTTGTCAATCTACGTGTACAATCCTCGGGTCGACATGCGCACAAAGTCACAAAATTTTGGTATTCGTAAAGGAATCCTTTATACATGGTTGCGCAGCCAGAGTTCATTGAAAGCGTCCCGCGAGATGCTTCCAATGAACGCATAAATAGTTTATATTCTTGTAGAAAATATAAAAAAAACGGGATCTGTGTTGCATCAGGATTTGAACTTCGCAGATGCTCACGCAATATGCTCTTTGATTTGGCTGACTAAATTGCGAGTCTATGCATTTTGTCATGTATGATTCCAGGGCCACGTGCAGAAACAGCAACTAAAAAAAAGTTGTCAATCTACGTGTACAATCCTCGGGTCGACATGCGCACAAAGCCACAAAATTTTGGTATTTGTAAAGGAATCCTTTATACATGGTTGCGCAGCCATCTAGCGGGGCTAGGGGCCTGAGTCGTAATCGACGCCGCCAGTAAGCATATAGAATTAGGCAGATAGTGGCCCAATCTTGGATACTGGATGGGTCTCTACTTTATGTCTATATTGTTGGTGGAGGCCCTTTCGATACTGCATGTGCGCAAGCGCGTCTGATCCTTCGGTGCAAGAATGAAAATCGCATGAACTTGCTATAATTTGTCAATGGACTCAATGGAAGCGTCTTGTCTCAAGAAATGCGTAAAATGATTCCAATGGGCAAGTGGTCAAAAATAGAAAGAAAGAAAAACTAATGCGACATAACAGACAATAATAAATTCAACAGTCAGTGAACTTTCTGAGTAGGCTCGTACATAGCCCGACGATCCTGATTCCAAATTCTTAAAAAACGTAAAACTGCGTTTCCGACAGTCAAAAATATCGTTTTTGATCGCAAAATTACATTTTTTCAATGGATAACAATATATTTTGCGGAATGCGATCATCGTTTGAAAATAGAAAACGTTGTTGTCGCTGATCAAGTGAATCAATGCGTTCGCTATTGTCGCATGCCGGTGTGATAAAACAACGTCACCCGTTTTTTTTGTTTTTGATAAACTTGAGCATTTTGTCATGTAGACAAATAGTGATCAATAGTAGATCTAGAATCGATATAAAATGGGGTTTGATTAACAAAGACATACAATTTTATTAGGCCCTATAGGCGGCTGCCGATGTGAGCCTACGATATGTTTTCAACGGGTCTTCAACTTTCCAGGAACTCGTTGGAATATTGATAAGTTTGTTACAGTAGCCTATTGGTCCTAGCTCGTCAATGTCTACCCCGAAACATCATTTAAATCGCTATCAAGGGCGATATCTGTGCTGCATTATTCACTGCGACAATACAGTCAATACACAGTCATCGGACGAACTGCCCTTGTGACGTCACAAATCCAAGGGAAGTGACTCGCCGCTACAGAAATCAAGACAGATAAGCATGATAATAAATTATCGGCACCAATTAATCAACGGTCTAATTAACGAAGATATTCTTATTTTTTCACCACAAAAAATGATATGCTTAGCTCTTAGTACCATTTTCTTCCACATTTTACTGGATTTAGAACTTTAATATGTCCCCTTTAAAACATTTACTTGTCCATGGACAAATAACTAGAAGACAATTATATGTCATGGGCTCCTTAAAAGAGTCGTCCCACTAAGGTGATTCTAGTGAGGTGAATCTGATCCTCAAAGAGTTCCCTAATCTGTTTACATATTTGTCCTAGGACAAGTAAATTGAATGGGACAAGGAGAACGAGTCTGGCATACAGCAAAACCTGTCTTAAGCGGCCACTCAAAAATAGACAAAACAAAGGTCTTAATGGCATTGGAGCATTCTGCAATACTTTTGACCTGCATTAAGCGATAATCAGCTCTGAAACCAATTTTGGTTTTCATTTTGAGTGACCGCTTAAGACAGGTTTTACTGTACATGTAACTACTTGCTAAACTGGTGGGTAGGGTTACGTAACCAGTTTTAAGCAAGAATGACAAAAAACCTGTTTGATGTTGAATTTGTTATAATTATGCAAGCTGATTAGCGTGTGTATTTCTAAGTTGGAGAATCTGTAGTTCTCAACAATTTCTTGATTGGAAAATGGTAGACAGTGACAAACAGTGTAGCCCCAGATGAGATGCCACAGAATGCAGTGTGTTATCTAGGTCTGCACTGTTTGCAAAGATAAAATCAACCTTCAGGGACAGAAATGAGAAGTAATTTGAAAATTGTAACTATAGTCAGCACAGATCTATCTGGGTCTACATTATATACAATAACAGGTCATGATAAACAAAATTTGAGCATAAAATTGTGTATATTTTCTTATCCATCAGTTTTAACAAAAGTTTTGGGTGCTCAAAAGAACCGTCTCATGGTCTGCTGATGACCTTTGCAAACAGTTTGGACCCAGATCAGGACCGACAGAATGTCGGTCCTAATCTGGATCCAAACCGTTTGACGTTCTGATAGTGTTCCTGGAAGAATTTTTGGAGAAAAAGTTTGACGACAACAAAAGCATGAATAATTTCCCAGCATTCAGAGTGAATTCTTGCCATACCTGTCCCAGAATTTGAATCATTCCAGTTGACAATCTGTTGATGCTACAGGGGACAAAAATATTTCAATATTGCACTTGTCCTGCAGGATGAATGACGTACAATTTTCACTGGTCCTGCAAACACATGCACTTGCCCTTTAAAAGTGTTTGCAATAAAGAACATAAGGGAGTAATAAATAATATGACTTGCTCTAGTAATTCTTCCTAAAGCACTCGTCCTGTAGGACAAATGCTTTAAGAAGAATTGCTCGTCCTTTCTTGATTTCACATGTAATTACGAGCAGACAGGTTGAATTTTTCGTCCCCTGTGCTATAATGTAATGACAATATGGAAAAATTGTAGACCCTGATCAGACTGCATCATTATTAGTCTGACCTGGGCATTACAATTTTCACTCCATCCTGCTGTCTGAGTATTTTTGGTTAAAAGGTATATAGAATAAACATGCTATATATTTTGTATGAAACTATTTATATATAGTGTACGTATCTTTGTCTACCAGGGGTAAGGGTAGATCAGGATCTGGTGTGTCTCGAGTGACGTTCACACGCCGAGGGGTGGCGACAAAATCTTTTAGGTAAGAGCCCGTCTACAACATGTTGCCTAAATTCTATACATATCTAGCTTGTAACCAGAAAGCATGAAAATATTTAAACCTTCTTGCTTTGGTATGTTCTATCTTTGTTTTCGTTCATATTAATTTATTGAAAGTACTGTCCACAGGCCCCAAGATAAGAGTGTGTAACTGAAAATTATTTTTCTTATTTCTCAACTAAAGCATATGTTGTGGGTACTCAAAAGAACCGTCTCAATGAGACGGTTCTTTTGAGCACCCAAAACACATGTTTTAACTGATGGATAAGGAAATTATCACAATTTTATTCTAACTTTTTTTTGCTTTACTGGCCCTGTGCTGTCTGTACAAAAGATAAGAATTTTTACAGAAAAAAGAAACAAACATTTTTTTTGCTTATTTCTTTTCACTTCTTAGCAAGAGGTATTTGACCAACAATGTTGGTCAAGTATTGTAATTTAATAGCTAAACTTTAGTGATTGTCTTTTAGATTAGTTCATTCCTGTGTTATTTGCTTTTATCAGTTTGAAAGAATTTTAATAAAAGAGCAACATTTTGTGACGGTGCTTGATATCCACTATCATAACTCCAGAATCAATGAATTCAAGCAACATATCTGGGGGAAACAAAACAAAATTCCTATATTCTAGCTAGTCTCTGTAGCTGAGCGTTAAGCTGGTTTGAGTTTCACCTGGTAGTAATTTATGAAGAGAGGTATTCTGGCATCCCCCATCTGACCAGAACCATTTTCGTACGAACTGGCTGGAGTGTATAATCTGTTATAAACTCTGCCTACTGGGAAACTTTTGTCGTCTGCTGATATTTGTTTTGTCAAAATCAACTTTAAAAAAAAAAAAAATTCAGAAATACCATCAGAGTGTGAAACAGTTTGGATCCGGATGAGGCCCGACCTAGTCTGGGTCCAAACTGTTTAAAAAAGTTCTCAGCAGATGACACTAGAGGGCAAAGAGTTAAATTTCAGACCCCAAAGACAGGTCTTCTCATGTCGACGCGCGTATGACATCAACTATTTTCATATGAACTGGCTCAAGTGTGGAAACATTTTAACATGAATTTTAGAATTCTGGATGTATGATTCACTGTATGACCAAAAGATGAGAAAATCTTTCCTTTTGATTAAACCTTATCTTAATATTAATATTAATCTTTTTTTTTCTCCTGAAAATGTTGTCTGTTGTTTATGTCTGCTGCATATATTAAAATGCACTTCAGACTTGATTGCTACCAATGGAGTAGTCTGATCTGGGTCTGTATTGTTGCAATACAGGCTAAGAGACATTTATAAGCAGATGAGAGAGCAGACGACGAAAGCCGTGACTAGCAGGCTAATGGTTAAAAATTATTTATCATTTTGGGGAAAAAATCATTTGTATGTTGGTAACAGAACCTGAACCGAAAAGAACTGTGCTAAACTCTTTACTTGCTAGCGGCAACTTGTCATCTGCTGATAGCCTATGCAAACAGTTTGAATCCAGATCAGGACCGACAAAACGTCAGTCCCGATCTGGATCCAAACCATTTGACACTCTGATAGGCTCCTGAATTTTTTTTTGAAAAAGTTAATTTTGAACAAGTCAGCAGACAACAATTGATAGTTCCCACTCAACCAATAGTTACTTCCCTTTGAAAAAGTTGTAGGTCAAAAATCAATAGACCACATAGTGGAAAAATAGAAAATGTATTTTTTTACTTAGCAAGACTATTTTTTCATGCTAAACCAAACATGTGTATTTTTTAATTCCATTTTGGCATAAATCATGGCAACTGTCATGGCACAAAAATGCAGAGGTTTTTAGAAAAGTAGGTTTATCTATTTTTTGCCTAATTGTCTTATTGATTTTTGACCATCAAGATGGCTGACCCATATTCCAAAGGGAAGTAACTATCGGTTGAGTGGGAACTATCAATAAAAGCATTAAAAATTACCCAGCATGCAAAGAGTTAAAAGGGATAATAGAAGAATCATTAGTCATTTTCATATTTTTATCTTCCATCCCATTTGATACTTGTCATATTTTCTCATAGTTTGGTTTCTGTATATTTATTTGATAAAGATATTGCTTACTGTGTTTTGCTTGATGTCAGTCTGAGCACAGGGTTCACAAGACTTGAAAAATACTTGAATGTTGAGCCTGAGTACTTTCTTGAAAAGTCCTTGAAAATTAAATATACCTTCAACATTACTGGAAAATACTCTTAAGGCCTTGAAAAGTACTGAAGATTTACTATTTTTCTGTAGGCCTGAACACTGTTAATGGAGACCTAACTTGCTAAGTATAAAATTGTTGTGCCTTTGTTTGGAACAGCATGTTCTGCACCAAAGAAGAGGATAACAATTTTATCCTCATTTTCTAATACTAATTTCTCTATCATGTCACAGGGTTTCAGCTGAACTGAAATTAACATCAGACATTTTGGCCAAGCAGCCCCAATATTGTTCGGACATTTGGAAATTATTTAGGACATTTTTTCAGACACTCATTTTTACCACCATAAACCGAAACTGCTATCTGCCCTTTTCATAATGAAACCAGGGGGTAGTTTTGCTACCATTTTTGACCGTAAGTGCGGCCTGATTGATTGGCTGGATTTTTATTAAATGAGGAGACTGGAGCTTGTTGATTGGTGGAAGTGGGTGGGGTACTGCTTTTGCTGCTATTTGCGGTCGCTGCACAACTCCTTAGTCACAGAAATTGGCTGTTCAGGTAATGATGGAGTGGGCAAACTGTGTTGGGGTATGAAAAACTTGAGTCTCTCTTATTCCTTGGTGACAATTAAGTTTTTTAGTCATTTTATCGGCCAATGCCAATGCATATATGCTGTCCGCTTCGAGATGAAATCGAGGGAAGAAGTTAAAAGGATGCAATTGACCAATCAGGCGCCGCGTAACAGAACACAATGACTGGTTTGCTTTAGTGAATAAGTATTTAATGGGTAAATTTAAGCGAACCAATCTGAGGCTTACAGAAATTTGGTCAATCAGCGATGGTTTAATAAAACAAAAATAAGGTAGCATCACTTTAGAGTGTGCGCTTCCGAAAATCGTCTCGGACAAGCTGTCCAAACTGGACAGCAAACTCTCCGACATCTGGAACTATTTTCGGACTATGTCCGAGGGCCGACGCTAAACTGAATCCCTGTGTCAGTCTAGCATTTTGGAAGTAAAATTTTAATGTGTAAATCATTATTTTTCATAAGCTTGTAGTCCTTGAAAGACATAGGAGAGTTCTTCAAAAGTCCTTGAATTTTACACACTTGGCTGTATGAACCCTATAAAGCAGGATGTAGAATATTCGGGATATTTGGCATCTTCCTTTTTTCCTTATGTTTATGTAATTAATGCTAGTTTCATATCCATTTCTTCATTATCTCAGTCTAGCATTTCTAAAGCAGAACTTTAATGTGTAAATCAGTATTTTTCATTAATTTCTAGTTCTTGAAAACCATAAGCAAGTCCTTAAATTTTACACAAACTTGCATGTATGAACCCTGAAGCAGGTTGTAGAATATTATTTGAGCCGCGGCATGAGATTTCCAACAATTTGACATTTGACAAGTGTAGACTTGAACAAGCCTCTGCAGCCTCCTTTCAAGCTTAGAAACTCCAGATGGTGTTCAGTCAGTAACTTAACAATCATAGAATACTCAAGCGGGTAGCAAAGGCTCTGATCAGACTGCACGTATGCGCAGGCTGATCTGAGGCTTTGCTGGTCGCACATACCACATTGTTGGAAATCTCATTTTGCAAATTGTTGGAAATCTCAATCTCGTGCTCATTTTGCATCTGCATTAACGCATATAAGCCTAGCGTCCTTTTTATGGGACATAAACAAACAGTGCAGACTAAGATCAGATTCTGATCAGTGTCTCCACTGTTTGCTTACAGATTGTCCTATCAAGATTTGAATAAAAATGAAAAAATACCACCCAACAACCCTTAAAATGGAAATCAACTGGTCCAATTAATAAGGGTGGGAATTTTATTTGACATAAATGGGTTAACTAGCCATATTCTTTGCTGGATGTTTATATAATTAACGCAAGTTTCATATCCATTGTGCCTTGATGTTTGGCTTAGTACAACTAGTGCGTAATATCTGTGGCATGTCGTATGCATTGTCCAGGGCCCAAGGTTATAAAACTTTATTCGTGCTCAACTCAACTGAGCACGAAATTTCAACTGCTCATTAAAATACTGACAAATGAAGAAGTTTCTTGCTTTAAGTCTCTCAGTTGTTATATTTATCCTGCTTACAAATGTTAAAATGCCAACATTTTAACATTTACAAGCAGGATAAATTTCAAGCTCAGCTGAGTTGAGCATGGAAAAAAGGTTTATAACCTTGGGGTCTGTTTACATGTACAATATACATATTTTGGCATTCGGATCATCTTGGCTCAATTTAGGATCAAGCTTGGGATGTTGTGTAGTTTTATGTATGAAAAAGCTGAGTTTTGTTAGTCGGAACTTGTGTAAGGAAAGTTAGTTTGATAGCACATGGGGTCAGCACTATTAAAACCGATTATTCTGATTAACCAAAGAGTTTTATCAACAGATTTAATAAAGTGTAGGTTTTTCCACGCTATACCGCTTCTAAGACGTTTATTATGAAATATTGAAGCCGTATATTTTGCTGCGATAGTTCATGTTATTGCGTTGGCATGATTTCAATTACGTCATTATCCTGTAACCAAAGTAGCCCTATTATGGTCATTTTCCTGTAATTCTTTTTTTAAAATTCCATGGTAAAAAAATGGGAGCCACAACACGACTGTGATATATCCAAATCTGTGTTATAATGAGGTGTGATATAAAGGGACTGCCAGGGCTTTTTCCAGGAATTTTGGGAAAAGGCCCCTGGCCAAAATTGGGAAAAAATGATCGACTTAACAGCAAAATTGGGAGAAATTACGACATAGAACATAACAAGGGTAGCAAAATATATCCTCAAAATCAAGTTATTTTAGATTGTATAATGCCAACCATACCACTTAGGCACAAGTGTATAAGTATCATTCTTATATGGGTCATTGTTTCTCATATATTAAGTAGTAGTAGTCTCTAAAAAAAAAATTTTTTTTTTTTTTTTTAACTTTTCTAAATTGGAAAAACAGACATGGTGTTGGGAAAAAAGGTGGCTATTTTCGATTTGGCCCCTAGAGAAGGGCAGAAAATGCCCTGACTGCTCTGTATTGCAATGCTCTGTATTACATTCCAAATGGCAATGTTTATTTTAGCTACAAGGAACAGACTGATGAGGAGACAGACTCTGATGACATCATTGAGGCTCCAGAAGGGGAGGAGGACGAGAAAACAAAAGAAGATGAAAACAAAGAAACAATAGAAAAAGTGCTAGATCATAGACTAGGAAAGAAAGGAGGTACGATATCTTTATTTAACACTTTGCATGATGGGTAATTATGTCCCCCACCATACCATATCTTTATTTAACACTTTGCATGATGGGTAATTATGTCCCCCACCATACCATATCTTTATTTAACACTTTGCATGATGGGTAATTATGCCCCCACCCTACTATACCACCCTATCCCCTCCTAAGGGTGTGGGGACATATGAGCCATGTCATGAGATTTCCAACAATGTTGTATGTGCGACCAGTAAAGCCTCAGATCAGCCTGCGCATACGCGCAGTCTGATCAGAGACTTTGCTACTCACTTGAATATCAGTGTTATTATTAAAGCTACTGACCGAACATCATTTCGAGTTTTTAAGCATAAAAGGAGGCTGCACAGGCTCGTCTGAGTCTACACTTGGAAATCACATGACGCTGCTCATATTGTTTTTGGTGTGGATCCTGTCGGCATTAGGGCAAGCATAGTTTTTAGTCTGCACTCTAACTTTTGAACTGTTGGATGTATTTTGACCAAACTTCCACATATACGAGGGGTGATCATAAAGTTCGCGGAAAAGTGCTTTTAAATCGCATTGCTTTTATCGATTGCAATGAAAATTCAAAGATACAAACTTCCATTCATAGCAAATTGACTGAAATTAAATTTTTGAAAATGTGACGTCAGACGTATGAGCATGAGGCGCCGCTGTGACGTCACTTCGCTGGAACCCGCCCATCTGTACCCCTGGGTTGCTTCTCGGGGCTAAAATCCGTTGTTGTGTTTGAATTGATTGGTATTTTAACGAAAAATAATGTTCCGTCATTCTTTGAATATAATATGAGGTTTTTATGTTATTCCGTTTCGGTATGTATTCAAATTAATAGGTTTCAGTCCGAAGGGCAGGCCTAAAATGCGTCAATTTTTTGAGTTTTTGTAAATCTTAAATAGAAAATCTTATTTTCTTGTCAGCGTTCATCACAATAATTATAATATCGGACTAAACTATCAATATTAGATCTACTGTCCTGAAAAAGGGTTTTTTCGAAGTGTGTAAATAGTTCATTTTAAAGAATTGAATCGAATGGGTTCACAGATGTTGAATGCCTTGCCTTTTTGACAGTACTGTTATTCGTTTCGATTTAGAACACCACCAGTTAGATATAAAACTTTGAAAGTTTGCACAGAAGAGGAGTAAATATGTTGTTACATACGCATGGATCGCAATATGGGCTATCACAGAAAACCAAACTTTTACAAAACGTTGAAGTTTAATTGGTTGTGTAGTAAAACGTCACAATGCAACGTAAAATGGGCCAGTTCGCGCTATATAGCGTTGCCCTGACGACAACTGTAACGCACGTAGAAGACTAACATCAAGCATGTTGTAACCGATCAAATGCATATGTGTTGCAGTATAATGTGCTGTAATTCCAACTCTATTGATCAAACGATGTAGAAATGGCAACTATTTTCCGCGAACTTTCTGATCACCCCTCATACTTATCTGGGACAGCCAAAAGGAATGATTAGATTTTGATGACCTTGACTTAATTTTCAAAGTCACCAGGGTCATATAAATTATAAAAAAGCCTTGTCTGCACTTTCTTCTGAACCAATGCCAGATTTGGACCAAACTGGCATAGATACATCATTTGGAAGGCCTTAATAAATGATAAAACTTTGGTGACAACATAATTTTCAAGGTCACAAGGGTTGTGTAACTGAAAAAGCCTTGTCTGCACTCTATCTTCTGAACCGATGGCCAGATTTTGACCAAACATGGCACAGATGCAACATTTGGAGGGCCTTAATAGATGAAAAGATTCTTGTTACCTAATTTTCAAGGTCATCAGGGTTGTTTACCTCTATGAAGTGTGTGGGGGTGGCATATGTTTTCGTCTGTAAATTCCATCTAGTTATTTGAGGTGCTCAGTTGTAGAGTGTTAGACTTGGGATCGAAGGGTCTCTAGTTCGAGACTCATCGGAGGCACGTCGTTGTGTCCTAATCCTCTGTTTAGTACTGGCCTCAAGGTTATAAAACTTGAGTACAGTCTCAAAATCAAAATAAAGCGCAATGATTGGCTGCTTGCGGACACGTGTCAGCAAGCCGCCAATCATTGCGCTTTGTTTTGAGTTTAGGAAAGAACTAAGTTTTATAACCTCGAGGCCTGGTTCAACCTAGGAAGACAAGGAAATGTCCCAACATGTGAACATGACTGAAAAATTGTTGATGGGGATGTAAACCATCAACACAAATAAACTATTATTTTGCAGCTACTGGTGGTAAGACCACAACATATAATGTTGAGGAGAACGGAGACCCCAACATCACATTGCCGGAAGACTTGGAGAGAGAAATGCAGTATTATATTAAGTGGAAGAGTTGGGCTCATATCCACAACACCTGGGAATGTGAGAGCAATCTCCGCGAACAGAAGGTCAATGGTATCAAAAAATTGGAAAATTACACAAAGCGATTGGATGAAATAAAAGACTGGTATGTATGATCTGTAGACAGCTCAGTGTTTTCGTTAAGAGGCGGCAGCCGGCAAAAGTAGACACCTACTTTGCCTTCTGTGCCAGCTACTTTGATAGATTTGGTCCTTAGGTTATACTATAAAGCAGTGAATTTGGCCAGGTTCCTGACAATGTCTGCCGGCTACTCCAAAACTTAGAGAAATCCCTGCAGCTGTGTGTATATATTAGTGTTTGGTATTTGACAGAAAATCACTGTCAGGCCTTTAGTTAAGAGTGCGTAACAACCAAATAATTTTCTTATAAATATAAAACATGTTTTGGGTACTCAAAAGAACCGTCTCAATGAGACGGTTCTTTTGAGCACCCAAACCATGTGTTAAAAATGATGGGTAAGAAAACATTTAAAATTGTACGCTGAAAAAATGTGTTTATCTAAACCTGTGCATTGATGGTTATTGGAATGCCCTAGCCGATTGATTACTGATTATACAATCAAAAACTATATTCTCTTTACATAAAACAGTAATTTCCAGAAAACACAAATTTATTACTGGTACATGAGCACATCTGTGCAACAAAAATATCAACCAGAAAATAAATGAATTTTGCTCTGTTCTAATGTACTCTATAACATCATTGCCTATCTACACATCTGGTTTCATACTTTACACGTGGAAAAAAGTTAAGGAACACTTGAAGCCCTAATTTTAATTTTTAATATCAGAATTACCTGAGAGTTTGCGATTCTGGAATTTTGTTAGGACACTTTGGAAAGCATTGCCAACTTACAGCTATAATTGCTGAAGTCCACCGAATTTCATTTTTGTGCTACGGAGGATACAATATGCTGCACATGAATAATTTCCATTTTCCTGAATACACGTTTGCTTTTTAATTTCTGCACACCATGGAAGACAATTTCGGAAAACAAAAACAGCATAAAATGAAGGAACTGAGCATATCTAATGAATAAATGACTTTGGTTTTGAAAAAGAGTGTATCGGCTATGAGTAACATACCCGTATACGATCTGCGTTTTGCACCAGTACCTATGGAAATCGATATTCTTAGATAATTTCTAAAATAAACGAAATTTGAATACCTCTGCTGTGATTTTATGATTAGAATGCATGTTTTGAAAGTCCTGAATGGTCATATTTAAAATCTGTCTAATTCATAACAACCTGCAAAATGTATAAACAAAGAAGGAAGTGTGGCATAGAATTTTGCTATTGGTTAAGTATGCCCCCTCCTCCGACAAATGGTCAAGAAAGTAAAAGACTATGATCAAAGTTCGTCACACAGACTATCAGCTTTTTACTTCTGAAAAAAGAGTACAATCAGACTTCATGGAAGGAATTATTGCAAGAATTATCAATAGGCTCCTAAAATCAGAAATTAAATTTCTGTATCCAAAATGGCCGCTTCCAGCCACAGTAATCGCTTGATACTCATCAATTTCACGTTGAAGCAACTTTAGATAATACAGATGTTGATTATTTAAAAAGTTTCGTTTATACACTTTAAGAATGTAGGAAAATGTTAGTCCAAAGTTTAGCCTCGTAATACAAGAGGTGTTCCCTAACTTTTCCATGTGAATATTTTCGCAAGAGTGTATAATATATATTTTTCAGCAAAGTAAGGTAAAAGCTAATCTTTTGTTTCAAAAATTTTCTTTGGACAAGTACATTAGTATGGCCATTTACCATGTTTGCTCGTTGCTGGGCAAGTGTAAAACTTTACTATTTCCACACCCATGAGTTAAGTATGTACTTATTTTCCCTAATGGGCTAACTTTACTTACAGGAAGGAAGAGGCTTCACCAGAAGATATAGAATACTTTGATCTTCAGTCGGAATTCAATGTTGATCTCTACAAAAATTGTAGTCTTGTTGAAAGAATAATTGGTAAGTTGACTTTCTACGATATATCTATTAACCGCAGTTGTAGCATATTCAAATCATCCTTATAATTCACACTGTTGTCTAATGCCACCGTTGGTGCTCTGATTCGAAACGTAGGCCCCAGTGAGAGCATGATTAGACTGAGTTTCAATATGGCGGCAGCGTGGCACACATGGTTCAGAAACGAGGAGATTTAACATAATTACGTAAGTTTACATTTTTATGTCATAATTTCATTTCTTTGAACAACTTATCAAGTTGAGTCTTTTGTTGATTCCAGCATATCAATGCCCTAAAACGAGATATTGACCCCTAAAGTTGTGCTCACGGAAAACAATGAATTTGAACCCAACAACATCCTTCAAAATGTAACTGATATTTACTCGTATTTTGTACCTGTACTCTGTTTTTATGTGAAATTCACCAATAAGTGATAGTCCTTGCTATTTATGCCATTAACTTTGTTTGCTTTTGGTATTTTGTGGTCAAATAAATGAGTTTAAAAGTTGTGAACCTGGCTGTATTAGGCCCGGATTAGCAACTGGTGGACTAAGGATTGGTTTTCTATAGAAATCTGATTGGAATGAGTTTCCCCTGTAAAGAGTGCGGATTAGTCGTCCTTAATTGTTTTCAAAACCATTTTTATGAAGAGAATAAACATGCAATTTTCAAGGCCAATATATTTCCTCTGTTCCAGTGATACTGTTAGTGAAGTTTGCTAACTCATTTGAACATTTAATAAAGACCATGCAGCATATGCATTATGGCAAAGCAAATATCAGAACCAACATTGCTCTTCAAGAGATGTCCTTTGATTAAATTTCTCTTTGAAAAGACAAGTGAGCATAATCAGGAAATACCACAATCACACACTGCAGCCAAATCCAGAGCACTGTGAGGAACAACCAAACCATAACCCGTCCATATGTTGACTTTCCAGCACAGTTTAAGAAATCAATGCAGCGAAGATTCGTGTGTGTGTGGGGGAGGGGCAATATTTGCTCCACTGTTCGAGACTTGGGTACTTATCGCACATAGACTAAAATCTGCTTACATGACTGTATATGTCTGTTGGAGTGGATGTGGGTAGGGACATGGAATTCCCATGTTTTGTATCTGAGGTGTTTTGTGGAAGTTGCACTGCTCCTCTAGCTAACATAAGGAGTTTGTATGTATAAGGGTAGGAGGAAATTTCAGACTGTTAACGTTGACAATAAAAATGATATAGAGTTGTTCTACATCTGTGTCAAAGCCACTACTGTACGTAATAAGAACGCGCAGCTGATTGGGCATCATCGCAAATCTCCATGCCCAAGTTTTTGAGCCCCAGCATCCCCAGGTCACACCACTTGTGCATGGCGCAGGCCACAGAATGAATAGTCCGGTCGATATGTTTTTATATCTTTTTTGTGAGAACACACACACAATTTGGTATAAAAAATCTTTGTAATTAAAATTTAATAATATTTGACCTTTTGACCTCACCCCATGGACACCAGTTTGACCATAGTGTGAAAATTTTACTTGTATTCTGTTCTACTAATTATCCCCGTCAATTTGATATGCCACATGACCATGTTGGAAAAAATATTTTTTTTTTACTCCCTGGGTACCCCGGAGCCCCAAGCCCCACCCCTAGCGTCAGAAAGGGAGCGCAGTTGTAGAGTGCTTGACTCAAGACCGATGGGCCGCGGGTTCGAGCTTCATTGGCGTCACTGCGTTGTGGTCCTTGAACAAGATAAATTTATCCTAGCTTAGTACTGGTTGAACCCAGGAAGACCCGTCCCTGTTTAACTGAAAGATTTTTGATGGGACGTAAAGAATCAAATCAAACAATCAAACAAACCTAGCGTCAGAACAAAAATCACGTTCGATATGTTCATGTGCGGATCCAGAGGGGGACAGGGGGTTCTGACCCCCTGATAATCACAAAAATATAATGTTTCCTAGTACTACTGGTCTGGATCTCCTAAAAATCACAAAGCTACAAAGCCAGCATTCAATGTAGGCCATTATCGGCACGCCAGCGAAACGCCATTTCAATGGCGTTTCGCTGGTAGGCTGATAATTGCCCCCTTATGGTGGTTTTTGGAGCATCGCTCCCCTTGAAAAAACAAAACAAACAAAAAACAAACTTATCAGAGTTGGGCCCCCTCTGACAAAACTTTCTGGATCCACGCATGATGTTTCATCTCTTGTATTTTGAAGAATTCATACAAAAATTCATGTAAAAATCTTTGAAATTGACTTTGTTATTGAAATTTATTCATACCCGACCTAGGGTGATGCGGCAAATTTTTTTTTGCTGTTGTAAACCCTATTTATGTGAGTAACTCACACACCCAATTTGGTTGGATTTCATTCAATTTTAAAGGAGAAGATAGCAAAACGGACTGTGATGATGCGAGAAAACACTTGGAGATTTTTCTTTTTTCGAAAAGTCTTACTTGCTTACCGTTGCTGGTTTAATTAAGATGTCTTTTTTATATATTCAAAGGAGAACTCGAACTGCATAATTTGGCACTTACTTGCAAGTATTTCGGCTTTCATCAAGCATGTGCGGATCCAGAGGGGGGAACAGGGAACAAGGGGTCCGGAACCCCCCCCCCCCCCCCCCCCCCCCCCTGAAAAATCATAAAAATATAGGGTATTTTAGCAATACTGGTCCGGATCCCCTGAAAAATCGCAAAGCTACCAAGCCAGCATTCAAAGTTGGGACATCATCGGCAGGCCAGCGAAACGCCATTTATATGGCGTTTCGCTCAATTTAAATGGCGTTTCGCTGCCGGGCCGATGATGGCCCGCTTTTAGTGGTATTTGGATCCTCCCTCCCATCATCAACTTAAAAAAAACGTTGTTAAAGTTGGACCCACGCTGACAAAACTTCCTGGATCCGCGCATGTCAAGTGTGCCGGCAGTACTGGAATCCCGGCGGTTTTTCAAACAAGTACACGCACCGACTTACCGAGATAGCATCATGAGCATTGAATTTATAGTTTTTATAACATTGAAATGGTCCAATTTCGCAGGTATAGCAGTTCTAGCCACAATATAACTTTACAAATTAATAATTGTGTGTTGATTTGATTATAGTTATCAATAATTTTAGCTCAGTAATGTTAGACAATTATTTGCGGCAGATGACTTCAGCAGACGACATTTTCAGATGCATTTTTTTTCTTGGCGCTTTAGGGGTTAAGGCTGTTATTTACCCTAAGTATCCAGACACATAGAATTAGCTGACCCTTAACAGGGAGAAAGAAATGCAGAAGCATAATAAAATGCAGTGCAGACCTTATGCATGGTACTTCATATTGAAATCTGGTATGGGTCTGTACTGTTTGACTTGACCGGCAAGTTTGGATACAAAGGGAAGATACACCAATATTTCGATTGTATGCTCATTTATATAGTTTATTTGGCTTAGCCAAGATAATGTGGACAATTTAAGCTTTCACATATCATGTGGTGGGCTGCACTATAGGAACGGCTTCCGAATAATATGCACAAAGGTCATAGCTACCATATTTCAACAAGTTTGAAGATTGATGCAATCCTGAAAATTGACCATTGTGAAACACAAGACTTAGTGTCCACTTCAACTTGGCTAAGCCGTTTTAACCTTTATTGCCCTTCAACACACACCAGATAATCATAAAGGTACGAGTGGCGCATGAAAGGTGTGAGCAAGATAACAAATTATATCAATAAACATCTTGTAGTTTGTAAGGTATGTAGAGGGATGGCCCTCCCCGACCCTTTGTATACCAGTAAAGTGCTAAAGGTTGAAAAAATAATAATTTTAGCAGGAGATTTAGTACATGTCAAACTTATTACCCCTTTTTAAGTGAAATTTCAGATGTGCCACGAGTAAAAAAGTAGTTGCTACCGTATGAGCGACGTCATTAACAGAGGATCGATCTGGCAGATCGTTGACTGTGATAAGTTGATTTGGAAGCAGGTAACCTTTTTGTATTGCACTAAGGGTAGCCTGCTTCTTGAGTCGTCTGTTTTGAGTGTTTATTTGTTTGATTTGCTTCTTTACGTCACATAATCAATCTTTCAGTTATGTAGGGACGGGTCTTCCTGCGTTGAAGAAGTAGTCTAGCATTGCGCTAACGAACTACTTGTAGAAACACATAGGTCAGAGTTCTGACCAGTTTTTTTTTTGTTTTTTTTTTTAAAAGCATGAGGATAAAAACGAGTTTGAACATTAAAATTATTCCTTTGAAGAATATATTTTGTCAAATCTATGTCACTAAGATCAACGACTACTTGAACGAGTCAAGAACAAAGATATGACGTCACGAATACCGAAATCGTGACGTCATGATAATCAGTCATTGATCATGTGACTACTAATAGGCATAATGACCCATAAGTTGAGATTGGTAGCACCTGGTGTGAATTCAGTGATCTCTCAAATATTAACGACCCAAATTTTTGATGCAAAGTTAATTTAATGCTGGACAATTGCTCCTTTTAACTTACACCACTCCGTTTCCTCCACCTTCGAATCCGTACTCCTTGCTCAGCTAATCCGTAGTTTAACCTAAATAACACAAAACCAATCCGAGTTATGACGATTTCGCCTATGCTTTGAATTCATTCGAAAAATCCACATGTGTGGTCCCATACTTTGATGATTGTTAAGATAATCCTATCAAAGTGATTTAAAGCGCTTTATCACACTGTATAACATCACATAGGTGCAAAAATGCATTTTTCAATCATCGTGACTCGATTCAACAAATTTATGTCCAAATGAGCATGCAAATTATGAAGGGCTGTGAATCATACGATGAGCAGATCTGACTGGGAAATCCTATATTGACGCAAGAAACATTTAAGCTTAATGTGGCTAACTGCAATTACTGCTGAGGGTAAAAATAAGTGGTTAAAAAGCTTAATATTACCTGCTGGCATCAAGCGTTGGTGTTGCATCCGCCATTTTGAAACTCAGTCTAATCATACTTCCTTTTGGGGCGTACATTACCACTCAGAGCACATTCAGGGCTCGAAAATTGTACTAGTCCGCTCGTATTTACGAGTGGAAGTTCGGTAAGGGCGAGTGGAAATTGCCATTTGCTAGCCCGACAGGACGAGTAGATTTTTTTTGGTTTTAATTTTTTTTGAGGAAAAAAAAGAACTAACTAGCATGTTTTACAGCCTACAAAAGCAGCGCAAACACAGTGAAGAAAAATCGTTCGGTAGGTTTAAAATGTCACTAAAATGTGACCGGATATTTACACTAGTCAGCAGTAAATGCATCCGGTAAAATCTGGTTGATCTTTGAACTAAATACCGGGACACATTGGAAAATCAATTCGGCTTAAGGGTTTTGAAAGTATAAAGCTGACGTTCCGGATTTTATCTCTGTATACGAAAACGGGGGTCAGTCTGATTACCGCAGGCTACCACAGGATCACGCAGGGTCCCCTGATATTGGCGTTTTCAATGGAATTTACCATTATTATTACATGCAATAGGCATTATATAATAAATAACAGTAAATATCTTCACTTGTTTTGTTGGCAAAAATAGCCATGCAATAAACCAACTGATTAAAAAGACACCCTGTCACATTAGCCTAAGGATAACACAATTTGGTGTTACATGAATTAATTCGACAAATTGTATGATTATTTTCTATTTTTATATTTGATATATTTTTCATAACTATAAATCATGATTTAAGGTTTTCCTAGAATAAGATGATTTTTGATTTTTTTTTTTATGAATCCGTGCAATATCACATGTGTGACAATATAAAATAGGTTCATCCATGATATCTTTAGTTAAGAGTTATATTCCTGTTGGAAAATATTTTTAAAACCAGACTTAAGGACGAGCTCAACTGGAGTAAGGACGACTGAAAAATTTAGACCACTTGCCCCACAGGACGAGTAGGTCCAAACAAAAATTTCGAGCCCTGACATTCGGAGGCGTTAGACAACAGTGATTCAGATGTACAATTATTAGAAAAGTCCTTATTTTCTCTTTCATGCTGGGTAATTTTTCATGTTGTTGTTGTCTGCTGCCCTTTTTTCAAAATTAACTTTTTCAAAAAAATCTTCACTGCTTTTGCGCAGTTTGAATTTTAAAGTGGATAAAGGTTTCGGTGAAAACCCATTGGTAGCTGCATATGCACAGGTCCAGATATTAAAGCACACTTTTTATGCATAAGATTATTTTCTTACCCTTTAGTTTGAACATATGTTTTGGGAACTCAAAAGAACCGTCTCGTTGAGACGGTTCTTTTGAGGACCCACAACATATGATTTAGTTGAAAAAAAAAAATAAAATGATTTTTTAATTTCGCGCTATTAGCTGAAGGACAACATTAAGAACCTTTATCAGGTAAACTTACTATCACAACAAACATTTTTTGGTAAAAACAGAAAGCAAAATATTGCCCTATATTTCAGCTGAAAAATAAGATATGCATGTATTTATTATATACAAAGAAACGAAATACAAGAAAATGTTGGATTAAATATACTGTATAACCCGACCTAGGTTTCGTCTATAAGAAGACTCTTCAGGGGTTTCCTGCTCTGTTTTGGACTCCGTGGTCGTGAGTCCAATGATGCCTGAACAGCAATCATTCGTGCTTTATATAGTCGTGGGAAGCGGCTCCAAAAGCGGCTCTAGGCTCCCCAAAACGGCTCCTGGAGCCGTTTTCAAAGTGAGGCTACATGGCTCCCTGGCAACAGGCCAAAAAATGGCTCCTGGCTTCCAAAAGTGGCTTGGGGAGCCGCCTCAAAGGTGAGGCGGTATGCTCCCAAAAACGGCGCAAAATCGGCTCACCAGCTTCAGAAACCAGCTCAGGGGCTGCACCTACGACCTGTCTTTCCTTTGCAGTAGAATTTGCAGGGTGGGGCCTTGCTTCTGGAGTGTATTCCTGGGGGTTGGCGGGCTGTGTCTGGCCCCCATCTTACCAGTTCCCATGACAATATAAACGCCTATTGTGTCCCAAAATAGGAGGCCTACAGACACATATTCAACGTTTCCAATCATCTAAGACTGTCACGTTAGGTTTATGATGGACAACATTGCTGAACTCCCCGGCATGTGGATAAATTATTTGGGGCCAAGGTGAGTATTCACCGTTTGGGGAATTCTATACTGAGGGAAAAAAGTTTAGCAATATACTTTGAGGATTCACAGTTTATAAGAATTGGGACTTTTAATTTCATAGTGTCAAAAATGTATGTTGACAAACGTTCACGAGTACAATGACATTAACAGGTTGACATTTCACATGATGTAAAGTCTGATTTTATGCCCCCTTGCTAAAACAGCTTATCTGGCAATAGTGCGAATAGTTTTCGATTAAAGGTTTCATTATTCTGTCCAACGCTTAGATCCAAAAGTAAGACAGTGAAAAACGGTTTAAAACTGAATGTTATGTTCACCCTTTTCGTACAGTTTTTAGTTGAAAATCGTATTTTTCCAAATTACCTCCCTTTCAATTGAATAACGCTTGAAATTAAAATGCTCAGCAGATCAAATCCTCACTATGAAGTCGGTTTTTGTTTCTTTTAACTACTTGAGGGTAGCCATTAGGTCATTTTCAAAACATTGCCATGTTTGCGAACCTGCCATTTAAAAAGATCTAGTGCTTCAAAGATCACCTATGGGAAACCCCATTATAAATAATTGCTAAACTTTTTTCCCTCAGTATATTTGGAGTATGAAAGATGTTGTCTGCAATGAACCTATGGGAAACCCCATTATAAATAATTGCTAAACTTTTTTCCCTCAGTATATTTGGAGTATGAAAGATGTTGTCTGCAATGAATCTGGGAAGACTTCCGTGAGTGAACAATAAGAAGAAAGTGACTGAGGGGTGGTCGTCTTGATCCAAACTCATCTTGACCCATTTAAGCGATTGTAGCTGCTTAGTACATTTGGCATTTTACGTCTGTTGACATAATGGTTGCTAAGCAGTCTCTTCTTGCTCATGTTGGTTGTTGGCCACGAAAGTGGTAAATGAACTAGGACATGACTGAGAAATCTAGCCAGGGCTGCCACCACTATGGACTCCTGGGCTCTGTCCATGGCTTATACACGACACACAAAGGAAAAAACAGGTCGTAGGTGCAGCCCCTGAGCTGGTTTCTGAAGCTGGTGAGCTGATTTTGTGCCGTTTTTGGGAGCATACCGCCTCACCTTTGAGGCGGCTCCCCAAGCCACTTTTGGAAGCCAGGAGCCGTTTTTTGGCCTGTTGCCAGGGAGCCATGTAGCCTCACTTTGAAAACGGCTCCAGGAGCCGTTTTGGGGAGCCTAGAGCCGCTTTTGGAGCCGCTTCCCACGACTATATAAAGCACGAATGATTGCTGTTCAGGCATCATTGGACTCACGACCACGGAGTCCAAAACATAGCAGGAAACCCCTGAAGAGTCTTCTTATAGACGAAACCTAGGTCGGGTTAGTCGTGTTCAAGCCATGGACAGAGCCCAGGAGTCCATAGTGGTGGCAGCCCTGGCTAGATTTCTCAGTCACGTCCTTGTACATTTACCACTTCAGTCTGGTCAGGACCTGCCACCCAGTTGTAAAAAACAAGAAACCCCATACATTAGCATGCGCTTCTCCAGTACACCTGGCATAAGCAGCATGTCTCTGTCCACGGAAGTTTCAGTCTCCCTATACTTTCGTGGCCAACAACCAACATGAGCAAGAAGAGACTGCTTAGCAACCATTACGTCAACAGACCTAAAATGCCAAATGTACTAAGCAGCTACAATCACTTAAATGGGTCAAGATGAGTTTGGATCAAGACGACCACCCCTCAGTCACTTTCTTCTTAGATATACTGTATATTTGAAAAAGTTATATTTCACAGCCGTGAAAATATAAAAGGTTGTTTTTCACAGCCATGAAAATTCAAAATGTGGGTATTCATTTTCTTAGATCGCAAGAAAAATTTTGTCAATTAAATTGTTGGGATTTGTTGAAATTTTCACTTTCTCTACTCCTGCTCCTGTGTTTTCAGTTTTGGCCAACATTGCCTATTATGCAACATCATCATCAATTATATGTAATGTGCGAACGTGTATGAAGTCATTTAGTGCAAAAAATTCTGTCATTTTATAATTGTATATAATAAAAAGAAAATTCAAAATTTTGTCATGAATATGTCATTTAATTCATCTCGTGAAGCGAGAAAAAGTATTTTACTTTTGTGGGTTGCCACTCATGAAATATGTATTTTGCGCTTCACGAGATGAAATAAATGGCATATTCGTTCCAAAAGTTAGAATATCCTCCAGGCCTTTAGTTTAGAGTGCGTACGAAAAAATAATTTTCTTATTTCTCAACCAAAACATATGTTGTGGGTACTCAAAAGAACCGCCTGAATGAGACGGTTCTTTTGAGCACCCAAAACATATGCTAAAAATTATGGATAAGAAAATATTTACAATTTTACGCTGAAAATATTTGTTTATCTAAACCTATGATCCTCTATATCTTTGAATTTTTTGTAGCTCACTCTTCTCAGAAGACTACGAATGAACAAAATGGCTACCCAGACTACCTTTGTAAATGGATGGGACTTCCCTACTCCGAGTGTACCTGGGAGGACGGGGAACTCATCTCGAAGAAGTTCCAGCACAAGATAGACGAGTACCACGCCAGAAACAAGTGCCAGAGAATCCCCAGCAAGCTGGTGAAACACCAGAAAGGGAGACCCAAGTACTTACCACTGAAGAACCAGCCGGGTTTTATAGGGGGTGAGGATGAGCTCGATTTAAGAGACTACCAGTTGGATGGAGTCAACTGGCTCATGCATTCATGGTCTAGGTACGTACATTTTCATAGTTTGAGTCATTTAGTGCCAGATGCAAACAAATGCAGTCAAATTAGTCCCAAGATCACTTAAATTTAGTGATGAGCAAAATTTTATTTTAATGGGCATTCACAACATCTGTTTCAGTTGCTCAAAATAAGAAAAATATTTTTTAATTACACGCTCTTATGCAATCAGATAAGTCGCAAGATCAGACTGTTCCTAGAAGAGCAATGACATTATCATCAACCAATGATGTTTTCACAGACATCAAAAATCTGAGTTTCAATTTTAAGAAATGCTCAATACATTGTTAGACATATAAGCCGCTGTGGTGTAGTGGATAAACCACTAGCCTTGTAAACCAGGGGTTGCATGTTCGATTCCCAGCTTCACCAGTCTGTCTGATGAGACAAAGTTGTGGCCCCATATTCATATGGACTTAACTGTTGGCAGTTAAGCACACATACCAGTGTTTCCGTTAAGAGGCGGCAGCCGACAAAAATAGCCACCTACTTTGCCCTCTGTGTCGGCTACTTTGACAGATTGGTCCATAAGAGTATACTATAAAGCAGTGAATTCGGCCAGTTTCCTGGCAATGTCTGCCAGCTACTCCAAATCTTAGAGAAATCCCTGCATACAAACACATTGTTAGACACTGTCAGCTGTGGATTCAGTTCTTCACTGTATTTGAATAAAATGGTCTTTCTTGTATCTTGAACTAAACAAAATTTTTGAGCCCAGAATTGTGAATATTTTCTTATACAGCAATTTTAACATTTGTTTTGGATGCTCAATAGAACTGTCTCATTGAGACGGTTCTTTTGAGTACCCACAACATATGTTTTGATTTAGAAATTTAAATAAGAAAATTAATATTTGAGCATGCACTTTTATCTAGGCGAAAGTATGTGCATGAAGTACTAGTTAACTGCTTGTTCAAGCTTGCCCAGGAAAAAGTGTGGTTACGGTAAATGTTCTAAAATTTCGAACACTCTAAAATTACGAACACCTAAAATTATCGCCGAAAATAATTTTTAAAACATCCTAAAAAATCGAACACTGCCCTTTTTCTGAAAAATGAATTTCTAAAATTACGAACACACGTTATTTTCGGCGGAAAACCAATGTCCGTTTAATTGTTTGTGTCCCATCTGTGTTGGTATACTTCTACCGTACAGCACCTGAGCGGTAGCGACATTTGGAAGGTTCCATTCTACTTAGATGGGTAATCTGGCATGTGACGTTCTATTTCGCATGTCAGCGCGCGACGTTATACATTGTTCAAGGTCACCAGTATTGACGAACATGATGCACGGACCAGTTCCTGCAAGGATTCTGAAACTGCTTTGACGTATATGTATCCATCCATATGGCTGAGATCATTTATTATTGACCAAACATTGACCTTCAGGCCGCGATTCAGCTAATTGTACGTGAATTATGCACGGTGACACACGCTGAGCAATTCTCAATAGTGTGCTGTACATGTGACACGTGCTCGTTTTTTTCTAAAATACCAGCCCCAAAGAGAGGGAGTTGCGGAAAATGAGGTGATCACTTAGGCGAGAGAGAATGAAATAAGTTAATGTATAGTGATTGCCGTGGACGTTTGCAACACAAGGGGTCATTCGGTTTCGTGCAAAATGCAGAGAAAATCGTGCAAGTCGCATGTTGTTGTTTTTTCTCATCTAGACATCTAGTGCGGAAAATAAAGCCACCGTATATTTAATATTTTTACCGACTCCCACAAGAACTCACTCGTGGTCATCATCTCATTTTTATTCACGGTACATTACCGTTAACTTAGGCTTAAATATGTGTGAGACCGACATCCCTACCCTCCCTTTTAAGCATTTTAAAGGATTTCCCAGTTCGGCAATATGTTCAAGCCGCGTGCGACACGGAGGACACTTCTATCATTCTATGCGTGTGCTTTTTTCTCGGACCCGAGCTTGAAATCAACTTGCCCGGAGCCCCATATGAGCTGGTAAAGACCCTGCTGGAACTTATGGCAGATGTGATCAGCGAAGGCTCAGGAGAGCATGTGTGTTTGCACAATCTCGTCAGGGTCTCGCTCACTAACAAAGTTTAAAGTGGATGAAGACTCAAGCAAAATAAAAATTCTAGACATCTACGTACGTTGTCTTTAAAATACTTGTCGGCGGTTTTCTATAGTAGATGTAATAATGACTATTCCTATTTATTAAAAACATCATATTCCTCAAAATGGAACATTTTAACAAACTGTTGAGCCGCTCGCGGCGTCTGTTTGTCCTCATGAAACTGCACATGGAAGGTCCTACGAGTGCATTACCAGTATAATGTACGCACAGAGCACATACATGTACGGTGTAGGCCCCTAACATTGCGCACTTAAGCCTTTTAACCTCCATTGGATACAATAAGAAAGAAACAAAATTGAAAAAGTGTGTACAGCCAAATAAAGTAAACATTATATATTATTTACAGAGAGTTCAAAATGAAAAATATTTTTCCGATCTCTAAAAACTTTGATTTGAGGTGCACAACCCCCCGATTTAGGTGAACGAAAAAAGTCCCCAAACATTGCGCACCTTCTGCAAAATTTTCAATAACTTCTCTTTAATGAATTGCTTTTACAAAATATACCGGGGAAAGTACCACCAGGTTGTTCTCAACAATTTACTTCAACAAAACCTTGATTCAAAATAAATAATTTGAAGTCTGTGTCATTTGAAATTTAGGTCTGAAATTTTTTAACAACTTTTGCAAATTTCTGCCAAAATCCTCCCCTATTCAGCAGTGAGAGCTTAAAGCGAAACCCTTTTGCTGTTTTCTTCTCTTTCCAAAAGCAGTCTGATACTAAATATCAAAAAAGTTTTATCTGATTTAACGTGGCATAGTCACTTGGGCTAGTGCGCAATGTTAGGGGCCGGGCAATGTTAGGGGACATGACCTTTTATCACGATTCTGCATCTTGATGAATTTAATATTTACATATTTAATTTCATGAAATAAGCCAGTTCATGAGATTATGGTACCTATCGCATATGCAAGCAGCGAAGGCTCAGACGAGCCTGCGCATCCGCGGAAAATCTCCAGCGCCTTAACTGCCCACATACACAATGGGCTGTGAATTTAAAATCAGTAAAGACATTGAGATGATCGGGACATCTCGGAATTCGCGTTATTTACCACTCGTCTGTAGAAGTATGTAATGCGCAGATCAGCCTGTGCACCGCACATTCTTATCAGCACCTTTGTGTTAAACATTTTGTCAGTCAAGTTCTGGGCCCAAACTGTCTGCTAAATTAGTTTGTCACAGCCTCTTTGGGGGGTGTGCCTCCTAGGTCCCACCCTGGGTCCGGCACTGCTAATAGTATCAGCAGCAGACAAAGGGACAGGGTAATGGTTCACGGACATGTTTGTGATCAAAGAAGCCGACTATCAGGGATGAAGCGAGTACTAAGAAAAAGTACTCAAGTATGTACTGAGTACTGACTGTTTTGAAAGTACTCGATTAAGTACTGAGTACACATTTTGTAAATGTACTTAAGTAAGTACTGAGTACTTTAGAAAAGTACTCATGAGTACATCTGAGTACTATGAGTACTATAAAGTATGCAATGAAAATTTAAGACAAAAGCCAAGTTAAATAACTAAGCAGGCTGCAGATATTTATAATATTTATAATATTTACAAGCAAATATGTCATGCGCGGATCCAGGAATTTTCGTCAGGGGGGTCCAGGTCAGTCTGACAAAAAAAAGCTACGACAACGTTTTTTTTTGTTTTGTTTTTTAGTCCTCAGCTTATTTTACAGAAGTCAAATGGTCAATTTCAAAGAAATCTATGATTTTTCAAGGTTCCAGAGGGGGTCCAACTTTTTCCAGGAAGGGGTCCAATTGCTTATTCCCTATAGAAACCCATATAACTTGTGATTTTCCAGGGTGGGTCCGGACCCCCTGTCCCCCCTCAGGATCCACACTTGTACGTAGTAGTGACATCTAAGATTCAATAGATAAAACCTGATATAAGTTATTAAGCATTTAAGCCCTAAATAAAACAATAGTTGATTCTGCAAACTCTGCAGATCCGAGCTGCCTCATCTGAATCTACAGTGCTTTTCTTCTAGATTTTGATTTTGACGCTTTCTGTGATGAGCTTGAGAACTGTTCTGTTCTGTTTTAAGGATTATATTATTCTTGATATTTTTATTCATAAATATTTGGACACCAAAAATTATTGACATAATTGTCTGGAAAGGTGATCAGCATGTTTCACCAATGCATACATGTACATGTCAGAATGCAGATCAAATGTCAAACAGTGTAGACCATTATCAGACTGCAGCTCCTGATCTGGGTGTGCACTTTTTGCTCAGGTACATATCTGTCCCAATATTTGAGGCAAACACAGTGTCTTATTTTGCAGCAAGTGTGACAAATACAACAATATACTAATTAAAGTACATTGTATTAATCCAAAATAGTGTTGCTCCTGGCCAATTATATGCATCATTAGGCATTTCATCAAGTCCATTGTTGAGAAAGAAGTCAATGTGGCCACTTAATAATAAACTTTTGTACACTTACCTAAAAAGCTTGATAGGTAAAACACACTCTATCTAAATATAGGGATATGGCTTAAAAAATAAACAAGCCACTTTTAGGAAAAACAGATGAGGCAGGCACTGGCAGGTTTTTTATTTATATTTTTTTTTATTTTTCATAACACATATGAGGCCACTTTTTTCAAGTCTAAAAAAAGACAGATGAAAGGCATTTCAAACAGATGAGGGAGGGCCTGGGAAACAAATAACTTTTTTTCCTATCTGATTAAATTTAAAAAAAAGTACTCAGTGGTACTCGTAATGTACTCATGAGTACAGTATTTTTGTAACAGTACTTAAGTAAGTACGAGTACATGTACTCATGAATTCGCTAAGTACAGAGTACAGCTAAGTACTGAAAAAAAAGTACTCGAGTAAGTATGAGTACAAGTACGAGTATGAGTACTCCATCCCTGCCGACTATCAGACCACGTGTTGTTGTTGTTTTAAGACTCAGGTAGCACGCGGTGGCTCTGGCGCACGAAAGCGGACTTAGCAGTTAGCACACAAAACATAATTGCCTAGCTGTGTCTCCTTTTCATGGGTTTGCATGAAGTAAAAAAAAATTCAATGAACTCGAGCATGAAACGGCGTACTGCATGCATGAAAAACTAGATTTGTGGTACTTGTCTGAATTTTTCCTTTTCTTTGAGATATGAATGTACCCAGCGTATCGTACGCATCGGCTCGAAGCCAATTATATCATAAATTGACCCGCGACACAATGTGGCATTTTGACGAGTGTAGACTCAGACGAGCCTGTGCAGCCTACTTTTAAGCTTACAAACTCCAAACGATGTTCAGTCAGTAGCTTAACACTCATAGAATATTCAAGCGATTAGCAAAGGCTCTGATCAGACTGTGCATATGTGCAGGCTGATCTGAGGCTTTGCTGGTCCCACATACCACAATGTTGGAAATCTCATGTCACGGCTGAATTATATTCTTTCGAGGCATCGGACGCAAAGTCGGTAGTTCGATTACATTATTAATTCTTGGTATGCATATTATGATGATGATGCCTGTTTGCCCCTGATTTGGTTTGGCAAGACGTTGGAGATCTTCTGCATCCGAAGATATCAGGTGGTAGAGAGAGAGAGAGAGAGAGAGAGAGAGAGAGAGAGAGAGACTAGCGCTTGCATACGAATCTCTTTTGATCTTGAAAAATATCATGTATCGGTGCTGAAAATGATACTTGGAGATGCTTCTCGTGCGCATCGGCTTTTGCACGACAAAGTCGGATATTCGACAGTATTGATGCTTTGCATGCATTCTATCGCATTGACGAAACATTCTTTCCTGAATTTCATTCGGATCTGATCTGGATCCGAACTCTGACAGCGTTTTTTGTAAGGGAGAGAGGATCCAAATATTCACTAAAAGCGGGCCATCGTCGGCCCGCCAGCGAAACGCCTTTAAATGGCGTTTCGCTGGCGTGCCGATGATGGCCCAACGTTGAATGCTGGCTTGGTAGTTTTGAGAATTTCAGGGGGTCCGGTCCAGTATTGCTAAGAAATTCTATATTTTTGTGATATTTCAGGTGGGGGGTGGGGGGTCCGGACCCCTTGCCCCCCCCCCCCCCCCCTCTGGATCCGCGCATGGGACCGGACTATGTCAACACTTATTGAGATAAACTGAAAACCCATTTTATCGTGCGCATCGGCTTTTGTACGACACTTTGCATACTTTCTATCGATCGACACATAGAGAGAGAGAGAGAGATGCGTGTTTTTTTTTAATTTCGTCATTTTTTTAACTCAGAGAACTCGTCTACGTATTTCAAAGATTCTTTGATATCCTTGTCTATTTAGAGTAACTGTATTACATTATAAACGGCATTTGCGCAGATGGAGAGCAAGCGAAAAGCGTTTTGGTTTTCTGAAGGAAGAATTCATCGGTAGTCCGAGGTTAAATAAGTGGACTTTTACGACTTGTAAGTAAATTGAGTGACATAGCATGCACGTGCCTGGCTCTCGACTTGGCAATTACTGCACGCGCTGGACATTTTACTGACTCAGTCGCAAGAATTTAGCGCGGTTGAAAAGAAAAATGAGAAGATAGCGCAGAATCGTATCTCCGTGTTTTCAACACGTTTCTACCACATTTTTACATGCATATATACCGTTTTTGCTCATGATAAAGACCACATTCTAAAATTACGAACACTAGTACTTTTTCTGAAACGTAATTTCTAAAATTACGAACAGTGGAAAAAATAATTATTTTTTAGTGTTCGTAATTTTAGAACATTTACCGTAGGTGAACTGACTGTCCCGCCATGACCATAGCTGTTGACTTGGGAGGTAAAGCAACAAAACAAACAAACAAAAGGGGCCTGTAAGGTTCATTTTCTTTCAGGGAGAATAGCGTTATCCTGGCTGACGAGATGGGTCTTGGTAAAACTATTCAGACAATTGGTATGCTGGCTATACTGTATCACACCTATCAGCTCTACGGCCCCTTTCTCATTGTGGTTCCCTTGTCAACGGTGGTTGCTTGGCAACGAGAGTTTGAAAACTGGGGTCCCGAGATGAATGTGGTCATTTACTTGGGAGATGTGAACAGTAGAAATATGGTAATGTGTCCTTGTTAACCCTTTTTAGACAAATGGAATTTTCCATAAAGTTTGGTCAGAATGGGCCATAAGAACATTGAGGGGTCACATGTTGTAACTTACCGAAAAATATATTTCTTTCGCTTAAGATGGATTTAGTTCAGACCCTGATGAAATGCCAATGGTTTTTCATGCATTAACATCCTCAGGTCCCAAGGGAGATGTTAAAAACCTCAGGCTAAGCCCTCAGTTTATGATGACAGTTGTACATTTCATCTTAATTTAATGTGTTGCAATGCGCCTGATTGTTGACCTATCACTGGCCGGGGGGTTCATTCTCATTAATGCACCGCAGCAGAGGGCCTCATTGCCATTTAAGCCCGGTGTACTGGAAAGGAAGGTATATAACAATGACGATATAACTTTCTTTTCCGTATTAACATTTGCCAGAATGTTTTATCCTCTTAATGTTTCACTGCAATTTACAAACAGTATGGCACTACTTCATAGTCTTCATGTGTTTGGACATTTTCAGTAATTTTCCAAGTTATATATAAGAGCGATATACATATTAGTTGTCATCATATGTAGTGGCTCAGAAAGAGTGTGTTTAAGGTGTCCAATCTATGCATAACTGTATGTGAATTGCCTTGTTGTTGATAGATTAGTTTGTGCCACTGTACATGACTAGGGGTGTCAGGTTATGATTTAGAAAAAAAATAAATATTTTTTTGTCTGAAGATTTTTTTTTTACCTTTACAAACATTGTAGACCCTGATGAAATGCAGCAATAATGCTGCATTTCATCTTGGTCTTCACTGTTTGCAAAAGTTTAGACTTGTTTAGGGGTTTCCCGAATACAAAGGGCTAAATGGGCCATGCACAAGATTTCATGCAATAATGAAGGTAAATGTTGATAGACATACACCAGAGCATTACTTAAGGAGTGGAACAATGAGTGTTTACATAGAGTACTCCTTTGCATTCTATGAATATTTTACATCCTGGATTAGATTCAATGGGTATTTTACTCCTTGTTTCAGATTCAAGGAGTATTCCGCTTCATGATTTAGATCAGTAATTATTCACTGACTGGCGACAAATGCCTATCGAAAATACTGTTTTTAGGATTTTTTTAACCCATATTCGTCGATTTTTAAGAGCGTTTTCAATTACCACCTATCCGGTGGGATGCTACAACCTGGTACAAAAATGCATATAATAATGTAAAGTATTTGAATGGAAGCATTACGAATCCCAACTTTTAAAAAAATAATGAATAGCTTATAAAATCATCATTTTCAGATCCGAGAACATGAGTGGTGTCACCCTGGCAACAAAAGGTTAAAGTTCAATGTCCTAGTAACAACATATGAATTATTATTAAAAGATAAGGTATGTTTTATTTTTTCTCAAATTGTTTGCTAAAATCTGGCCTTGATGTTATAAAACTTTTTCCATCCTTAACTCAACTGAGCATGAAATTTATTATGCTCATAAATGTTAAAATGCCATTTTTTGGCATTTTAACATTTATACGCATGATAAAAACAACATCTGAGAGTTTAAAAGCAAGAAAAGTCTTTATTTTTCAGTATTTTAGTTTTTTTGAGCAGTTGAAATTTTGTGCTCAGTTGAGTTGAGCATGAAAAAAAGTTTTATAACCTTTGGGCCGGCTATATCACAGAGGTACATACAAATGTTTGTTGTAAATAAGAAAACTTAACCTTTCGGTCTTGTACCGTCTTAACTCTATGTACTAGCAGCGCCAGGCTCAGTGGTAGAGTGCTTGACTCGAGATCTAGAGGTTGTGGGTTCAAGCCTCACCAGAGGCACTGCATTGTCTCCTTGGGCAAGACACTTTATCCTCGGCTTAGGACTAGTTCAACCCAGAGAGACCCATGCGAACATGACTGAAAAATTGTCGACTGAGATGTAAAGAATCAAAACACACAAACAAACTAACCCTATGTATTAAAGCTGAACTCTTAACAATTTAAGGAGTCAACATTTTCGAATTTTGTCGCTTTGAGTATACAAATAAGGCTCAGGGATTTTCTGCCCTTCTCTAGGGGCCCCATTCCCAAGCGAAAATAGCAACCTTTTTTTCACAATTAAGGAAAGTAGAATTTTTTTTTTTTTTTTTTTTTTTTTTCTTTTACTTTTTTTTTTTTACTTTTTTGTTAGAGACCAATACTACTTAAATGAGAAACAATGACCCATATCAGAATGATACTTAAACACTTGTGCCTGAGTGGTATGCTTGACATAATACAATCTAAATAACTTGATTTTGAGGATATATTTTGCTATCTTTGTTATGTTCTGTGTCGTTAATTTCTCCCAATTTTGATGTTAAGTCGACCATTTTTTCCCAATTTTGACCAGGGGCCTTTTCCCAAAATTGCTGGAAAAAGCCCTGAGGATTGATATTTCATGTGAATCATCTGCAGTTACTTGAATGGATTGCCATTTCTTTTTCAGTCGTTCCTTGGTAGCGTAACTTGGGCAGCTCTCATAGTGGATGAAGCCCATCGTCTCAAGAACACAGACTCTCTGTTGTACAGAACTCTCGTAGATTTCAAATCGTATCATCGTCTTCTCATCACCGGCACCCCATTACAGAATTCATTGAAGGAGCTTTGGGCTCTGCTTCATTTCATCATGCCATATAGGTGAGTAATTGTCTTTCATTACTATCTATAAACACGGGGCCGCATAGCGCAGTCGGTAACGTGTCTGGCATCAGACGCGAGTCTGACAGCAGATCCAGGGGTTGCGAGTTCGATCCCGGCCCGGTCCCTTAATTTCGTTGAGATCGATTGTAAAATAATTTCTACGGTCGTTCTCCTCCCTTCCGCTGAATCATTCAAGAAGAGTTGTTGTCAGTTACAAGCGAAAGTATGTGCATAAAGTACTGCTTAACTGCTTGCTCAAGCTTGCCCAGGAAAAAGTGTGGTTAGGTGAGCTGACTGTCCCACCATGACCATAGCTGTTGACTTGGGACGTAAAGAACAGTAAAACCTGTGTAAAACGGCCTCTCTCAAAAAGAATAAAAAATTGTTTTCAAAACCAATTATCAGGTAATGCAGGTCAAAAGTGGTGCAGAATGCTCCAAGTTGAGCATTCTGCAATACTTTCAATTTGCATTAAGCTACCAATTGTTATTAAGATCTTTGTTTTGTCTATTTTTAATTAACGCAGAAAATTTTTAAGTGAAAATGGTAACATTCCATTTGTACAATAATGTATAATTTTAAAATTTATTTCTAATATATAACACTAAGTGCTGTATCATTAGGGTAATGTGACATGACATCACAATACGATAACCTGTATCATCAGAAAAAGTGTTGTGATTCGATTTCAGTGAATGATTGCAGCTCTACTTTGTATACTAGTAACTCTTAAATGTGTTCTTTGGCAAACAGTGAAGACCCAGATGAAATGCCGCATAAATCCATTAGTACATTCAGAGTTAATCCTGATAACTGCTATGTTTCTGCTAAAAAAGTGTTTTATGCTTTAAAATACAGTAAAATAGTGTTTTATACTTTACATTAAAAAAGTGTTTTATGCTCTTCAGTAAAATAGTGGTTTATACTTTACAATAAAATAGTGTTCTATGATTTTCAGTAAAATAGTGTTTTATACTTTGCAGTAAAATAGTGTTTTATGCTTTTCAGATTTGATAAGTGGTCTGAGTTTGAGAGTAAACACTCCATGGCAGATAAAACAGGTTTTTCTAGTCTACACAAACAACTCGAGGCTTTCCTGTTGAGGAGAGTTAAGAAGGATGTTGAAAAGTCACTGCCGGCCAAGGTACTACTTTACTTTACACTTTAACTAACATTGGATCTTATGGCGTCGCCTGCAGTATGTTGGATGTCTACATAGCAAACAGTATATACCCAGATCAGACTGCTCCCCAGATAACAAGAAAAGCAAGCAACTTTACCTAGCATGTAAAGATTTAATCCACAAGGTTTATTTTTGTTGCTAGGTTGCTGAAACTTTGGGCAGTTCTCAAGGTACCCATACTTGTTTCTTGAATTTCTTGATATTAAAGAATTTGTAATTTATCAGGGTTTGCACAGGCTTGAAAAGTACTTTAATTCAGAGGGCTTTCTTGAAAAGTCCTTGAAAATTAAATATGCCTTGAAAAGTACTGGAAAATCACTCGAATGCCTTGAAAAGTCCTTGGATTCTTCTATTTTATGTAGGACTTAACACTGTTGCTAGAGATCTAAATCAGTATAAAATTGCTGTGCCTTTATTTGGTGCAGCAAATTTTGCATCGAATAAAGGCACAACAATTTTATACTAATTTTCTAGTACTAATTTCTCCATTATCTCAGTCTATCATTTCTGAAAGAGAATTTTTACACTTAAATCAGGATTTTTCATAAACTTTTAGTCCTTGAAAAGTGTAGGATAGTCTTTAGAAGTCCTTAAAAAGTCCTTGAATTTTACTCAAACTTGCCTGTATGAACCCTGCATTATTTGGGCCAGCTCATGAGGTTTTGGTATTTAGCTCATATGGGTAGTCATTCTTAAAGCATGATTGTGCAACTACCTAGTGGGACTAGAGGCTCAATTTTTTGCTTGAACCTTCATCAACATCCCTTCTTTGTGCATGCAAGCAGCAAAGGCTCTGGTGAGATTGCACTTTTGCGCAGACTTGCCTGATCCTTCGCTGCTTTCATCTGCGACAAGTAACAAAATCTTGTACAGCTGTACAATTATTGAAACCAGATATTGTTTCATTATTTAACTCTTTCCTTGCTTGCGACGACTTGTTGTCTGCTGATAATCTTTGTAAACAATGACTACCATATGAGCTAAAAACTGTTTGCAACATTTTGTCGGTCCTGATCTGGATTTAACCCTTAAAGCGCCACTTATAATTTGCAGCAGACGACAATTGCAAATTTTGCCGCTTTTTCAAAAATAACAAATAAGGCATGATATTTCATGAGAATCGTCTGCTAGCAGACGATTCTCATGTAATACCATACCTTATTTTTTTCGAAAATTGGGAAAGGTGGCGCAAAAATTTGTCGTCTGCTGCAGTCATGATTGGCGCTTTATAAGTTAAACCATTTGACACTGATAGTGTTCCTGAGAGATTTTTGTTTTGAAAAGGTTAATTTTGGAAAAAGTCAGCTGACAACAACGAAAGCATGAAAAATTACCCAGCTTGCTAAACGTAGTATCTTTATACACTTTCTCTTTTCAGACTGAACAAATCCTTCGTGTGGAAATGTCTTCCATACAAAAACAGTACTACAAGTAAGTTTGTTATACTCAGGCCAACTATAAAACATTTTTTGCTTCCCATTACATAGGTTTAGATAAACACATTTTTTCAGCCTACAATTGTTAATATTTTCTTACCCATCAATTTTAACATATGTTTTGGGTGTTCAAAAGAACCGTCTCATTGAGACGGTTCTTTTGAGTACCCACAACATATGTTTTGGTTGAGAAATAAGAAAAATATTGTTTTTGATATGCACTCTTAACTAAAGGTTTGCCATTACCTGAACGACACATAACGATGGGCTCTATCCAAAATTCTTTTAACCCCTTGGGTACTGGAAATCTGTAAAGGAGTACTTTGGTGAACAATGAAGGCCCAGATGAAATTTTCATCAAGATCTGCACTGTTTACTAAGACAAAAATAACCATCAGAGGAGATGGCAAATACCCTGACCTAAAAGTAAACGATAAGCAATTACAAACTGCCAACCTACAGTACAGCTCCGGTGGTTTTTCACTGACCCACCGAAGCCGGTGGGTAAGTTTTTTTTGCCCACCGCAACCCCACCCGATGTTCCGCGAAAGTCGCCGCGGCGGGAAGGATTTTCCCCACTGCAAACCCACCGTAACCCCACCGCGGGCAATCGATTTTACCTGTATGACCGCGGTGGGGCGAATGGTCGTATAAATGCTTGGCGTGTGACGTCAGAATGATTGACAGCTGTTAATTTAGACGCTGTTCGTGTAAAAGTAAATACATTGAATTTCCTTTAATTTCTTTTCCTTTTTCGCTTTGGTTTGTGTTTGTGGTGATAAATAAATATATTTTCATACCCAACTGGAGTTTTGCTTATTTCACAGAATCTGACACGTGAATGACGAACCTTATGTGTCAATTTGTGTGTATTTCACACAATCCCTGACGTTGACAGCTAATTACAAGATTTAATCTATTCGAATTTAATCAACAGTTAAACACATACGCGGACCCCCACCCCCTGAAAAAAATACAAAGTTTCTTAGCAATGTTGGTCTGGATCCCTGGAAAATCACAAATCAAGCTGCCAGAATTTATGTTGGGGCATCATGGATCCGCCAGCGAAACCAACGAAACGCGTCTCGCAGGCGGACAGATGATGGCCCACTTTTAATGGTAATTAGGATCCTCTCTTCTCTCATGGAAAAAAAACCCACCTCTGGTTAAGTTTTCTGCATCCGCGCATTTTTAGGTTATGGTGGCTTTCAGATTTAAATCAGAAGTAACTAAGGCCGCACCAAATAACTTTTAGATTACCATCCCAACCCACCCTTTTGAACAACCGTCCACCCCATTTTTTATTTCCTTATAAAAGATTAAATTTCAAGGTAGTAAATGTTTCTTCGAGCACTGTTTTGTACTTTTAAGCAATCGGAAAAATAAATAAAAATAAATTAAAAAAAGAAGCTCCAGCCCACCCTATTTTTTCAAAAATTTTATTTGGTGTAGCTTAAGTGAAAAAAAAAAAAACATTTGGTGTGTCAAACAGTATGAATCTTGATCAGGGCTAAACTTCTGTCGGACCTGATCTAGACCAAAGCTTTCAAAATTGGGCCATCATCGGCACCATCTAATTGACGTTTCGATGGCGAGCTGTACCCCCTCTGACAAAACTTTCTTGATCCGCGCTTGTCTCTTGTTCTCACATTCACATGGACTGGATCAGGGAATAAGTGCAAATTTCCTACCTTAAAATGATTGGTTAAGATATTCAGAAATCCAAAATTTCGAGCGAAAACTCGTCACTAAATCTAATCCGTAAATGTGAATGAAATCTCATCACCCTTGTAGACTGAACCCGTAAACGTGTACTTTTACGGACAATGATGGCCCAGATTAAATTAAATAGCCCCCACAAGGGTCTGCACTGTTCGCAAAGTTAAAGAAGGAAATTGTTTTGGACCTTCTCATAATTGGTCTGCGGGGTTTCCTTAATGTTTATGTCAAAATCAGCCTACAATTACGCTTCTATTCCAATCAGCGAATAACAAAGGCGCTGATCAGACTGCACGAATGCGCATAGTGATCTGCATGGATTTGCGCCTGTGTTGTTCGCAATTCCAATAAGAAAGGCCCCGAGGTTATACAACTTTTTTCATGCTCAACTCTACTAAGCAGGAAATTTCATATGCTCATGAAAACTAAAAAATGAAGATTTATATTTCTTTCAAACTCTCAGATGATGTGTTTATCATGCTCATAATTGTCAAAATGCCAGCAGTTGGCATTTTCACATTTATGAGCACGATACATTTCGTGCTCAGCTGAGTTGAGCATGGCAAAAGTTTTATAAACTCGGGACCAGGTTTTTCGCGTCGAGGTTCAGTCACAATATTAACACAGAAAAATCCATTGATCTACAAAGGGTGATGTACGTAGTCTTTAAGCTGGAACACCACCGGCTTTTGAAGAATCGTTTAAACATGTACATGTGTATAAAAGTGAAAGTGTACGTGACTAACTGCACTTAACATCTAAAGGAGCCCATTTTTGGCAAAACATTTAATTCTTTCGACGAAAGTTGATTCCAAAAGTTAGAAAAAGAGTTTTCGATTGCCATTTGTCGCCCGACTGACAATAAATGAGCTGTGACCTGTGATTTCCAACAATGTGGCATTTTCACAAGTGTAGACTCAGATCAGCCTGTGCTGCCCCGTTTAAAGCTTAGAAATTCCATATAATGTTCAGTCAGTAGCTTAACACATACCACATTGTTGGAAATCTCATGTCACTCGGAAACATTGTTTCTAGCTATTTTTATCCACGTTCGTCGATTGTTAAGAGCGTTTTCGATTGTCGCTAATCTAGTGTACATTTTTATGTGAAATTACCGCACTTGCGAGCATGAAGGGTTAAAGAGGAGCCAGTTCAATGGATCAGTCTGTAGACAAGGGCTCAGGCTAGATTTAATAACAAGAGTCCCCCATCATATGCTATTAACTGGCCAAAATATGTCCCGGGTTTAATGATTTCCCCGGACAAATGAAACAGCACATGGGATAGCTTTTTTTTTGCTCCGTGAGCTGGTGCACCGGGAAATGTGTGTGCACGTGTTTTTTGTTTGTTTTATTGATTCTTTACATCCCATCAACAATCTTTCAGTTATAAAGGGACCGGTCTTCCTGGGTTGAACCAGTTCTATAAGCTACGATTAATGTTCTTGTTCAAGGACACAACACAGCACTTGACGCCGGTGAGGCTCGAACCCGCGGCACCTCGATCTCGAGTCAATCACTCTACCACTGAGCCACTGCGCTCCCTGTATGCACGTGTGTGAGTAAGTCGGGTAGGGGAAGGGGAATCTTTCATTGGACATAGAGAGGACGGCATTGATTAGCTTTGGTACTGGTTCAACCCTGGACATTAAATGATTTGACTGAAATTGTTTGGATTTGGACGTAACAACGCAGGCCCACTAAGACTAGATATTGCAGCTGCTTATCGAAGGAGTATAGGTTCAGATAAGGACCGGCGAAACATAATTGCCATGTCTACATTGTAAATTGAATCTAAATTGTTTCAAACTGTATGATTAAAAGAATTTTGCAGAATGTACTGAGAACTTCAACATGCCAGTGTAATAGAATTTTTTGTTTGATGTGATTCATTACGTTCCAATCAACAAAATATCTGTTATATCGGGACGGGTCTTCCTTGGTTGAACCAGTAATAAGCCAGGATTAATGTGCCTTGCTCAAGGACACAACGCATTGATGCCGGTGAAGCTCGAACCCGTGGCTCTGCGGTATCGAGTCAAGCACTCTACCACTGCATGCTTTATAAAAAAAGAAGAAGATTTTTATACAGTATATACATGTAGTTTATTCAACACTATTTCAATAGCGTCTGTGTCATTTTCATGCTTGCTTGTCGCTGATTTTTTTTTCTTCAAATCAACTTTATCAGAACAAATTTTTTCAAGCATACAGGTACCATCAGCTATCAAAACAGTTTGGATCCTGATCAGGCCCGACGTTTTGTCGGGCCCGATCAAAACGTCGGGCCCGATCAGGGTTCAAACTATTTGCAAAATGTGCAATTTGAACATGTCAATTTTATAGCAAAACAATATTGGAAACAAAAACAAATAATTATCATGAGATTTCCAACAATGTGGTACGTGCGGCCGTCAAAGCCTCAGATCAGCCTGCGCATATGCGCAGACTGATCAGAGCCTTTGCTAGCCGCTGGAATGTTTTAGGAGTGTTAAGCTACTGGCTGAACATCATTTGGAGTTTCTAGGCTTAAAAGGAGACTGCACAGGCTTGTCTGAGTCTACACTTGTCAAAATGCTACATTGTTAGAAATCACATGTCATGGCTCGTTTATACATGTCAACTGGGTATTTTTAATGCTCTTACATTGTCTGCTCTATATTTCATTTTTTTTTTCAAAATCAACTTTTCCGAAAAATTGTTGAAGAATTTGATTAGTGTTCAAACAATTTATAGATCCTGATCAGACGAACGGTTTTGGCGGGCCTGATCTGGGCCAAAGTTGTTTCTAAAACGTTGAATTTCATCATGTCAATTAATTAGCATAACAATGGTAGAAACAAAAGCAAATATTTACAATTTATATACATGTCTACTGGGTAATTGTTCATGCTCTTCATTTTATAATTTGACCCAAACTATAAAAATTTAAATTACTTTAATGATTTTCTTCATATGTAAATGGCTTTAAAACCCAGGCTCAAAAATTTGAATTTCAATATTTTTGGGGTTTTTCAGAAAAAAAACTTCCAAGTTAGGTAAGGGTATTGCACATGGTAGCAACTATACTGAGGGAAAAAAGTTTAGCAATTATTTATAATGGGGTTTCCCATAGGTGATCTTTGAAGCAATAGATATTTCTAAATGGCAGATTCGCAAACATGTCAATTGTTTGAAAATGACCTAATGGCTACCCTCAAGTAGTCAAAAGAAACAAAAACCGACTTCATAGTGAGAATTTGATCTGCTGAGCATTTTAATTTCAAGCGTTATTCAATTGAAAGGGAGGTAATTTGGAAAAATACGATTTTCAACTAAATACTGTACGAAAAGGGTGAACATAACATTCAGTTTTAAACCGTTTTTCACTGTCTTACTTTTGGGTCTAAACATTGGACAGAAAAATGAAACGTTTAGTCGAAAACTATTCGCACTATTGCCAGATAAGCTGTTTTAGCAAGGGGCATAAAATCAGACTTTACATTATGTGAAATGTCAACCTGTTAATGTCATCGTACTCGTGAACGCTTGTCAACATATATTTTTGACACTGTGAAATTAAAAGTCCTAATTCTTATAAACTGTGAATCCTCAAAGTATATTGCTAAACTTTTTTCCCTCAGTATATATATCTAGAGCATTTCTATAGCCACTGAAATTTTGGGCTTACTAGAAGTGCCAAACAGATTCTGAAGTCACTCAGAAAAGTTTCTCAACTTCGAGTATAGTGCATTCCCTTTATCACACAGATCTGAATACATGTATAACAAGGTCATGTTGTAGTTCACAAATTTTTTTAATCTTCAGTCTTAATAGCATGATTGAATAACAACGCACCGACCAGCCTGGGCATCCATTTCGTCAATGCCCTTGATTTATGGTGAAAATTGGTTTTGAGCTTGATCTTGGGCATTACTGGGAGCGCAGTGGCCCAGTGGTAGAGTGCTTGACTCGAGACCGAGAGGCTGTGGTTTCTTGGCGTGGTATGATGCATGCCTGCAGAGCATTATACATATTTGAGCCAGTGCATGAGATTTCCAACAATGTGGTATGTGCGACCAGCAAAGGCTCAGACCAGCCTGCGCATACGCGCAGTCTGATCAGAGGCTTTGCAAGTCGCTTGAGTATTCTATGAGTGTTAAGCTACTGACTAAACCTCATTTTGAGGTTCTAAGCTTAACAGGAGGCTGCAGAGGCTCGTCCGAGTCTACACTTGTCAAAATGTCAAATTGTTGGAATCTCATGCCGCGGCCCAAATTTTGTTTTACAATTCGGGCTTCGGCCTTTGTTATTAGTTTATATGAAACTCCAAGACAGGTTTTCTCACATCATGACCAAAGAAAATTCGTGGTTTTCAACCAGGTCATGCTCATACAAGCAGATTCGGCTACAGAGACAAGCTAGAAATTTGAATTTAGCTTGAAGAAAGTTTGATAATGATACTTTTCAGAAAGCAAATAACAAAAGCTCTGATCAGTCTGCACGTTAGACAGACTGGACTGCGCCTTTGCTGTCCGCACACGCCGTAAACAGGTTTCCGCACGACATGGCCATAAATTATATTGTTCGGTGCCACCTCAAGTGACCCATCTATGGCTTCTATCACCGAAATATGTACACTTGACACTAAAACGGTATTTATCTATAGTTAGTAGGATATTATGCTTTGTGAAGGAAACGTGATTGTTTTAATATTAGGGTCTGGATGGGGTATAATTAAGAAATGAATTCAATTTTTGGAATGTTCATGGAATCATGAATACCTCGGGTCTCTTGCAAAATAAGTGAAGGCTTCGTGAACTTTGCAAGAGACCCGAGGTATTCATGATTCCATGAACATTCCAAAAATTGAATTTATTACTTATATTTACATTTTATATTATCAGTCAAGTATCAATTTTCAATTTTCACCTAACCTGATTGGTTTTCCAGATATTTTGAATTAAATCAGACATAACGTAGGGTTTGGAATAGCCAAAACGCCAAATTTCCGCGCTTAGCACATTTAGCGTTTTGGCTATTCCAAACCCTACGTTATGTCTGATTTAATTCAAAATATCTGGAAAACCAGCCAAGTTTGGTGAAAATTGAAAATTGATACTTGACTGATAATATAAAATGTAAATATAAGTAATAAATTCAATTTTAGGAATGTTCATGGAATCATGAATACTTTGGGTCTCTTGCAAAGTTTACGTGAAGCCCTTTGGGCTTCACTTATTTTGCAAGAGACCCGAATTATTCATGATTCCATGAACATTCCAAAAATTGAATTCATTTCTTAAATGAATAACCCAAAAATTTTAATGAGATGAATAATTGGCTAATTTTTTGATGAATAGTGAATACCGGACCCCCCCCCCCCCCCCCCCACACCATCCAGACCCTCTAATATGTATACATGGGCGTAAATTGGTGACAGTTTTCAGGATTTTTCCTGAAATCAGGGTTTTCAGGCTGACCTTCCATAGAAAGTCAGCCTCAAAGTACTGAATTAGGTAGATTATAACAATTTCTCTGTTTAATTTTCGGATTACCTAGAGACAATTTATACATATAAAACTGAAAGTACAGTAAAACCTGTCTTAAACAGCCACTCAAAAAATACAAAAAATTGGTTTTCAAGACCGATTATCGCTTAATGCCGGTAAATAGTATTGCAGAATGATCCAAGAGAGAGCATTCTGTAATATTTTCGATCTGCATTAAGCTGCCATCTGTCTTTAAACCTTTATGCTGTCTATTTTCGAGTGACGTCTCAAGACAGGGTTTACTGTAATTAGTTACTGTAATTAGTTTTGTAGGCATGCTGCAAGGTTAAGGGTATATATCTTTCAAAAGCTTTTGCTGCCGATTGCGTAAAGTGATCTATGTGAGATGTATAAATTGTTCATACAACAATATGGCCGAAGGTAGCCGTCTCCTTTATAAAAAGCATTTTTTGTTTATTCAGGAAAAAAATCATGCAAGTAAGAGCTTTTGAAAGATATATCTCCCTAATGTTTTATTTCTAAAGTTCAGGATTATTGAAATTTACAACATTCTCGGGGCCGAAATCGCTGGGGCCGAGTTTGTCATTGGCCGAGATTTCCCGGAATCCCTTAAAGTAATACGTTTTGTAGGCATACTGCAAGTTTACTATTTGAATTTCTAAAGTTCAGGATTATGGAAATTTACAACTATCGCACATGTACATATAAACAAAACCAAAGAAAAAGGAAAAAACGGGTTTTGCTCATACCTGTACGCCATGTACGTGTTCGCACAACGTATGAATGCTGCCAATGTATATACATTGTATATATATGAATAAAAAAAAAATAAAAAAAACAACAAAAAAAAACAGGGTTTGATTATACATGTACGCCATGTACGTGTATGAACAACCCCTGAATGTAAAAATTGGCTGGCCAACGAAAGTACAATATGATCTGTGGGCTAACATGAAAGGCCGAATCAATTAGACTCATATAATAAACAATGCAGGGCCAGTTTTAACGCCACAGAATGCTGCGTTGTGCACTTTGCTTTCTCGATGTAATTTCAAAACTTTCCTGAATAAAAGCTATATGCAAGTACGACAGAAGATGAAATTATTTGAAATATAAAGCTACTATTTTTGGTGAGAGGTAACTATTGCAAACAGTGCATACCCAGTCAAAATGCTGCACAACAGCATTTTTCAGGGTCTACACTATATGCATAGATCAGAAATTTTATCATTTTAGAAAATTTTGCACGGTAGCGGACAATTCCATACACCTACATGAAGTATTAGCTTACATATACACGTATTTAACCTAAAAAAATACACAACTACAACACAAAAGAAATTACATCCTGAGAATGCTGTCCACGCAAAATAATAAAAACCTACTTTACCTCATCTTGGGTTTGAATCAGGCCACGTCTCCTAACTTGGTACTTGTTATCTTCATGGTACTGGACCAAAAAATACGCATCAACCTTAGTAAGTTGCCTAAGAGACATTGTGATACACAACAAAATGTTTCTATTTAGTTCACAAAAAATGTTTTAAGGCACGAAAATGAGAACAGAAGAAAATCCAGCGATAGCACAATAAATCCGAAGAGAACAATAACGACACAAGCACTAGTACAAAAATATCACTTTGATAAACAGTGTCTGCATGGTAGTCTTTAAATACTCATGTACCATCATGTTTTTCTCACCTTTCAAGAATAAACATAAATTTCAATTAGTCGTCGGCAAAATTACACGGAATTACGTCGTAATTAACGTACCGCCAAAGACAGGCAATGGCTTCAACTCCCAATTAACATACCGCAGATTACGTCTAAATTGCCGCTTTGGTTAATCACCTTTGTACATGGAGAACACCTAAATGAGTACTTTGGCAAACATTGACTTTGGAATCATCAAGGTCTGCACTGTTTGTTAAAATAAATACTTCTGGACTCGGACTGACGAACAAAATCATTTGAAAATTTCTACCCGTTACCCAACATTAATGATAAATCTATTAGTTGCACAATAGTCTCAGGGAAGTTCATAAGTTGGTACAGAAAGAAGTAATTACCCCCACCCCCCAACAAAGGGCGTTCCTTTGTGGGGGAGGGGCATTCTTTGAAGACGACAGAAATGATAGTTCTTTGGGGTTTCTTCAATACAGTTCGGCCCCTGTACTTAACAAATGTTGTTATTGACGCTTCATATGTTTAACACTCTTCAAAAAAAATATCCTATCTCTATCGTTTGTTCACACTGTATGTGTATGTTGTTTAAATTGGCTATAAACATTGCATTGATGTTTAATGCTGAATAAATTATTTGTATTTGTATTTTGTTTGTATTTGTATTACAGCCCATTGTATTTTTGAGGTACCCGCAATTTGAGGGAACCATGACATTTGGTCGATAACCAATTTTCGCAAACGACGTCTGGATGAATGCGAATTTGGTCGATATGACGTTTTGTCAGCTACGACGTTTGAACGCCTATGACAAAACGTCGAATTTTGTTCGAAAACATTCAGACTCAAGGGGATTTGGTGCATGTATGTTATGTTGAGTCCTACGCACAAGAACATCATTTGGGCCTCGCCGCGAGAAAACATGACTTCGGGGGTTTGCGAACAACAAAGGCGCAGATCTCGACCAGCCTTTGGCATTCGCGTAGTCTGGTCAGCGCCTTTGCTATCATCTTATTGGAAAGTTTCATATCTAGACTTGCTACTAGCGAAATTTCAATTTTCTAGCTAGTCTCTGTAGCTGAAATCCCAAAGACAGGTTTTCTCGCGTCACTGCTCATTTATTATTGAACAATCCCAATAAGTTTTCACACTGGCAATTCTTCTTTGGTACATGTATATTGAAAGCCCTTAAAGGAAATTTTAGGGCCAGCCTATTGCTAGTAAATATGCTGGTAGATCCAGTTTGAATAACTAAGCATAATGGGGAACGGTAGCACTGCTTTTTATTATTCATTTCATAGGAACATAAATTCGGATGCATCCCCGATAAGACTCTTGCCTAAGCATACAATCAAAAGATGTCCTTCTTCGGCCCGTCAACGAAGCGCCATTTTAATTACGTTTCGCTTGCGGGCCAATGAAGGCCCACCATAGAATGCTAGCTGAGGCATATGCTTGATAGCTTTCCTTAAACAAATAAGAACTTGGCAATATACCTGTTTTTAGCCCTTTATATTTTGCATACGCGGATCCAGGATTTTTCGAAAGGTGTGTGTGTGTGTGGGGGGGGGGGGGGTCCAGGCTCAACTGACTGAACAAACAACGGGCCCCAAACAACAACTTTATTTTATTTAGTCCTCAACTTATCTTACAGAAGGGGTTCAATGGATTATTTTAAGTAAAACTACATTTTTAAGGTTCCAGAGACTGTCCAACATTTTCAGGGGGGGGGGCACCTTTTCCCATGGAGACTAACTGTTATTTTCTATAGAAACCTATAGTTGATGATGGTTTTCCAGTGGGTCGTGACCCCTATACCCCCTCTGGAGCGGCGCATGATCTGTTCCAACTTACTGTTGGCAAACGACGATTCATGGCCTGTTGGTGTCGTCTGATTCGCATTTTCCCTTTGTTTGACCTGTAGGAACTTCTAAAGACAAGGTACTGTACATGTACCTTACTGTAGCAGCATGCACACGAGGGAGTGGTTAAATATGTTATTTAAGAAATAGATCAGTTCCAGTGCGTGAATTGTTGAGTAATAATTCACGCACTGGAGCTCTGTTGTAAAGAAGATAAAATCACGAGCGCGTAGCGCGAGTAATTCATCTTCGTACAACTGACCGACAAACAGCGAATTATTACTCAACAATTCACGCACTGGAGCTGATCTGTTTTGATTGTAACACACAATAAACGAGGAAAACACATTTGAAGTATTCAGCTTCTTCCAACTTTCCGCCATTGCACTGAAAAACTCCCATCAATACTTAGACTACATTGCATTCGTTTACGTGTATTTGTAAAGTCTTTCAAGTGTTAAAACGACGTTACACCGTCTAACGCCACGAATGACTTTATTTTCCAGTAACAAATGACGTCAGCTAGCACGCAATTTCCTCGCGCTTTCTAAACGTTGATATATCACACTTTTTTTATACCCCACCACTTTAAAAAGTGCGGGGTATCCATTCAAAAAATTGTGTTCGAGGATCCATCCGCCTGTCTGTCCGTCTGTCTGTCTGTCCGTCCGTCCGTCCGTCAGCGCATCGTTTTCACTCTCTGCTGGGAGCATTTTTAACCAATTTTCTTCAAACTTGCTATGAGAGTTGATATTGGGAAAGAGTGTCCTGGGATTGCAGATGGGTACATTTTGGCAAATTAGTATAGAGTTACGGCCCTTGAATGACGTTAAAAATGGGCTTTCACTTTCCTTTATTTAGCATTGACTCTATAGGCGAGCTGTGTTAGAATTGTACATATGGTTATCTTTTTATTTCGGAATACATGTATCCAAAGACGATAGTGAGCCCCAATGTAAACATGGTTAAAATAATTCAATTAGGTGTGTGTGTGTGTGGGTGGGGGGTGATGGTGGTCTGTTTAGGGATATCTAGTAAAATGTACCCGTTTAAATGTTTACACGTTTTTGTCAAGCGATATAAAACGAAGTCTGAGCCTCTGCACTATTTACTTAACTAAAAAACAAATAAGCAAACTTAGTTCGATTAATGAGAGAGAGAGAGAGAGAGAGAGAGTGAGAGCGAGAGAGAATAAAGTAATTATTTTGGATAATTGGACGATAATAGTATCGCAACATGTTGTGTGATGTGCCCACTTTGTAGCCGTGAAAAAATAATTAGAGGCCACAAAATTACAGTTTAACAATGAAACTATGTGGAAGGACCAGGTGTGTTTATCAGTTGATGGGTCTCAAAAGAATCGCCTCATCGAGTACCTACAGCATAATGGGGCCAAGACACGAAAAATCTAATTTTAGGAGTATCCGACAGGTCATATTCAGTTAAGCCTGCTACCTAAATATCTGAACATGTTAAATACATGGATGATACTCTCCCAAAAGCGAACAACAAAGCCGCTCACCAGACTGTGTCAATGTGCAGGCTGATCTGCACCTTTGTTGTTCGAAAACCGAAGACTGGCTTTTCCGAGGTATGTTCCTAATGATGGGATATTTTTAATGGAGGCCTGTGGTTTTAAGTATGTTTTTGGTATCGAAGCTTCTCCATGCGCGGATCCAGAGGAGTGGGGGAACATTGGGTCCGGACCCCCTCTGAAATATCACAAAAATAAAGGGGTTCATGGTAATACTGGACCAGATCCCATGAAAAATCACAAAGCTACCAATCCAAAAGTCAGTGTTGGGCCACCATAAGCATGTGAGCGAAACGCCTTTTCACCGAAGGGCCGATAATAGCTAGGTTATAGTAATATTTAGGTCCTACCAACTAAAACAAACTGTTAAAGTTGGACCTCCTAAAAAAACTTTCTGGATCCGCGCATGTTCTCTATGAACGTTAGCGTTGGCGTTCGAATGACGCTATTTTGCATGACTAAATTTGCATGACTATCTTATTGGGACATTTTGAACTCGTGTGTTAATTTGAGCCAAAAGTGCTTTGCGATGACATTGGGACACGATGCGGAGGTAACTTTGTCCTTCTTTTCTTCGTCACATCTGTGCAAAAGGGGTCTATGGTGGATATATTTTCTCTTAAGAAATACAAGTTTCCTGTTTTTCTTTTTCTTTTTACTTCAAATTTCAGTATTCTTGGCGAAGGCACTGGTGAGTGTGCGTGGATACTTGGCTTTCCTGCTCATTAGCGTGACAAAGAAGTCAGCATTGGCTTAAAAACTGTCTTAGGTGCTTTTTTTTTTATAAGTGATATCTAATCTATCCTACTCAGCTACAGAGACTAGCAAGAAAATTTACATTTTCCGTGGATCAAATTAAGCGAATAACAAATCCGTTGATCTGTCGGCGCAGATGCACAGGTTGGTCTGTGCTAAATCCCCCAGTGCCTGAATATAAAATATGCATAAAATATTTTATATTTGGTAAAGCGTTTTCTCTTACAGCAACCAAAACATTTTTCAAGGACGTTCTTTGCATGACGCGCGTTCGGTATACATCATATACGTTTATTAATAGATTCTTATTCATTGAATAAATTACCCATTTTTCTAAACGACATGTGCGCACATGTTGCAATTATATACAGCTTCGAAGTGGGGATATATGAAAGTATTTGTAATTTGAAGGCTTTATTTAGACATTGCCATCGAGAATGGCTAAACCCATACACACGCTTGCATGCATGGCATAGCCATTTCAATACCAATGGTTTGACATCATGGTACTTCGTACTGCTTGGTAGAATAAGGTGCGGCAGAGATTTTGCTTAACCTGTGGGACATAATTTGGGCCTGGTATTTGCTCAGGGAAGAGCACAGCGGTAGAGAAATTTCAAACGTCGCACAGCATACCAGCTTACTAAGTCTACGTCAAAGGGGCGCTGCCTCAACTTGGTTTTCACCCGGTCACAACATCGCCCCAGCACCAACATTGATGCGATTACAAAAAAGCAATTTCTGCTAATGCTCTTCCCAGATCATGCTGCTCGATTCCCAAATATTGTATAATAACAGCCGTCAGTATTGAAGCACCACGAGACAGCAACAACAACAGAACAAAAACACGATATGATAATAATAATAATAATAATAATAATAATAATAATAATAATACATAGGGCCAGTTAAGCAAAATATTTCAGTGTAAAATTGCTATTATTTTCCAATCAATCAGTTTAAACACATGTTTTGGTTGCTCAAAGGAACCGTCTCAACGAGACAGTTCTTTTGAGTACCCACAACATATATTTTGGTTGGGAAATAAGAAAAATAATATTCGGGGGTACCGTGCTACCGCTGCAGTGCACTAGCACTTTAAACTCACTTAACGTGAATTATAAAGAAAAGCACATGCCGCACGTGGAGTGCAAATGCTGTTCATTCATGTGTGTTCAAACAGTTGGAATTTAATTCAGGACTGCAGTAATACTCTGCGATGATTTACAGTTGACGGAATATTGAAACTTTTCAGGATCAGGTTTAGGAATTTTGATGATGGGAGAGAATGTATACACCACAAAAATTGGGTCATGGTCGGCCTGCTAGGGAACCACCGTACATGTATAAATGTAAAAACAAAAATGGCATTAGGTTTACGAATTTTTGCGAGGTATGCAGGAAACAAGACTTTTTTTTATCAAGCACTTTATAGCAAAGGTTAAGGATGGAAATTGCGAGAGGTTACATGTGAAAAAGTTAGAACACACAACAACGAATCTTATAAACTTATTGAGCATGTCATCAACAAAGGAGGTAATAAGACAAAGCACCCAATTAAACATCTCATTTTATTTCACGCTGTCGCCAACGGCGTGTTCGTAATTAACTAGCTAATTGGACCATGTATCCTATTTTCAATTATGGGTCCATAAGTGGACATAATTATTCTCGCTAATTAACAAAACTAAACGCTTATTAAGCAAACTAAACTAATTGGGCAATTACCAAAACTGTTAGAAGTAAACCAATTGGGGGTTTTTGCAATTATATACCTTAAATAATGATGTTTTTTTAGTAATTAACACAATTTAGAATTATCTTACTTAAGAATGAGATGGTTTAAGTTAAGCTCCGCCCCTTTCTGACACGCCTTCATACCCACCGCGGAACCACCGCGATTCCACTGCGATAGTATCACTTGACTCGCGATAATTTCACCTGTTCCCCACCGCGACCATAAATATTTTTGATAGCGGGAACGCGGTGGATCCACCGGAACGGGTGGAAATCAACGGGGGTCATTAAATTTTAATCCTCCCCACTCAACTTCATGCCCCACCGGCTTCGGTGGGTCAGTGAAAAACCACCGGAGCTGTACTGTAGTATATATACATTTATTATATGCCTATAACTGATATGACTTTAGAACTGTCCGTTTTCTGGCCATCTGATACAGAAAGCCGGATCAACGAACTGAGGTTTTCTGAATCCATATCACTATCCTTTAAAACAAGGCTCACGTCGGCGACGTAAGGTAAAGTAAATTGCAAGCATGGAACCAGAGACGGAAAACATGTTGACGTGACGTCAAGAAACGTAACGTTATGGCAAAAGTTCCCGCAATTTTTCGGAATTAAAGACCAGGTTTTAAAATCAGAAAGAATGTCAGAAAAAAAAAACGCATATAATAAACATATTATCATAATAGTTACTTGATCTGGCGTACTGTATCACGTCTCGTGGATGAGGCCATACCATTGGATCACCCTTGACGCTACGCGTCTCGGGTGATCCGATGGTATGACCTCATCCACTCGACGTGATACAGTACGCCAGATCAATTTACTATTATGGTAATGTGTATGTATCAGATAATACTGTCACTGCAATGTGTAATGGAATGATGCCTGTGGAGAAAATTTATTTTACCTCTAAATTCAGCTATGGGAGGTGAGTCAGAACGTAAGCTCTGCAGAGCAATTATTCTTGAACACATCAATACACCGTGACCCTGGTATATATTCATACTTAATGCTATTAAACTCTTTAAGGGTATAGCTGTTATTGAGATCACAAGGTGTAACCTCTTAAATTTGCACATGGAAGATAACTCAAACAGTCAACTTTGGAGGGCAATCATTTTTGCATAGGACAACACCATCTTGACTTGCTAATACAACTATACCAAATAATATCAAAGTATCTAAAAAGGATTGTGTGTTTGTGTGTTTCAATTTTACAAAAAAAAAATTGAACAAATAATCAGACTTGCACCATTAATTCTGGATTGTTAAATTTTGTGAAATAGTCATCCCAGTTGAAACAGAACCAAAAAAAAATACTTTTTTTAATTAATTTCAGATGGATTCTCACGAAGAATTACAAGCTTCTGAATAAAGGTCTTAAAGGGAGTGTGTCTAGTTTTGTGAATATTGTGATGGAATTAAAAAAGTGTTGTAACCATGCATTATTGACTCGACCTCCTGAGGACGAACCCAATGATAGATTACAGGTATGTACTTGAAACTGAAATGAGGAACCAGCCTCAAGGAAACAAGATTTAGCTTTCTGAAAAAAAGCAAAGCATTTGCAAAGCAAAAAAGGCTTCTTTAACCCTTAAAGCGGCAAGAAAAAAATGCATCTGAAAATGTGGTCTGCTGAAGTTGTCTGCTGCAAATAATTGCCTAGCATTACTGATGAATTAAGTTTTGAAGCAAACAGTGTGGACCCAGAACAGACTGCTCCTATAGGAGCAGTCTGATCTGGGTGCACACTGTCTGCCATAGAGGCTTCTTAAACATTTCATCAGACGAGAAAAGCAGACGACTTTTGTTGTGAGTTTCAGAATCAAATTACTAAAACTGAATAGGCTTGGGCAAACAGATAGCCCCAGATCTGACTGCTTCCAGTCTGGCAGAAGAGACTGCAGGCCAAAGGAAATATGGGAGGAACTTGAGTGTTGATGAATAACCGAGTGATAAGCTTGGTATGGAGTTCACAACCCCCAGACCTGGTTTAAGTGGAGATGGTTTTCCAGGAAGACAAGTCAGACAGACTTTACCATTGGGGTCAGGCACTCGGGGTTGACCTTTTGTAGACCTTAAATCCCAAAATGGGTACTTTAACAGACAGTGAAGACCCTGAAGAATGCGGAATTTCATTAGGGCCTGCACTGTTTGCTAAGCAATGTTGGTGATAATGATGATGATGAATGAATTCTTTTACCTCTTTAAGCCTATTGTCCCTTTTATGGGACATGGGCAAACAGTGAAGAAGTTCTTCGCTGTTCGCTTACAGAATTTACTTTTAACATTTGAAAAGAATTAGAATTTTACTGCCCAACATTCCTTTTATTGGGAATGGATTCGTCCAATTGCTAAAGGTGGGAAACTCCATCAGGCATTAATGGGTTAATGTCTATCAGGCGTAACAGAAATATAATTTTCTTATTTCTCAACCAAAACGTATATTGTGGGTACTCAAAAGAACTGTCTCAATGAGACGGTTCTTTTGAGCACCCTAAACATATGCTAAAAAATTATGGGTAAGAAAAAATTTACAATTTTCCGCTGAAAGTTATTGTTTATCTCAACCTATGGTCAATGTTAGTTCTCTTCTTTTGCAGTTCTTGGTTCGAGGAAGTGGCAAGTTGATTCTGTTAGATAAACTCTTGACTCGTCTAAAGGAGAAAGGACATAGAGTATTAATATTTTCTCAGATGGTTCGATTGTTGGATATCTTACAGGAATATCTACAACTTAAACATTTCCAATATCAAGTAAGCCTCTGTTAACTCTTTAAATACTTGTGTCGTCTACTGATAACCTTTGCAAACAGTTTGGACCCAGGTCAGGCCTGACAAAACATCAGGCTCAACAAAACTGTTTGACACTGATGGTATTTATGGAAGAATTTTTCAAAAAAATAGCATACCCTATAATTCCTTTCAAGAACCAAATAACTCATGGAAAACATGTGCAATCAAAATAGTCCCAGGTCAGACAGCTAGGAGAGCAGTCTGGTCAGAGACAATCTTTGCTTTCTCCAGCTAATTATTTATTGATAACTACAGGACTTAAACTAAGAGTGTGTAACGAAAAACTAATTTTCTTATTTCTCAACCGAAACATATGTTGTGGGTACTCAAAAGAACCGTCTCAATGAGACAGTTCTTTTGAGCACCCCAAACACATGTTAAAATTGATGGGTAAGAAAATATTTACAATTTTACACTCAAAAATTTTGTTCATCTAAACCTGTGTAGTACAGATCATCAACTGGAACAGACCATTTTAATTTCACTCTAAAATTTGTCAGATTTGTCAGGCCTCCAGATAAGAGTGTGTATTGAAAAACTATTTTCATTATTTCACATCCAAAACTTATGTTGTGGGTACTCAAAAGAACCGTCTCAATGATACGGTTCTTTTGAGCACCCACAATACATGTTTAAATTGATGGGTGAGAAAATGTTTACAATTTTACGCAAAAAAAAAATTGTTTATCTAAACTTGTGGAACTAGATTTGATTAGTACAGATCATCAACTGGAACAGACCATTTTAATTTCATTCTAAAATTTGTCAGATTTGTTATGGATGATAATTCTAATTTTTTCTCCAAATTTTGCCATTTATAAAGATTGACAACTTGCCAAAAAGATGTGTAATGGGTACTTCAAAGAAAATTCTCAGCGAGACTGTATTTGTGCCATGTTTTGCCTGTTAGATTGGAAAATTGTTGTTTTGCTTTCAGAGACTAGATGGATCTATCCGAGGAGACTTGAGAAAACAGGCACTGGATCATTTCAATGCCGAGGGGTCTCAGGTACTGTAGATATTTTTCTTGCACTACTTTTAGTTGGTATAACACTTGTGCCTTTCATCTTAAAAGGGATTTTTCCTTTAATAATCAAATTGAGGCTAAATATATTCACCATTCAGCAGTGGTTTATAGGACAATTGAGCCGTGACATGAGATTTCCAAAAATGTGGTATGTGCGACCAGCAAAGGCTCAGATCAGCCTGCATATACGCGCAGACTGATCAGAGCCTTTGATAGTCGCTTAAATATTCTATCAACTGGTGTTAAGCTACTGACCGAACATCATTTGGAGTTTCTAAGCTTAAAAGGAGGCTGCACAGGCTTGTCTGAGTCTACACTTGTCAAAATGCAACATTGTTGGAAATTACATGTCACGGCTCAATTTTTTTTTAGCTCACCTGTTTGCTCAGGCTCAACCGAGCCTTGGCTGGGTACCTAAGCGATGAGTACTGAAATCTCATGTGGTCATTCATTTTGTTTGTTAAGGAAACAACTGAATTTGTTATGGAAACAACTGAATTTGTTATGGAAACAACTTAAATTATTAAGGAAACAACTGAAATTGAAAGCAGGTAAACAACTGAATTTGAAAATTTCTACTACAATTTTAGATATTTTTTTAAGGATTAACCCTTTACCCCATAGAGATACCTTTTAAGGCTTTTGCAAACAGAGCAGACCCAGATCAATCATGCATTACAAGAGCTGCCTGATCAGAGTCTACTCTGTTTGCTTCATATAGAAATATATCTGATCCTACACAAGTGGACCTGACAGGTAATTTCTTTGTTCAATTGTTCCAAAGTAAAAGTTTATTTATATTATTATTCAAAGTAGGTGGAGCTTAGCATGAATATTCATGAAGGAAAGGGTTAAAACAGATTTGTTGAAAGAGTTTTCTGTTTATAATATTTCAGGACTTCTGTTTCTTGCTCTCTACGAGAGCTGGTGGTCTCGGTGTAAACCTGGCCACCGCCGATACTGTGATAATCTTCGATTCCGATTGGAATCCCCAGAACGATCTCCAGGCGCAGGCGCGAGCCCACAGGATAGGACAGAAGAATCAAGTGTCCGTGTATAGACTCGTTACTAAGAGTAGTGTAGAGGAAGACATTGTCGAGCGAGCTAAACGTAAGATGGTGTTAGATCATCTTGTTATACAAAGAATGGACACGACGGGTCGCACAGTGCTAAATAAGGGGAATAATCCTACAAGGTGAGACAACTCATTCTAAACACTTTTAATTTGGGATACGGATACACAGGTACTTTGGCAAAACGTGAAGACCCAGATGAAATGCTGCATAAGGTGGCATATAATCAGGAAAAGGTAAAAAAATCTTCAGGGTCGGGAAATGCATCAGAAATTTCTATGACCCCTTAAATTACAAAAATGGGCAATTCCATATTTATTCTATCAAAATGTACAGAAAAATCCACCAGATTGAAAAGGGTTAACTCTGCACGCTGGGTCATTTTGCATTCTTTTTTTGTCGCCTGCTGATTTTTTTGTTGAAAAAAAAAAATGAAGTTTTTGAGAAAATCGTTTGATGAATACCATCAGAGTGTCAAGCAGTTTGGATCCAGATCAGGCCTGACGTTTTGTTTGGCCTGATCTGGGTCCAAATGTTTGCATAAAGAGACAACAAAAATATCCACTTATAGGGATAAACGGTTAACTCTTGTAGTTTTAAACGCAACCTTCAAGTTGATGTTCTGGACTAATCTAGGTGATTCATCAACTGAGCGCAAATGCTCATCGATTCAGCCCAGAAAATGCCATCAATTCAGCGCAGGATTTCTACAGAGTTTCGAAACCCTGCTTATCAATTGAGTGCAAATATTTTGGGCATTTACCTGTGGAGGTACCTTTATTTACCTTCTGTTAGCGGATGAGTTTGTATTTCAGTCAGATCCTATCATCAACTATCCTTGAGCGTCTGAAAAATGAATGTATAATGTTGTGAGCACTCTAGCACCTAGTGTTAAAATAACCATTTCATTTTCAGTATCATTTGCTAAGAGAAATAGTTCTCCTTTACATGCTTTTATTTCAAAGGCATTCATGCAACTCATGTCGGCTCTTAGGCAGGTTAGGAAACATTTTTTCCTGCTTCTGTTCACAGCCTGATGTATGTTCTTTAAGTCTGTTGGGAGCAAACTAGCCTCTGAAGTCATTTTGACTATATCTGTCCTAATCTGTTTGGTTGGCTTCTGCGTCAAATCATCAAGTATTTCAGGGTGCATAAAAGCTGATATTGCCTGCTCGGTTGAATCTACTACAGGTAAGCCCATTACAAAAAAAATTATATAGGTGAGTGAACACTGAATCTGCGCTCAATCAATGACAAGGTTTTGCGCTCAATCGATGACAAGAAAAAAAAATTGTTTGCGCTCAATTGATGATAAGCCCTAATCTATCCCAGTTATCAATAGATCAGGGTTCGAGAAAGTGGGAGAATTTGTCATTGTTACAGAATTTGTGGAACAAACTAAATGGCCTAATTTCATCATTACTTGGTCTGAAAGCACTTGATATTTTGGTACATATCGCATACATGTACTAGACTCCAATAAACACTCATGCTGTCATTTTTAGCAAATTTTGGTCTGAGACTTCATCTACATCCATAATTTGTGTATGCGAGCAGCAAAGGCTATATGACCTTTGGTGCCCAACAATGCTAAAGCCTATAAGTACCAAAATCTCATGTGCTGGCTCAAAATATAAATAACCCTCTTCGAACACACTTTGAATTTTGATAAACTTTTGGTTATAAAAACTCTTTCTACAGTAGATGTCCTAAAATTTTGAACACAATTAGCCTAGCATAAAAGCCCTAGAAAAACAGTGGAGACCAAAATCAGACTGCTTCTAGAAGCAGTCGGAGGCTTTCCCTGTATACTAGTCTGACAAGCATTGTGTGAAATCTAGCCCTGATAACCAACATTTTACAGTAAAACCTAGCTGAAGCGGCCACTCAAAAATAGACAAAACAAAGGTCTCAAAGACAAAAGGTAGCTTAATGAAGGTCGAAAGTATTGCAGAATGCTCTCCTGGAGCAATCTGCAATACTTTTGACCTGCATTAAGCGTTAATCGGTCTTGAAAAACAATTTTGGTATTTTTCTTGAGTGGCGGCTTAAGACAGGCTTTATTGTATTTGAGAATGTGTTTGATTCAATGCATGAGTGAAAGTTTTCAGGATTATTCCTGAATTCAGGATTTTGTGGCTGACTTTCCATAGAAAGTCAGCCTCAAAATGCTGAATTGGAAGAATTATTATAGGTTTTCTTATTTATATACAGTCTGTCTGAAGACAATTGGACATTTAAACTTGAAATTGTGAATATTTAGTGGGCATACTGCAAGTTTTAAGATTTGAGTTTCAAAATTTCGGGATTTTGGAAATTTTGAACTTTCACCCATGTTCAATGCACCTTTAGAACATTTGCCATATATTTGCAGCAACGCTACGCCATTCAGTAAACACGAGCTTAACTCAATTCTAAAGTTTGGTGCCGAGGAATTATTTAAAGATGACGAGGATGAAGAGGAGCCTCAGGTTGACATTGACGAGATCCTCGAGCGGGCCGAGACAAGAGAGATGGACCAGGGCTCGGGCGCCGGTGATGAGCTGCTGTCCCAGTTCAAAATTGTCAGTTTTGATAACCTTGAAGATGAAGAGGTGGAGGCTAGCAATACGGAGGAGGCAGGTGAGTCACTCTTAGAGACTCTTGTGGGAAAGTTTTCAGGATTACAGTAAAACCTGTGTAAAATGGCCACTCTCATAAAGACCTGAAATTGGTTTTCAAGATCAATTAATGCTTAATGCAGGTCAAAAGTATTCCAAGGGGAGCACACTGCAATACTTTCAACCTTCATTAAGCTGCCATTTGGCGTCACTGCGTTGTGTCCTTGAGCAAGAACATTAATCCTAGCTTAGTACTGGTTCAACCCAGGAAGACCCGTCCCTTTATAACTGAAAGATTGTTGATGGGACGTAAAGAATCAAATCAAACAAACAAACAAACAAAGCTGCCATTTGTCATTAAGTTCTTTGTTTTGTCTATTTTTGAGTGGCCTTTTTTACACAGGCTTTACTGTATTCATGAATTCAGGATTTTGAGACTGACTTTCCATAGAAAGTCAGGATTTGGTGTGAAAATACCATGTTTTGGTGACCTTGTCCTTATTTTCAAGGTCACAGTAGAGCAAAATAGGTCAAATCTGATCATTTGTGGGGGGCCGAGGGGTAAATCTGTTATCTCTGAAATCAATCTAGTTTCTTCTGGTTTCTAAGAGAAAACTCTGAATGATATATGTATATAGATCATTGTGTATTGATACAGATGTCGTGTGTAAAGAATGATGGATACCCTGCACCAGGCATTTAGTTAAGACTGCGTACCAGAAAGATAATTTTCTTATTTCTCAACCAAAGCATATGTTGTGGGTACTCAAAAGGACTGTCTCAATGAGACTGTGCTTTTGAGCACCCAAAACATATGCTAAAAATTATGGGTAAGATAATATTTATAATTTTACGCTGATTTTTTTTGTTTAACCCTTTGCTGCACTGTCATTAATTAGGTTGAAGACTTATTGCTGGGTATCAATCTTTTGTGTCACTATAAGCAGTGGGCAGTGGTTCAGTTGGTAGAGCTTTAGACTGAGATTGAAGGGTTGCTTGTTCGAGACTTACGGGAGTCGCTGTGTTGTGTCATTGAGCAAGAAAGTCTTATCCATTGCTTAGTACTGGTTAAACTCAGGAAGACAGGAAATTGTCCTGACATAACTTAAAAATTGTTGACGAAAACGTAAAGCATCAACACGAACAAATGCTACTATGTTGTTTGTGTTTCAGGAAAACAATGGGATCAGATCATTCCGAGAGCTGATATTGACCGGGCTGATGAGGAGGATAGACAGAGACAATTACTGCAGCTTAACCTTCCACCTCGAGTCAGAACCACCATTCAACAGGTACTTGTTTAACCCATATAAGCCTAGTGTCCTTTTCGTGGGACAGAGGCAAACAGTGTAGACCCAGATCAGACGCCACAGAATGCGGCGTCTGATCAGGGTCTCCACTATTTGCTTGTAGAATGTTCTATTAAAATGTGAATAAAAATGAAAAATACCACCTAGCATCCCTTAAATCAGAAATGGACTGTTCCAATTGATAACAGTCGGAAATTCCATTGGGCTTAAATGGGTTAACTTATTGCATGCAGGGTATGCTTTTCTATTTGCAGTATGCAGATATTTTCAACATAACATTTTTAAAAAGTTCTTTCGGGAGTAACATCTGTGTCAAACAGCTTGGATAGAGATCAGACTGACATTCTGTCAGTCCTGATCTGGGTCCAAACTGTTTGCAAAGGTTATGAGCAGAGGACAGAAGTCGCTGCTAGCAAGAAAAGAAGTAAACATACTCCCAATCTCTCTAACCAATCTGCTTAACTTACAAATTTCAATCTGTTTTGCACTTTCATTCAACATTCACCCTAATGTAATTAAATTTCATTTTTCAATTGAAACATATGTTGACTTGTGAGATGATTGTTTTGAGCATCCAAAACATATATGAGCTGCACCACGAAATTTCCAACAATGTGGCATTTTGACAAGTGTAGACTCAGATGAGCCTGTGCAGCTTCCTTTTAAGCTTGGAAACTCCAAACGAAGTTAGGTCAGTAGCTTAACACCCATAGAATATCAAGCGACTAGCAAAGGCTCTGATCAGACTGGGCATATGCATAGGATGGTCTGAAACTTTGCTGGTCACACATACCACATCGTTGGAAATCTCATGTCACGGCTCATATGTTCAGTCTAGTGGATAAAACAAAAGTTAATGCTTATAATGTGTTTTCTTATCTTGTTATACCCCCCGCAAACTTTGTTTGTGGTGGGGTATACTGTTTTCACGTTGTCCGTGCGTGCGTGCGTCCGTGTGTGCGTCCGTCCGTCCGTCCGTCCGTAACATTTTGTTTCCTTAATATCTTGAAGAGTCATTGCTGGATTTTCATCAAACCTTGCAAACATGTTCATATATGCAAGACAAATACTTTAGACAAAAAAGTAAGGGCTAGGGGTCAATTCTAGTAGAGTTATTTCCCTTTGTAGTTCTAAATGGGTTTTTATATAGGGTTTTATCATTGCTGGATTTTCATCAAACCTTGCAAACATGTTCATATATGCAAGACAAATACTTTAGACAAAAAAGTAAGGGCTAGGGGCCAATTCTAGTAGAGTTATTTCCCTTTGTAGTTCTAAATGGGTTTTTATATAGGGTTTTATGCTTATGCTATTATAGGCCATACACAGGTCGATCAACTCCTACCACAGCTTTTTATGGAACAATTTGATACTATTCCTATACAATGTAGACACATTGAACATATGCATGAAGGAGTTTGGTTCAGAAGAATAGTTATTTCCCTTTGTAGTTCTAAATGGGTTTTTATATAGGGTTTTATCATTGCTGGATTTTCATCAAACCTTGCAAACATGTTCATATATGCAAGACAAATACTTTAGACAAAAAAGTAAGGGCTAAGGGCCAATTCTAGTAGAGTTATTTCCCTTTGTAGTTCTAAATGGGTTTTTATATAGGGTTTTATGCTTATGCTATTATAGGCCATACACAGGCCGATCAACTCCTACCACAGCTTTTTAAGGAACAATTTGATACTATTCCTATACAATGTAGACACATTGAACATATGCATGAAGGAGTTTGGTTCAGAAAAAATATTTTTTGACAAAATGACAGCTGTGAGTACTTAGACAATTTTTCCCTAATAGGGCTTTTGTATAAGCATAGATGGTGCCTTCATGGGCCGATCAACTGCCGATTAACTCCTACCACAGCTTATGATGGAACAATTTGATACTATTCCTATACAATGAAGACACATTGAACATATGCATGAAGGAGTTTGGTTCAGAAAAAATATTTTTTGACAAAATGACAGCTGTGAGAACTTAGACAATTTTTCCCTAATAGGGCTTTTGTATAAGCATAGATGGTGCCTTCATGGGCCGATCAACTCCTACTACAGCTTTTGATGGAACAATTTGATACTTTGCCTATACCATTAAGACACATTGACCATATGCATGATGGAGTTTGGAAAAAAAAAAAAATTGACAAAATGACAGCTATGAGAACTTTGACAATTATTCCCTTATATGGCTTTTGTATATGCATGGATAGTGCCATTATGGGCCGATCAACTCCTACCACAGCTTTTGATGGAGCAATTTGATAGTTTGCCAATACAATGTAGACACATTGAACACATGCATGAAGGAGTTTATAATATTTGTTTGCACAGATTCTACTGAAGTCTTCTTTTCAAAACTAAGGTCTGCTGGTTTGAACTATAACTTGCCAAGTTTTTTCACTGACTCTTACTGTGCGGGGGGTATCTAATAAGCATTGCTTATTGACTTTTTTCATTTATTTTGTAAGCCTGTTAGTTTTCATGAAGTGTTTGCTATGTTACAGCTGGAGAGAGATTATGACTCTGAAGGCAAGAAGGGGGATGAAGAAGAGGAAAGTAGTGACTCGGACTCCGACGAGGACAGACCCAAGAAACGGGGACGCCCTCGAGCTGGCAAACACGACACTGTCAAGGGATTCACTAATGCAGAAATTAGACGCTTTATAAAAAGCTTCAAGAAGTTTGGATCTCCTTTGACAAGGTTTGTTTCTTTCTCAAAAAAAAAGCTGGAAAAAAGTCTTTTAACCCTTAAAGCTCCAATCACGACTGCAGCAGACGACAAATTTTGGACATCTTCGTAACTTTTCAGAAAAATAAGGTATGATATTTCATGAGAATCTTCTAATGATATATTATGCCTTATTTGTTATTTTTGAAAAAGCGACAAAATTTGAAATTGTCGTCTGCTGCAAATTATAGGTGGTGCTTTAGGGGTTAATGTCATGTTTACAACAAAGGCTCAGCAGGGCGCAGTGGTTCAGTTGGTAAAGCGTTAGACTGGGGTTCAAGGTATGCTAGTTCATGACTCACGAGAGTCACATGCTCAAAAGAACCGTCTCATTGAAACAGTTCTTTTGAGTACCCACAACATATGTTTTGGTTGAGAAATAAGAAAATAAGTTTTTTCGTTACGCACTCTTAACTAAAGGCCTGAGAGTCACTGTGTTGTCCGCCGCTTAGTACTAATTCAACCCAGGAACAGCATCCTTGAAATGTTAAAAAAAGCTGAGAGTATTATTAATTCATAAAGTATTCCATAAATCAATTGATTATAAGTGTTATCAATTGATTAGTTAATTGACCAATTTTTTTGTTGGTTAAACATGTAGCCCAGTGACAGGAACATACAACCCCGAAAACATGACTGAAAAATAGTTGACTTGGATTTAAAGTATCAACACAAACAAACAAAACAGCAAAGCAGGACTGGGCTGATCAGAACAGACTTTTCATTACTGGATTTTGTAGACTACACCCTGAACCCTTATCTAATTCTAAACTTTGTGAGGAAGGTCAAGGCTCAGATGAGTCTGTGGCAGTGCAGACTCTACTGAGCTTTCACTGGTCTAAATATATAGTAAGTACCAAGCTTGGCATGGCTAATAAATCACTATCTGAATGTAGATAAGGCCAAATAAAAAAATACCTACGTTTAGGGTAACCCTACCCACCTAAATTTACTAGTGAAACCTAGAATTTTTTCAGGTTTTCTGGAAAAAAATATAATTTCATGCATTTTGAAAGGCATTTCGCCTTTCAAAATGCAAAAAAATATAATTTTTTCCAGAAATTAAAAAAGAATATGTTTGCCTACCCAACCTATTATTTTCAGGACTTTTTACCCAAAACACACACTTATTTTTTTATTTGGGCTACGGCATTGAACTGTGTTACAAGCTTGTTTTCTGTGTTCCAGGTTGGACGACATCGCCTGTGATGCAGAGCTTCAGGAGAAATCGGAGAGTGAAATCAAAAAGATAGCCGAGACTTTGAAATCTCATTGTGAACAAGCCATGAAAGACTTCAAGAACAAACAGGCAGAGGAGACGCCAGCCGAAGGTAATCAGTCTTAACTCTTAAAGCGCCAATCGCAACAAAAGTCGTCTGCTTTTCTTGTCTGCTGAAATGTTTAAGAGGCCTCAATGGCAAATAGTGTGAACCCAGATCAGACTGCTCCTAAAGGAGCAGTCTGTTCTGGGTCCACACTTTTTGCTTGTATACTTAAAGCTGCATAGTCTGTAACTTATGATTTTTTAATTTTAGAAATAATGTTTCTATTTTTCAAGAACACAGTAAAAAAACTAAAATTCATATATACATTTTACTAATTTCTTAAATCTTAACAAATTATCAGTATCAAAACAACAGCATTTATGTTAAAATTTAACTGTTTATAATTGTTGGAGGGACGAAAATAATTACCAACAAGAGAAAAAACACCTGTTTTTATAAGATAATTCACTTTCCATGCAGTTTTCAGCTATAGCGAACAGATTTAATGTGAAAACGTAACTTAATTCTACTTTTACAAATGATTTCAAAAGAATAAAATTTTTCTAAAAATGTTCATAGTTGCAGACCTAGCCTCTTTAAATTAGCCAGTAATGTTAGGCAATTATTTGCAGCAGGCGACTTCAGCAGACGACATTTTGGGATGCATTTTTCTTGGCGCTTTAAAGATTAACTCTACATGCTGGGTAATTTTGCATACTATTTTGTCGTCTGCTGATTTTTCAACAATTCTGAAAAATTCTTTCAATAATGCCATCAGTGTGTCAACCAGTTTGGATCCAGATCAGGCCCGACGTTTTGTCGGGCCTGATCTGGGTTCAAACTGTTTGTAAAGGTTATCAGCAGACGACACATGTAGACAAAGAGTTTACTGTTTTTGGCCATTCATAACAGCTGAAGGTGATAAGCATAGGTTCGGATATGGAAACTCTTGCGCGTAAAATTGTAATTATTTTCATACCCATCAATTTAAACATTTGTGTTGGATGCTCAAAAGAACCCGCTCATGTAGATGGTTCTTTTGAGTACCCACAACATATGTTTTGGTTGAAATAAGAGAAATAGTTTTTAATTGCACACTCACTTATCTGGAGGTCTGAATATGTCTTAACCCTTAAAGCGCCAAGAAAAAATGCATCTGAAAAAAGACGTCTGCTGAAGTCCTTTGCTGCAAATAATTGCCTAACATTACTGATGAATTTAAGTATAGAAGCAAACAGGGTGGACCCAGATCAGACTGATCCTATAGGAGCAGTCTGATCTGGGTCCACACTGTCATAGAGGCTTCTTAAACATTTCAGCAGACAAGAAAAGCAGACAACTTTTGTTGCGATTGATTTTCCCACCATTTACAATAATTGTCATCTGCTCTCTTATGTACTTTGATAGACTACAATGCATACACTGGACCCAGATTAGACTACTATTAAAGGGGGTAGTGTGATCGGGGTGGATACTGTTTGCTTACATGATAAAAGTAATCTCTGAAGTTTATTAGAAAATATAAAGCAGACATAAAAAGCAGACAGCATTTTCAAGACAAAATAGATACAGGCTGGATTAGAAATTAGCGTAGTTGATCATTTTGGAACTCTAACTGCTAACCATAGGTTTAGATAAACAAATTTTTGAGCGTAAACTTGTAAATATTTTCTTGCCCATCAGTATTAAAATATGTTTTAGGTGCTCAAAAGAACCGTCTGTCTCATTGAGATGCTTCTTTTGAGTACCCACAACATATGTTTTGGTTTAAAAATCAGAAAATAATTTTTTTGGTACGCAAGTTTCCACATGGCATTGCACTTATAACATTATCTTGTTATATCCAAATTTTGAAGATTTCAGCTAGTCTTTGTAGCTGAGCAGGCTGGTTTAAGTCTTATCTTAACCTCGTCAAGTTTTCTAACAATGTGGCTCTAATTGTTTCAGGAACGAATAACAAGAAGGCTCCCCGAGGTCCAACTTTCAAGCTGGGTAGTGTGGTTGTTAATGTACAGTCCATCTTGAAGGCCGAGCAGGACCTAGAATACCTAGTCAAAACCATTCCAACATCAAAATCTGAGAGAAGAAAGTAAGTGTTACCATAGGTTTAGATGAACAAACAATTTCTTTGTAAAATTGTAAATATTTTCTAACCTGTAATTTTTATTAGCAAATGTTTTGGGTGCTCAGAAGAACCGTCTCATTGAGACGGTTCTTTTGAGTACTTACAACATATGTTTTGGTTGAGAAATAAGAAAATTATTTTCTGGTACGTACTCTTAAAGCTGCATACTCTGTAACTTTGAACATTTTTCGAAAAATTTTCTTTTCTTTTTAAATCAATTGTAAAAATAGAGTTAAGATATGTTTCCACAATAAACATGTTCAGTACAGCTGAAAACTGCATGGAAAAGTGAATAATCTTATAAAACAGGTGCTTTTTTCTCTTGTAAGTAATTATTTGCGTCCCTCCAATTATTCTAGATAGTTGATTTTTAACATAAATGCTCTTGTTTTGATCGTGATAATTTGTTAAGATTTACGTAAATGGTAAAATCTTTACATGAATTTGAGGATTTTTACTGTATTTTTGAAAAATAGAAACTTTTCTTCAAAAATTAAAAGTTCAAAAGTTACAGACTATGCAGCTTTAACCAAAGGCCTGTGTTACACATATACACTACATGGGTGTAGAAATACCATGCTTGACTTGTCCAAACTGGTCCCATTTCATTACAGACAAGTGAGAAATTTCTCTTTACTGGTCCTTTGACAACTAGGAAGTAAGTTGAAAATTATTTAAGCAGTAACACAAGATTTCCAACAATGTGGCATTTTGACAAGTGTAGACTCAGAGGAGCCTGTGCAGCCTTCTTTTAAGCTTTGAAACTCCAAACGATGTTCAGTCAGTAGCTTATCAGTCATAGAATATTCAAGTGACTAGCAAAGGCTCTGATCAGACTGCATGTATGCGCAGGCTGATTTGAGGCTTTACTGATTGCACATACCATATTGTTGGAAATCTCATCTTGCAGCTCAATTATGTACATTACCAGGGGTGTGGAAATAACATGCTTGACTTGTCCGTACTGGTCCAATTTCATTACGTACGTGATAAATTTCTCTTGACTTGTCTTGGGACAACTTTAAAGAAAGTTCAAAATTATTTGATTAGGTTTCTACAATGTTCAGTGCAGTCCCCTTTATAATGCTATGTTTGGGATCCTTAGAAATTGACGGTGTTGTAAGAGAACCATGTTATAAAGGGGGTAATTTTGCAAAGGAATTATAGGAAAATGACCATTTAATGGTCATTTTCCTATAATTCTTTTGTAACATTCCATGGTAAAAAGTTTTGGAGCCACAACATGACCATGGTATATGAACTTATGCAAATCTGTGTTCTAACAAGGTGTGTTATAAAGGCACTGCACAATCACTGTAATATAGTTCTTTTCTGTAATGAAAGGCAGTGATGTGATTTGGTATAACCTGTACCATGCTGAACTTGATACGCTATATTTTGCTTCCCAAGCAATTCATTTCCATGGTTGAATAAATTACTCTGAAACCATACAATGTATGGAAAACAGTGTGGATCTTGATTAGCTGGCTTCTTCAGACAGAAAGTCCCAAAATTCTTATTTCAGGCATTCCACATAAATTTTTAGCTACACACTATTAAATTATTTGATATCTGAGAACAGTTTAATAACATCTTTATCCTAAATTAATTCATAATTATATGCTTAGCATCCTTTTAATGAGATAGACATACAGTGCAAACCAAGATCAGACACTTCAGTATGGGGTTCTGATCACTCAGGGTCTTCACTGTTTGCTTTGCAGAATGCTCTATCAAATTTGAATAAAATTGAAAAATACCACCCAACAACCTTACAATTGCAAGTGGACAAGCCAAGTTGATAAGGAAGGGAAACTCCATTTTTAACTTTAATACATAGGTTAGATAAACAAAAATTTCAATGTAAATTTGTAAATATTTTCATACCCATAATTGTTAGCATATGTTTTGGATGCTCAAAAGAACCATCTCATTGAGATGGTTCTTTTGAGTACCCGCAACATATTTTTTTAGAAAATATTTTTTCTGTTACCTGCTCTTTAATACAAAGACTCAAGTAAAGGCCAGTACTTGTTGCTGGATTTGTATCCCAGAATTTCACGATTCTATAATTTTAGAACTTAATCCTGTGTATTTCTTTCTAGGTGGAAGATAGATTTCCATACCAAATTTGTACACTGGGACTGTCCTTGGGACGTGGAAGAAGACTCCAGTCTATTGAAAGGAATCTACGAGTATGGAATGGGTAACTGGGAATCCATTAAAATGGACTCCGAGCTCCATTTATATGACAAGGTAACTTATACAGTCAATCCTACGGTAAAAAAACCCTTAAAATGTCCAGAACCAACAGAAGGTCAATAACCTTAGGCATAGGTTTAGATAAACAAAATTTTTTAGCGTAAAATTGTCAATATTTTCTTACCCATCAGTTTTAATATATGTTTTGGGTGCTCAAAAGAACCGTCTCATTGAGACGGTTCTTTTGAGTACCCACAACATATGTTTTGGTTGAGAAATAAGAAAATTATTTTTTTGATACATACTCTTAACTAAAGGTCTGCTGAGGCCTTGGTAATACACATGTAGTATTGGGGATGTGAGTCCTATCATTACTGTTAAGATAACATCAATACCAAATTTGATTCCTGATGTGTTTAAATGGGAATATTTTTGAAAAGTTGAATTTCTGAAAAGAGTCTGCATTTGGCACCATACTAGAAATATTAAACTGAATGAGACAATCACTATAAATATGTCCCAAAGGTCGAGGATTACCTGCCAACCAAGGCTGCTCAGATTGGACTCCGATCAATATAAATGAGTGAAAGTTTTCAGGTTTAATCCTGAATTCAGGATTTTGTGGCTGACTTTTCATAGAAAGTCAGCCTCGAAATGCTGAATAAGGGAGATAATAATTTTAGCTTCTTTGACTTGTTTTTAGATTATCTATAGACCATTGACCATTTAAACTTGAAATTATTAATGTTTTTAGGCATACCACAAGTTTTAAAATTCTAATTTTTAAATTCAGGATTTTAGAAAATTTTAACGTTCACCATGAATATATAAGAACATATTTTTCTCAGAAACCAAGCAGTTTGATCTGCGTCTGCACCGTTTGTGTAGGCCTTTTCGGTGGCAACTAGTGTTGAAAATTTTGGAACATTTACGGAAATTTGTAATTTCAGATCCTTCTGGACGGGAAGCTTGCCAAGCCTCAAGGGAAGCAGCTTCAGACACGTGCAGATTATTTGCTCAAGGTGCTAAAGAAAAATTTAGAAGGTAGTGGAGGCGGTAAGGTAGGTATTTGAAATACTTGGGCCTAAAATAAAATAAAAAGAAAAACTTGCCTGATGTTTCCGACCTACCCAGCTATTTTACCGGAAATTTTTTTAAAGCTTCAGATGGAGATTCTTCGTTTTTAACTTTTCGTATGCGCAATATTTGCCTATAGAATATTTAGCTTTTACTACTTAGAAACACTTTTAGGCGCCTTTGCCTGTTACTCCATAGAAGGACCATTGGATGCTTTTACCTATTTCCCCCTTAGAAGAGCTTCATGACACCCCTACCTTATCTCCATGGAACCGCCTTTCGTGGCCTCTTACTCTTATATCAATCTCAAATTCTTTTTGCAAACATAAAATGTTCGATAAATTGCAGCAATATTTACAACCTCCATTTTTCTGTTGAATGAAAATATAAAAACACATGGTTACTATTTAAAGTTTTGCTAAATATAATGCCCAAATCGGGAGTAGTATAAACCATGAGTAACGCACATGATCTGTGTGAAAAATCAAACTTACAATTTCTTAGCAAATTGTTAATTGATAACTTAAATGGATAAGTGCAGAAAATAACATCTGCAAGGTAACATTTTAGAAATTCACCAGTTAAAGAGTAAAATCATGATTTACACGGTGAGAAATATTATCACAAGCTAACCCAATTACAGTGCAGTCCCTTTATAACACACCTCATTATTTGAATGGAACATGGTCATGTTGTGGCTCCCATATTTTTTTCCATGGAATTTTACAAAGGAATTACAAAAAAATGACCATTTCATGGTCATTGTCCTATAATTTCTTTGTAAAATTATGGTCATTTCCTATGATTCCTTTATATTTTGAAATGCTCATTTTCCTACAATTCCTTTGTCAAATTGACCTTTATATAACACGATTCGCATTTATTACGGTCCGTTCCTATGGATCCAAAATATAGTGTTATAAAGGGACAGCACTGTAATTCTTTATGAACAACACTCATATTTGTCATAATCTATTAGTTACAGGTCCAGCCAAAATCTCGAAAGAGGCGAAAACCTGTGTCGAAAGCGGAAATCACGGAGGATGTGATATCAGATTCAGACTCTAGTGCTAAAAGTGTAAAAGACGAATCTAATAGTGTTCATGATATCTCAAAGAAAAACAAAAAGAAAACTGACAGAGACACTAAAGGTGCTAAGAAAGAGGAGGACGAGGACGATCACGCGGACAGACGAAAGAAGCGGGACAAGGAGAAAGACGAGAAGAAGAAAGGAAAAGGGAAGGATAAGCCGGGACCTATGCATTTCACAGCCAGTGCTGAACCAGTCGCAATATCTCAGGAAGGAGATTTCGAGGGAGAGTTACCTGAGGAAGTCTTTGCTGAGGTTGTTAACTTTTAATCACAGCCAGTGCTGAACCTGTAAACATAAGTTTTGGGTGCACAAATGAACCATCTCATTTGTTCTTTTGAGTACCCACAGCATATGTTTTGGTTGAGAACTAAGAAAAGAATTTTCATATAGGCACTATTATTTGGAGGCCTGGTTGTTTTCACCCTAACTGATATCATGATATAAGAAAGCACAATTGCTAGATTTTAGATGGATAGGAACATAGCGCTCCTATGGTAAAGTGCTTGACTACCAGTGCTTGAACCTGTTGCAATATCTTGGGAATATTCAAGTGGTAGAGAGCTTGACTTGAGATCGAGGGGTTGTGGGTTCAAGCCCCACCGGCGGGCGCTGCGTGGTGTCATTAGCAAGACACTTTATCCTCTGCTTAGTGCTGGTTCAACCCAGGAAACATCCGGACATGGCTGAAAAATGGTTGACTGGGACTTGAAGCATCAACACAACAAAATAAAGAAAAAACTGACAACATTTATGAAAAAATAAAGTTTTTAAAATGTGGGTACTGTTGACTGTTAAAGTAGCAAGAAATGATGAAAATGTGCTATTTGCTGTTAGTAGCAGGATGATCGAAATGATGCAACTTGTGCAAAATAGCACAGGTTTCTTATTTTGTACATTTCCATTATTTGCATACCCTCTAGCAGCAACTTGTGTCACCTGCTGAAATCCTTTGCAAACAGTTTGCACCCAGATCAGGACCTGTCTCTGAAAGATCTTTTTTGAAAAAGTTACTTTTGAAATAAAGTCAGCAGATGACAAAAAAGCATGAAAAATTACCCAGCATGCAAAGATTTGAAAGCTTGCTGAGATGGTCTCTGATAAAGCTAAGAGTTGTTGTGTTTAAACAGTGTTCACATAGGACAGGTCAAGATAAACACAAATTTAGAGTGTAAAATTGTTGATATTGTCGCACACTACATTTGAGCTGTGACATGTGATTCCCAACAATGTGGCATTTTGACAAGTGTAGACCCAGATGAGCCTGTGCATCCTACTTTTAAACTTAGAAACTGCAAATGATGTTCAGTCAGTAGCTTAACACTCATAGAATATTTGAGCGACTAGCAAAGGCTCTGATCAGACTACGCATATGCACAGGCTGGTCTGAGGCTTTGCTGGTTGCACATACCACATTGTTGGAAATCTCATGTCGGGGCTCATTTCATCATTACAGTGTAAGGAGAAGATGCGACCAGTGAAGCGATCATTAAAGCGCCTTGACAACCCAGAGGAGGGTCTGACCGAGAGAGATCAGGTTATTCACACTCAGCAATGTTTGTTGAAGATTGGTGATAGAATCAACGAATGTTTGGCCGAGATGAATGATCCGGAGAAGATCAGACAGTGGAGATGGTGAGTTGAGACCTGGTGGTTATAATACTGTTTTATAACTTCAGGGCCTAATCCCAGTTCTCTTGCCAGTGGTTGCTCTGTTGTCTAGTTTAATTGATAGAAAACTTTAAAAAAATTAGAATGGGTCTAGCACGTGAGATTCTGTAAATTAATGCATAGGCGAGCAGAGATGGCTAAGATGAGCCTGCATGCCCAAATGTGCAGTCTTGCCAGAGTCATGGCTACTTACATAAACAGAAGATAGAACTAAATGAAGAAGGCTTGGACTAAATATTGGGATTTCTAGTAAATAAACCTCTCTTGCAGCGACTTTTGTCATCTGCTGATTTGCAAACAGTTTGGACCCAGATCAGGACCAACAGAAAGTCGGTCCTGATTCTGGATCCAAACCGTTTGACAATCTGATAGTGTTCCTAAAAGAATTTTGGAAAAAAAGTGAATTTTGAAAAAATTAGCAGACAGCAAAACAGCATGGAAAATTCAGTGAGCAAGGAGTTAAATTACGTTGCAAATTACTGCTTATTATTCAGGGTTCCCACAAGCTCTGGAAATCATGGAAAATTATGAAAAAAAGTTCCATGCATTGAATAATCATTGAATTTGAAGAAACCGGAATAATCATGGAGAAATCATGGATTTTTTAAAAATAATTTCACTAAACCACTAGTAGCTAGAAAACTAGCTGTCAGACACACAAAATTGTGTCTGACAGCTAGTTTTATGGCTACTGGTGGTTTCTAAGTTGTTTTTTCACAATGCAGTGCATGGACTACAAGCTTGCTTATTTAAATACATTACTTTTGCTGCATTCTGCATTTATGCTCAGCATGGAGAAGATGCCCCTAAAATGCAGTCGTTATGAAACATCGCAGGACCGGTGGTCCTGACCGGCAGATTTAACTGCGCTCAGACAAGAATTACCTGGTCACAGGACCAACTGTCCGGTGTGAAATTTGCATCGAAAAGTCACTGTTTTGGCCGAATATATCCATTGTGAAACACTCTGTTTTAATTGACCAATCAAAAAGCAGTGTTGGAAAACTGTGTACAGGCAATCAATTTACTATTTACTGCGCTGTCACGGATATTGTTTGCCCAATGCGGGAAACAGTACTAGTGTAATAGGTATTCACGACTCGTAAAAGATTTCAAAAGAAAAATTTGTTTGGTTTTCGACAGTTTCCATTTCTTTTATAAGCTTGACATTTGTAGGGAATGCATTCTTTCAAAACATTGTGCATCTAGATTAAACACCCCACTTCCCGACAAAAACTGAGCAAGAGATCTCAAAGAAAGCGCTGCTAAAAAGTAAGATGCCAAAATCAGCCATAGGTCAACAGGTGTGAAGATTGAAAAGATGCCAACTGATGGCTGGTTTTGTTGTACAGTGGAAATGCAGGCCACAGGGCAGATAAACAAGTTACAAGTATTGACTTTCAAAAAAGATTGTAATTTTATTAACAATTTCAACTCCACAAACAAAGCTCTTTAGTAAGTGGGATGTCTAAGCACACAAATGCATTTAAATGACAAATGACACTAGTCAAATTCGAATATGGGTCATTGTTGCTCATAAGGTGTTATGAGTGTTTCAGACTGTCTTTTAATTTATTTTCAACTTTTCTTAATTGGGAAAAATAGACATCTGGCATTGGGAAAAGGGTGGCTGTTTTCAATTGGGAATGGGGGGTAATTTGGCCCCTTGACAAAGGCAGAAAATCACCTGCAAAAAGAACTATACTGAACAAAAAAAGTTAAGGAAATCTCAGAAAACCATGCAACATAAGGACACAAAAGCAAACAATTATTCAATTTTTACTCATTTGTTTAGATAAATGTCATCGGTTGAGAAAAATGTTTACTTTAGTTTGCTAGCACCAATACCTTTGTTGTGGCACAGTGTCAAGTAACCCAGGGGTCAAAGTCATTTTTCACAAAAATGACTACAGAGTATTCCCTCATAAACCCATGAAAAACATGTAAGTTTTCAAAACTTGAAATGCAATTCCTTTGAATGTCACATGAAATTAACTTGATATCCTTAAACATCACATTTCGAAGATGAAAATGCCTTCATCAGTAGCGAGTGTGTCCCCAGTCAGCGGCAAATTAGGACTACCACCGGTTTCACATACTCTGAATACTGGTGATTTGGTGCTGCATCGAAAGGCTGGGGGTTTCTTGATGCCATTATTATGCGTTGGACCCGCTGTCCAAAAATTTCATAGAAATGTTAAAATTGTAGACATGTCTGATAAGTGAGCTGATCAGTCAATGCGCACAACTTTGTCTTTGCTGATTCTAGTGAGATGTATTCTGGCATTGGCATCTTAGGCCTGGTACTGTCACTGGTTTTCGCACAAAAAGGCAGGACAACAGACCTCAACACCTCATCAATGTACACTTGACTGATCAAGTGTCCCTCTATAACCACCAGATCTGTCGTCCTATGTTTGAAACATCTCCACTCCTGAGGGATCTGGCGAACGTTAATGTATGAAAACCTATGTTTGCTCCGTAAATTGAATTTTTGCGAAAAATGGAGTGAAGACCAGTCAACTTTGACATGGATTTACTAAGCTGCTATGGGCGCTACAGACCCAGATAAAGCATCATTATAAGGAAAAATGGTCACATTATACTATTGTGAAATTCAAACATCTTTAAATATTTTAAATCTTTCGTCATAGCCCCTCAAACACAATTTCCTTAACTTTTTTTGTTGAGTATATAATGATAATGGACTGTCTGATCACTTATCAGGGCCTGTAAGACTTTATAATTTACAACATCATGTTAATTTTAAAATACTGTACTTTTAAATTTATAATTGTTCTTCTTTTGTCGTTTTCTCCCATACATGGTGTTGGTCTGGTAAAATTGTAGTCGGTCAGGCAGATTTTTCCAGTCCATCAGACCGACTGTCCTGTAAAGTCTGGGAAACTTTCGTTAACTCTGAAAATGGGAGGTTTCAGGTCATGCATTAAATTGTCATGGAAATTACATTGTTTATCATGGAAAATCGTGGAAAAATCATGGAATTGTGTTGTTGAATTTTTGTGGGAACCCTGAAATTTATTTCATAAAACTGTAACTGCAAATTCTTGTTATTTCAGCTACTTATGGATCTTTGTCTCAAAGTTCACCGAGTTCGATGCCAAAAAACTACACAAACTGTTCAAACATGCCCTGAAGAAGAGGGAGGAAGAACGAGAGAAAGAAGAGGTAATTGTTCTTGATGAGTCATCATTAACTCGTAGTGTCATCTGCTGATTTTTTTCAAAAACAACTTTTTTGAAAAATTCTTTCAGGAAAACCATCAGAGTGTCAAAAGATTGGAACCAGATCAGGCCTGACATTTTGTCAGGCCTGATCTGTGACCAAACTGTTTGCAAAGGTTATCAGCAGACGACACTAGTAGTAGAATGAGAGAAAAAAGAGGTGATTATTCTTGATGAGTCAGCGTTATCTTTTTCAAAAACAACTTTTTTGAAAAATTCTTTCAGGAAAACCATCAGAGTGTCATACAGATTGGATCCAGGTCAGGTTTTGTGGGGCCCGATCTTGGTCCAAACTGTTTGCAAGGGTTATCAGCAGACGACACTAGTAGAAGAACGAGAGAAGGAAGAGGTATTATTCTTGATGAGTCAGCATTAACTCATGGTTTCGTCTGCTGATTTTTTTCAAAAACAACTTTTTTGAAAAATTCTTTCAGGTATACCATCAGAGTGTCAAACAGATTGGATTCAGATCAGGCCTGACATTTTGTCGGGACTGTTCTGGGTCCAAACTGTTTGCAAAGGTTATCAGCAGACGACACTAGTAGAAGAATGAGAGAAAGAAGAGGTAAATGTTCTTGATGAGTCAGCATTTTACATAGTGTCGTCTGCTGATTTTTTTCAAAAACAACTTTTTTGAAAAATTCTTTCAGGAATACCATCAGAGTGTCAATTAGATTGGATCCAGATCAGGCCAGACATTTTGTCGGGCCTGATCTGGGTCCAAACTGTTTCTAAAGGTTATAAGCAGACGACACAAGTAGAAGAAGGAGAGAAGGAAGAGTCGTCTGCTGTTTTTTTTTCTTCAAATTTTTTTAAAAAAAATTCTCGCAGGAAACCGATTGGATCCAGATCAGTCTCGGCCTTTCATCGGGCCTGATCTGGGTCCAAACTGTTTGCAAATGTTATCAGCAGACGACACTAGTAGGAAAGAGTTAACCTTTTGTATACCAGAAACTTGTATTAACTAAACAGATACTTTGGCAATCAGTGTTTGCTTAGGTCTTTGTATGCTGGATTAATTTTCACGCTTTTGTTGTGGTCTGCTGACTTTTTTCAGAAATAGTTTCAGGAACACAGGGTGTCAAACAGCTTGGATCCAGATTAGGACGGACATTCTAGTCGGTCCTGATCTGGGTCCAAACTTTTTGCAAAAATATTGGTAGATAACAATGATGTAGACAGAAATACATCAAATGTGTTCTCATATTAGGAGGTATATTGCGGGATGGAGGTATATCGGGGGATATATGGTGAAAAAGTGTAATTTTATGGTGATACATGTCCAGAGTCATTAAAGGTGATTTTAGACTGGGGACTTTGAGCCTCATTGCCAGCGGAGTCTCTGTGATGTGTCCTTGAGCACGACATTTTATCTGCTGCTTAGTACTGGTTCAAAAATTGTTGACTGGGACGTAAAGAATCAAATAAACAAACAAACCAAAAAGGCGATTTCCCTCCATATATTGATGATATACAACTCTAAATGAACATTTTGATTATGGTTTTCCTTTTTCTAATGCACTATTTTATGTTAACCCTTTTCACACACATATTGATACAATATTAAAGTATGGAATTGTCTATTTTGTATTTTATGGGTAACCAGTCAAAAATTCTATAAAATGATGCATTTATGTCCCTGAAGATTGTTTTCATCTTTAATTTTCAATTATTGATTTGAAATAAAACGTGTGACAGGTCATATGGAACAGCTTGCCTTTAGTGATAAGAGGGTGATAAATCACTGAATCACTTAAAACATATGTGTAAACTCCCAAGAGAACGATAAATAAAGTATGACAGGTCCCTTTTATTTGTAGATAAAATAGATTAATATTCTACACCCCAGAATTTGACTGCTGCTATGGTGCCTATATTTTGTAAATACGTTGCAGTTCCTCTATGACAAATCTCATTGTAACAGATTGTAATATATTGCTGTCATGTGACTCCCAAATACTTTTCACCATAAAATTTTACAAAGAAATTATAGGAAAATGACCATTTTATGGCCATTTTCCTAAAATTCCTTTGTAAAATTTTCCCTTTGTAACATGGTTCTCTTATATAGGGAGCACAGTGGTAACGTGTTTGTCTCAAGATAGAGGGGTTGCGGGTTCGAGCCTCACCCGCGTCACTGTGTCGTGTCCTTGAGTTAGACACATTAATCCTTGCTTAGTACTGGTTCAACCCAGGAAGGCATGTCTTGGCATAACTGAAAAATTGTCAACTTGGACCTAAAGTATCAAAGCAAACAAAAAGTTTCTCTTATAACAGTCCATTCCAATGGACCCAAGCATAGCATTATAAAGAGACTGAACTGTATGTCCTTAATACGTTCATTACAGGGTACCAACCAGAAGTCTCACCACAAACGTGATAAGAAACACAAAAAGAGATCGAGTGAAGAGAAGAAAAATCACAATCCTGCCAAACGTCCGCATAATATAGACCAAGATAGGTGAGGCTAGTTTAAAATCTTGATTTGACCCTTTTACACCTAGAATGGCAAAAACACTAAAGCCTTGTATCTGTACTCTACTTTTAGACCTCCAGGCCCCAAGGTTATAAAACTTTTTTCATGCTCAACTCAACTGAGCAAGAAATTTCAACGGCTCATAAACACTAAAATACTGATAATTGAAGAAGTTTCTTGCTTTAAGTCTCTCAGGTGTTGTATTTATCATGCTATTAAATGTTAAAATGCAAACAATTGTTGGCACTTTAATATTTATGAGCAGGATAAATTTCGTGCTCAGTTAAGTTGAGCATGAAAAAAGTTTTATAACCTCTGGACCTGATCGGCAAGGGTAATGAAAATAAATTTGGGCCAGCTAATTGGCTTTTGGTATTTACACTAACAGCATACATGTATGAGGACCCAGAACATATGTTAAAACTGATGGGTAAGATATTATTTCACAATTTTACGCTCAAAATTTTGTTTATCTCCCTACGCCTTATCTTTACGTTTGCAAGTGCAACATTCTTGATGCTGTTCATTTAACTTTTGGAGCACAGTGTTTGAGTGCTCGACTTAAAAACTAAGGGTCATTGGTCTGAGCCTCACTGGAGGCACTGTGTTGTCCTTGAGTAAGACACTTATCCTCTTCTTAGCACTGGTTCAACCCTGTTTGACTTCTGGCATTTTTATAGCCATGTCACAGGTTTAGATGAACAAAAATTTTCTGCCTAAAATTGTGAATATTTTCTTACCCATAATTTTTAGCATATGTTTTGGGTGCTTAAAAGAACCGTCTCATTGAGACAGTTCTTTTAAGTACCCACAACATATGTTTTGGTTGATAAATAAGAAAATTATTTTTCTGTTTCGCACTCTTAACAAATGTCCTGCATGTCTCAGGGACAATTCTGGCCCAGAATCTCAAGAGAGAAAATATCTCATTCAGGCAAAACTGACGAGAAATTATGAATTTCCAGGGCGAAATTTTAGCGAAGTTTTTAGCTATATTACATTTTACTGTGAGATTTTTCTCCCATTTAGCCAATTTCAATGAGATTTTTGGGCAGAAAAATGAGCAAATCTCTCAATATCTAGCCCAAAAATAATCCCTGATGTCTTTGATTTTGGTATTACATATATTGTGTGTGTTTTGTGTTTTTTCAGCAACAGTAACAGCACTTGGAACCATCCAACTAGTTCATCCCATGGTAGTGGACACGTCACATCATTCCGTAATGCATTTAGCAACAATTCTCAAACTGCAAGTCCCGCTGATAGGTGGCAGAGGTCAGGTAAAGACCGACAGCAAGATGGCCAGAGAAGTAGGTAGGTATATCCACTATCCAACCAAGAACATGCCGTGATCAGGCCTCCAGATAAGAGTGTGTAATTGAAAATAAGTTTTCTTATTTCTCGACCAAAACAAGCTGTGCTTGACTCAAGACAGAGGGGCCGCGGGTTCGAGCCTCACCGGCGTCATTGTGTTGTGGTCCTTGAGCAAGACACATTTATTCTAGCTTAGTACTGGTTCATTCCAGGAAGACCCGTCCCTGTTTAACTGAAAGATTGTTGATGGGACGTAAAGAATCAAACAAACGAGGAAATGGAAACATGAAAATAAGACCCTTTCAGGTTATTTATAAAGTTAACCTCTTTACCTCATAGACACTTTTTATCACTTGCAAACAGAGCAGACCCAGATTAGGCAGCTTTCACAAGAGCTGCCTAATCAGGGTCTGCTCTGTTTGCTTATTGAAATATTGGATACCGGTATGATCCTACACTAGTGGTTCTGACAAGTAATTTCTTTGTTCTATGTACAAAAGTGAAATTTTATTTGTATAATTATTCATAGAGATGCCCTTTAACACTTGCAAGCAGAGCAGACCCAGATCAGACAGCTCTTGTAAGAGCTGCCTGATCAGGGTCTACTCTCTTTCCTTAATAATTATTGACATAGGATTAGATATGGTACTACACTAGTAATTACGTTGTTCTATGTACAGACATGAAAATTTATTTATATCAATTACATTGGATGGAACCTAGCATGAATTTTCATGGAGGAAAGGTTTAATGTGTGTTTTTGCAGCAACTTTGGGTTTTGAGGAAGGACAGATGTCTGCTTTTGTACCATAAACATATGTCTAATCTTTGCCCATTTCTATTCCAGGTACAGTGAGGGGTACCAGAGAGGAGGTGCCGGGTACCAGCAAGGTCACCATGAGCATGGTCGAGCATTCAGTGGGGATCACAAGCCACATTATGGCGGGGATAATGCCCATCGGTGAGTGATTTTATTGCAATAGTTTATCTTTCGTATGACTTGAATCTTGTAACCCATAGACCTTAATAAATATTAAACAGATAATACCCTTAAGTATTTGGACAGGTAGCATGAGATAGGCATAAGTAAAACAGTGCAATCCCAGATCAGACCCAGCACTTGGGCTAGGGGGAAACATGGGAGAACAGGGCTCCAGATAAGAGTGTGTATTGGAAAACTATTTTCTTTATTTCTCATCCAAAACATATGTTGTGGGTACTCAGAATAACCGTCTCAATGAGACGGTTCTTTTGAGCACCCAAAACACATGTTTAAATTGATGGGTAAGAATATAATTACAATTTAACGCTCATAAAATTTACTTATCTGGACCTATGGGAGAAATAATCTCCCAACTCTTGATCACTTCTCCCTTTTTTCAACTGATGGAGAAACTTTAGTGTATGGAATATATTGGAGAGTTCCGCATTTATAACAAAACTGCTCCCTAAGAGCTTCTCTACCTGAGAACTCTAGCTTGACTCCTGACCGCTCCTTGGAGTGGTCTGATCAGGGGTTTCACTGTTCCATGGCTACCTTTTACACTATCAAATAATAATATGGACTCGTATCAAAGGACATGAGTGAAAATATTGGGACTATTCCACAATTCAGGATTTTGAGTATGACTTTCCAAAATGCTGTATTAGGCAGATTATAATTACTTTTCTGTTCCATTGCTTGAGATTTTACGTAACAAAAATGCAACTTTTTTCCTATGCACATCATAGGAATAGATTTATAAGCAAACATTTTCGGGTAAAAATTTAATGATGTTCTTATCCATCTGTTTAATCATATTCAAAAGAACCCTCTCATTTAGATGGTTCTTTTGAGTACGCAAAACTAATTTTCATTTATGCAGGCGCCATTTTTTTTATTGGTTCCCATAACATGTTTTTAGGGAGAAAATAAGGGAAATGAGTCAGCACATGAGATTTGGTGCTAATTGGATTATGGAGCAAAGCCTGTGGAAATGGCCTGACTCACCAGGGCCATCCTTGCTTGCATACTCAAAGTATGGATGTAGATGAAGACTCAGGCCAATATTTAGACCTTTAGTCCCACTTGATTAGTCACCATGGGAGTTTAGTGCAGTCTTTTCCCCTGCCTTGGGGGGTTTGTGAACAACAAAGGTGCAGACCAACCTTGCGCATCTGCACAGACTGATCAATGCCTTTGTTTTTCACTTTTTAGAAAGTGTCATATCTAAACTTGTGACAGGCAAAATTTTAATCTTCAAGCTAGTCTCTGTAGCTGATGTTTGAATCTCTCTTTGTTGGAAACCCAGAAGACAGGCTTTGTTGGGACAAAGCGCATATGAGAAATATTGAAATCTCAGGCCCCCTAGTGGAACCTTTAAAACCTTTAGAAACCTTTAATTTGGTTGCAATCCTTTAAAACCTTTAATTTAGCTGAAAAACCTTTAATAGCCTTTATTTTGATTGATAAACCTTTAAATTTTGCAAGATCAGTTTGAACATAAGAAATAGACCATAAGTATGTTGAAAAGTAATGTCTGTGAGGTCTTGAGCTTTTCAGAAAGCTGTATTCATCCTCTGACCATTGTGTCTGCCTACCTCTTGCACCAGGGTGACTCTTATAGTGGTCTTGAGGTCAATTTTTCTGAGGCTTCAGATAAGGCAGGAGTGAAAAAGAGTGAGGTTAAGTAAATATAAATGCTTTTGGATTGATTTCTTGCTTTACATCCCTGCTAAACAGCTGAGGTAATTTCCGAATGACTAGTTCATCCTATTAACCACCCTTTTCATAGGCTGGCTTAACCCAAATCCTTTCGCAAGTACATGTACTCAGTGCTCATCTTTCACTTGTAACTGACGACTAATGAAAGAATGTGCCCCTGGGAGCGCAATGGCTCAGTGGTAGAGTGCTTGACTCGAGACCGAGGGGCAGCGGGTTCAAGCCTCACCAGTGTCACTGCGTTGTTGTCCTTGAGCAAGACATATTTATCCTAGCTTAGTACTGGTTCAACCCAGGAAGACCCGTCCCTGTTTAACTGAAAGATTGTTGATGGGACGTAAAGAATCAAATCAAATCAAGAATGCGCCAGTTGGGAATCGAACATGCAAAACTCCTGACATTAGGTTGGACACGCTACCAACTGCAATATCTGGGATGGCAAATATTAATGGATATCATCAATTGGTTTTATTGACTTCTGAATAATGGGCTGATTTTCTATTTGTCACTGTCTAAGGTTGTCAAATCTGAACATTGATATCTACACACAAGACTAATACAGACATATGCATATCTTTCTAAATTTTATATTTAAAAAGGGCATACAATATAAATGGGAGCAATATCCTCTGAAATTGTTCATTTCTGAAGGTAAAATTGCCCTAAGAAAATGACCAAAGATGGCTTCTCCTGCTTTATTGTTTTTCAAAATTTTCTGGGGGAGGACCCCCAACCCCCTTTCTTCAGGATTGAAAAATATGTGATTTATTTTTCAACCCAACACTGCTCAACACAAGCCTTTAGTTCAAAGTGAGATTTTCAAACTAGGGAATAAACAACAAAGATTAGTTTTCTTTTGATTTGTGATAAATGGACTATAATTTTATTGGCTAAGGATTTGCTGCGTTGCTTTCATACCATCATCTATCAAAACATGGATTTATAGATTGGGATCCGATAGAAATACTAGAAAATTTGACGTTAATTTGCTCTTTATTTTTGTTAGAATCTCAATGAAACAACCTTTATTTTGCCTAAAATAGCCTTTATAAAAAACCTTTAATTTCAGGAGAGTCTGCTAGGGGGCCTGAAATCTCATGAGCTGGCCCAAATGGTGATTACATGAGCGAAAATTTTCATTCGAATGCTCTCTATTTTTCATGAAAAACTGAGTAGTTTTTGCACTAAAGCTGCTCATAGTATTTCATAAAAAAATCCATGTTTATCAGACATTTCATATTTACCATACAAAAAAATCAGCCAAAAATGCTGTTTCCAAAGGGCTGGCCCATTATTTAAATAATGTTTATTAGAGTTAAGATTTAGATATATACAGTCAGACATAAGTTAAGCATCACCCAAACATTATTTCAGAGACGTTTTTCGTGTACAAATTTTCTTCAGAAGAACAACCAGTTTGTAATATTTTGTTGCCCTAGTCTTTTCTTGGTCTGCTGGACATATCAGAATGACATTTGGTCATTTTGTTAAATTTCTACGGTGTCCTGTATACACCAACCCTTATTTTGGGGGTATACCCTTAAAAAGTGTCACAGCCGAACCCAAAGTGCTTACTTTGAATTCAAATAAATGCAAAAATAATCTAGAACTATTTTCCAAAATAGTGCCAAATTGATGCTGTCGAACTCTAGGTTACATGTCAGTTATAAAGGATCATAGAGAAAGTTAATTGCGTGTTTTTAATTTTTGCATTATCACTATATAACATGCCATTCTTTACACATCCATAACTTTTATTCTTTTAAAGATATGGATCAGAAATTTTCAGACAGAACTTGTCTTTGATATTGTAACAATATGGCACTAACACTTAACATGTCTAAGCGTTTTGAAAACACCATAATGGGGTAGAGAATAGGGACAGTATTAGGGGTAAGTTTGCATTTACCATGCCTGGTTGTTTACCTTAATGATAATCTAATCAAAATTAGCTGTACATTGTCACCAACTGATCTATTCTAACAAATAAAAGAAGAAAAAATTCATGACTGGAAAGCTTCCTTCGTTTTTCAAGGAAACTATTGGGGCGATGCTTAACTTATGTCTGACTGTATATTTTGGAATTCCAAAGGATGCACAGATATTCTCAAATATCTGTGACAGGGATCTGGGAGTCTAGGACTCATAAAACCATATATGTTGTCTTGTATAATTGTATTGTCTTCTTGTTATGTTAATTTATATATTTCTTTGAGGCTTAATTTCCCCACACACTTTAGTTCACAGTCATGGTGTCGTGGCTAGATTGCTTATTGTACAATTTGTTTTTGTAGTTTAACAAAAAAATATGTGTCAACACAAGATAATTTGAACCTTAATAATTCAAAATAATGATTTGCTAATTGAAATAAATTTGGAATACAATGCATTAACACAAAAGGGCATATTTATGAACTGTTTTAGCAATTTTCTTTCAAGCACCAAGTTTTGATTATAAATTTATCAATTTCTGGGCTATATATTATTTATTGACTAACTACTTTTATTTCAAAGTAAAAGCTCTGGTCCTGAAGGCTTAGAGTTAACGAAATTCAACTGAATTTAAAACTGATCTCAGCATCAGTTTGAACAAAAAATTATATCAATCTGATTTAATATCCCGAAATTCAAGCAATATCTTGGAAAAAAAAATAAGAGAAAAGTTTGTATTTTGAAATTTTAAATCTATCTTGAAATATAAGGTAAAAAGGGGGAGGGAAGAGGGTTGGAGACAAAAAAGCATAATTGTCCTACTGAAAATATTAACTCTTTCCCTGCTAGAAGTGACTTTTATCGTTTGCTGATTACCTTTTGAAACAATTTGGACCCAGATCAGGACCAAAGATCAGGACCGACAGAATGTTGATCCTGATTCTGTCGGTCCTGATCTGTCTGGATCCAAATCATTTGACACTCTATTAGTTAATTTTGAAGAAGATAGCTAATGACAGCAAAAGTATGAAAAATTACCTAGCATGCAAAGAGTTCAATATGTTATATCCACTTCTGATTTCCAGCCTGTTCAGTTGCATGTTTCTCCATTTAAACATGGATTTTCATACTGAAAGAAAAGCTGTGGAGCATGTGACTGACTAATTCTGGATCTATACTGTTTTCAGAATAGGATATATCTGGGTTTAGCAGGACAAGGGATAATCAACTTGCATTTGAGCCGCTGCATGATATTTCCAACAATTTGAAATTTTGACAAGTGTAGCCTCGGACGAGCCTCTGCAGCCTTTTTTTAAGCTTAGAAACTCCAAATGGTGTTCAGTCAGTAGCTTTACAATCATAGAATACTCAAGTGACTAGCAAAGGCTCTGATCAGACTGCGCGTATGTGCAGGCTGATCTGAGGCTTTGCTGGTCGCACATACCACATTGTTGGAAATATCATGCACTGGCTCAAATTTTAGTTTATTTGCCACGCTAACTTTAATTTTTAAGGACACCATGTTAGGCGCGAATCTGACCCAACCTACCCAATTGCGCTCTCAGATTGGTCAAATTGACCATCTCTGAGTGCAAAAAGGTTGAAATCAGTAGGAGAAAGAAATACTAAAATACTAACAACTGAGCCATGTGTCATTATTAAAAGGTCCATACTGCATATGCAATCAGTGTAGGTTTAGATCAGCATTTAGGTTGGCAATCCAGATTGAACTTCATAATTGAGCTGTGACATGAGATCTCCAACAATGTGGTATGTGCGACCAGCAAAGGCTCAAATCAGCTCGCACATACACACAGTCTGATCAGAGCCTTTGCTAGTGGCTTGATTATTCTATGAGTGTTAAGCTACAGACCAAACATCATTTGGAGTTTTGAAGCTTAAAGGGAGGCTGCACAGGCTCGTCTGAGTTTATTCATGTCCAAATGCCACATTGTTGGAAATCACATGTCGCTGCTCATATATTGTAACTCTTTACCTGCTAGTGTCATCCACAGAAAACTTTTGCGAACACTTAAGATCAAGATCAGACCTAACAGAATGTTGGGCCTGATCTGGGTCAAAAACTGTGACTCTGATAGTATACCTAAATTTTAGAAAAGTAACTAGATGACAAAAAAAATCATGAAAAATTTCTCAGCATGCAAAGAGTTATAAGAACATGTAAGCCCTTGCCCTGCTGTCACAGAATACAGATTTTATTTCTTGCTTTATATTAACCCTTTCATGACAAGAGGCATTGACCATCCATATAAACTTAGATCAGTTGTAGTTTAAATTTTCACAAACAGGAAGCGCAGTGGATCAGTGGTAGAGTGCTTGACTCAAGAGGGGTTGCGGATTAGAGGCTCACCGCAGGCACTGTGTTGTGTCCTTGAGCAAGACACATTAGTCCTTGCTTAGTACTGGTTCATCCCAGGAAGACATGTCCTGACATAACTGAAAAATTGTTGACTGGACATAAAGGATAAAATTATACAAACAAACAGGTGAAAAATATTTATCATTACCTTTCATATTTATTATCGTATGACCTCACCGACAACTTGTCATAAAAATGTAATGAATATGCACAGGAGCTTGAAGTTCGGTCCTTATATCACCTATATAGCCTCAAAACCAAAAGCTCACGGTGTCATTACGTAGTAATGACCAGGAGTGAAACTAAGCTCTCGGTAGCCATTCCGGCTCCAGTTTACTGTCAATCGGCAGTGAATGTTGCGACGGCAACGTCAAAGTGTTCGATAACTTTTTCTTCTACCTTATGATCAAGATGGCAACGTTAAGACAAAACAGGACAATGTCTCAAATATACTTTAAGTCGATATAGTACCGGGAAACCTATTTGTTAGGGCATAAACAATCAGACAATGACGTTTTCATCTACGTAACAAGCCCCAAGATGCTATAACTTGATGTTACGCTATGTACGCCAAATCGTGCGCGACGTCAACGTCACACGATCTTTGAAAAACAACGGTTTCAGTTTTGAATTTCCGCAAAGTTTATGAAAAACAGAACTTTTCGTTATAAGTAAATGTAATGGTTTGATTTATTTAATATTCTGAACACATTTAACTGATTGTTTAATTTTTTGGCTGAAGAGATTGTAAGCTTTGAAATGTATTTTCTCCAAGTTTGACGAAGGCTCGGATTCACTGCGTCAAACCGGATACTGGAGCCGGAATGGCTACCGTTATTTTTTCCTTATTTTCAAACGCTCATTATTTTTACTCAGTGATATGTCAGAAAAAGTTATCCATGCCTCGCATGACCTGTTGACATAGTTTTTATGTTAGATGTTCCGTTTTCGCCAAAACCTTCTGGCAACGGCGATTCAAAGGTGCCTGAAATTTAGTTTCACTCCTGGTCATTACTACGTAACGACATTGTGAGCTTTTGGTTTTGAGGCTATAGGGGTGATTTAAGGATCGAACTTCAAGCTCCTGTGGAATATGTTACATAAAAATTTCATGCATTCATTGACATCAACGATTCCACTTTAAGAATTGAAACTTCTAAGTTTTGAAATTTTGAACTAACACCCATGTAACCATGGGCCTCGACACGAGAAAACTTGGCCTTAGGGGTTCGGAAACAACAAAGGCCCAGACAAGCCTGTGCATCTGTGCAGTCTGATCAGCACCTCTGTTATTCACTTATTGGAAAGCATCATATCTTTACTTGCTACAAGCAAACATTAATTATTATAGATAGTCTCTATAGCTGAGGACTCTGGTTTGAGTCTAGATTTGTCGGAAACCCCTAAGACAGGTTTTGTCACGATGAGGGCTCAAGGCCCATGCAAGATAATGCAAGGTCCTGTTTAATAAACCATAAAGATAAGTTGAAACTTTTTGGAAGATTCCATCAGTCAAAAAAGGGTTAATATATAGTGTATATTGTGGTCAGCTGATTAAAATTGTTTGCATGTTGGATGTATCTGCACAGAACAGGACCCAGATTTAGGTGAAGCTGGTGCGAGACAGATATTTCTTCGCTTCTTCATATAGGTGTATTGTGTCGGACATATTTGAACTTCATTTATGAGACCCCACAATATATTGTTTTTATGGAGATAAAGAAGCTTGCCTAACATGCCTCAATTGAATTATTGCCAAGTGGACATCGAAATTGGTATGAACTAAGTCCTAATGGCAGTATAATTGCTACAGGGAAGGTTCCTAATGACTGATCTACGCCTATATTGTCGGCATATGCATGCGGGGCCTTTAAATCCTGACACGGCTCAACTATATTCTGTAGGTTAAATGATCGTCGAGATCATACTGGTGGCCACTTTCAGCGTGATCGAGAATACAATAGCAGTAATAGTTATGGTCCACATGGTTATCGAGACAATCGAGGGGATAATTCTAGGTCAGATTACAGAAAGAATCCATATAGAGATTATCCCGGGCAAGGGAGAGGGAATGATAACAATAGGTAAGAGTTGTCCCTTTCATGAATATTTCGACCTCCATGGTGAGTGGATGAGAACTTATTTGCTACATATTTATTAGTTAACTGAAACGGCATTGCAGAAAACGCTTATAAGTTTTGTCAGAGAGTTCTAATGATGTGAGTTCAACAACAGAAATAAATTGACTGCTAAGTTACTAAAGTTACAAGGCTATCAATATCTTAAACTTCATAAAGCATTTTCTAAATTCCATCTCAGACGCTCAAGAGTTAATTGTTGAATACATTGCTGGTTTGAAAACTTCTGCAACAGGTCATATCAGATCCAGTATTTTAAGTGGGTTTAGTTTATGAAGGAACATGGATTTTCCTAGGCCTGATTTGGGGCTAAATTTCAGCCCCTTCCCGACTAAAAAATGAGCAAAAACTTCCCAAAATGATGTATATCATGCCCAATTTTTTTTACCTCTTACTTTTTTTGGTGAACATTTCATGAAAATCAGAGCAAAAATAGCAGTTACAGCTTCATGAAAATTTGCAAGAAAATTTGTATAAAAATTTGCATAAAAATGTTTTCATTCACATTTTTACGCAAGTTTTCATGAGTTTTAAGAAGGGCAATTACAGCAACAAAAAATATGCTACAGCTTTATGCTGCTAATTTCTTATACCCATGGTTTTTAATCAGTTTAAAATGGCAGTTCAGTTCTTTTTGACTGCATCAAGATTTCCCAACTTAAATTTGTCCAAACGCTTTTTCCCAAATCCATCAGGCCCCTGGCCCCAACCTAAGAAAGGTTGGAAAATCCCTGGAAGGATTAGTTTGAAAACTTATGTTTCCAGATCAACTGAAAAAGATAGTCAAATGTTAAAAAAGAGGGATATAACCTGGATACTTTGCGAAAATATGCATGTCTGGTTTTAACCAAATCATGGTTTATAGCTATGGTCTTGTCCTTAAATGCACAACGATGGCTCAGGCTGAATGATAACCCCAAGAAATTTATCACCCAATTTCTTCCAAATGTTACATAATTATGGATTACTTTCATCAAGCTCTAGCCCAAATTCCAATATTGGTTTTGTCCAATGAATGCTTACCAAGATGGCCACCAAAATGGCAGTCACATGTCCATTTGCACTTCTGGATGCTAAGTCGTTTGGGCCGCGACATGTGATTTCCATCAATGTGGCTTTGACAAGTGTAGACTCAGACGAGCATGTGCAGCCTCCTTTTAAGCTTAGAAACTCCAAATAATGTTCAGTCTGTAGCTTAACACTCATAGAATATTCAAGCAACTAGCAAAGGCTGATCTGAGGCTTTGCTGGTCGCACATACCACATTGTTGGAAATCTCATGTCGCAGCTCATTTGTCATCTGATTCCTTTCAAATTTCACATATGCTTTACTTTTACCAATCTCTTGCTCAAGATCAAATACGGGTTTTGTCTGATGAATGTTAACTAAGATTGCAACCAAAAGGCTGCAGCCTGTTTGCTTTTGTTAACACTTATTTTGTGAAAGTCATTTGTCACCCGATTTCTTTCAAATATCATATGCATTACTCATATTTTTGCATGAAAAGACATGTCACACACTATTAACAGTCTTGTTTTAATCAACCATCAACCCATGTATGAACAAGGCAGTTCATGTGCTGTTTGACTTAACATATACACATTTTGGGTTGTGTAGCGCAATCTGTAGCGAGTCTGATTGCTGATCAAGGGTTCTTGAGTTTGATCCTGGCCCTATATTTTTGTGGAGCTTGATAATGAAATATTTTCTGCGGTCATTCTCCTCCTCAGCTGATTCAAGAAGGGCTGTTGTCAGTTGCAAGTAAAAGTATGTGCACTGAGTACTGGTTAACCGCTTAGTCTAAGCTTGCCCAGAAAAAGTGTGGCTGTGACCGTCCCGTCATGACCATAGCTGTTGACGGGAATGTTAAACAACAAACCAAACAAAAAAAACAAAAAAGCATTCTGGGGCTGTCACAAAAATTGACATCATCAACAGTAACATGCGTATAGTTCTTTTCATGCTATTGCGCGCCATTATTATACTACAGAAATTCAATTTTTGGAGCGTTTCATCCAAAGTTTTCAAGCAACAAAATGGCTATGCAATAATAGCAATCAAACTTGTTTCTCTCAAACATGTACATCTGCTAGGCCCCTCTGACTTTTGAAACCTTTGCCTTTCAGACTTGAGTGACATTACCACCCTCGGGGCCCAGCAGATATTAATGCATAGAAAATCTGCTTGATCCCTATATCAGTCTCTCGTCCAAGTTTAGATATGAGTTTTATCCAATGAAGCTCACCATGATGGCCACCAAAATGGCCACAGCCTGTCTGTTTGCACTTAAGGATGCTATAGCTAAACTGTTTATCACCTAATTACTTAAAAATCTCAAATACATGTATGCATTACATATATACTCATGTCCAATGAAAACGCACCACTCTTCAGGTGTGCATATTTGTGGTCATCAAAAGCTGTGCAAAATTGTGTTATTTATAATTATTATTTAGGACAAATGCAATGTTTGCGCACAAAAATATCAATTCCATTGACTCCGTTAACACATGACGTAACGTCAGCCTCAAAATTGCGTTAATCGCATTTTGGGCGTATACAAAAAGACCCCAAAATCTTGTTTAAATGTTTTCTGTTTGCCAGTAGATCAGTTGTCATTTTTTCACAACTTTGACAGTTGTAACGCAATACCTAACGCTACACCTACGCGCACAATGTCACTATGTTAGTTTAAATATGGAGTAGTCCGACAAAACTCGACGTAAAATGTTTAATTGCGATTTCTACAGTCCTAGTGTTCTACACAATGCTTATTTCCGTCGTACAAACTCACACACATGCAAAACGTCATACAAATCCTCTAAACATTTGACGTTGCATCATTGACGTCCACTTTGAGTGCATCGCCAGCCATTGTTCGCAACGCTAGCGTTTTAAATCTTCTAAAGTTTGTGTTCATCTGTTTGTGCAAGTATTTTCTAACATTAAGTTAAACACAGATACTCTTAGGTTTGTGTATACAAGCTTTTGGAGATTGACGTTTATCAAAAAAACGTTGATACCTACGCTCCGTCGAGGTTAACGACCCTCTTCACGAGCAAGAAATCTTCTTGCTACGACCTTGTTGTAATTTTGCATCAGGAAAAGAAGGACTCCTTGAATGTCTCGATTTTATGGGTTCGAGCCTCACCGGCGTCACTGCGTTGTGGTCCTTGAGCAAGACACATTTATCCTAGCTTAGTACTGGTTCAACCCAGGAAGACCCGTCCCTATATAACTGAAAGATTGTTGATGGGACGTTAAGAATCAAATCAAACAAACAAACAAACAAAGAAAAATGCGAGAATAATGCTTTTGAAAATTCTGACTTATTAGATGGCTGGATCTGTGACTTTCTGTTTTGATGGTTGTTTTGTTAAATGCTTCCAGCACGTGTCATCAGCCATCATTCCGTTTTAAAGACCTATCAGTAACTTACGGAATTGCTAAAGAACAATAAGATGCAATCGCAAGAATAAAATGTTATGTCGTTAAAAAGATATAGCCATTTTTGTAGGTGGTGCGTTTTCATTGAACATGAGTATACTTTTATTAGTATCTCATTACCAAGTTTTGATATGGGTCATTCTCATGAAATATCATGCCTTATTTGTTATTTTTGAAAAGCATCAAAATTTAAAATTGTCGTCTGCTGCAAATTATAGGCGGCTTTATGGGTTAAAGGAATGCCTTATTAACCCTTAGCCTGCCAGTCAGGTTTTTGTTATCTGTTCCCCTCGTCTGCTTATGTTCTTAAGTAGCCTTTGTTGCAAACAATAAGGACTTAGATCAGAATGCATAATGTTTCCTTACATGAAAAAAATCTAGTCTGAAAAGCACTTGAATATGCAGAAGAAATAAAAAATAGACAACATTTTCAGGACTAAAAAAATAGTGACTGGGTAAGGGTTAACAGGTCTGAAATTACAATTTTCATTGTTTGCATGTCCTTGTAGCATTATTCCTCGTGTGCACATTTTTGTTTTATTTCTGTTAGTGATTTTACATTGTGTATTTTTATGCCTCTTATATAGAAAGGGGATTGTACTTTTTTGCCTTTTTTTCTGCATGCATTTTTATATAGAATTTGATTATGCTACAACTTATGGGGATCTTCAACAAAGTGATGCAAACTTCATATGGTTGAAAAATAAGAAAGTATTAATGAATTTAGTTTTCATAACGAGCCATTAGATGATAAGATGCAAAGAATCTTACTAAGAAGACACATGGCATCTTTAATTTATTCATTACTAGGTCATACCAATCAAAATGTGATGAGGGAGCACAGTGGCTCAGTGGTAGAGTGCTTGACTCGAGATCGAGGGGTTGTGGGTTTGAGCCTCACCAGCGTCTTTGTGTTATGTCCTTGAGCAAGACTCATTAATTTTTAATACTGGTTAAACCCAGGAAGACCCGTCCCGACATTTGAAAAAAATGTTGTTGACTGGGACGTAGAGAATCAAATCAAACAAACAAAACAAAATGTGATAAATTTGATTTTGGCATATTTTATGACGTCATAAACTCACAATTATGGCAGCCTCCAGTAGAGAATTATTTGCAACTTCAAACTTCATTATTTCTTGACAGATGGAACACAGTGGCTCAGTTGGTAGATTGTTAGTTTGAGGATAAAAGAGTTGCTAGTTACAGACTAGTGTCTAGTGTCCTTGAGCATGACACTTTATCAGCTTTTAAGTACTGGTTCAACTCGGGGAAAGCTGGAAATCGTCCCGACATGACTGAAAAATTGTTGACTGGGACAACTAAGCATCAACCCAAACAAGCCAACCACATTTCTTGATTGATTTTGATAAAATTGCTGCAAAATTGTTTGATGATAAACCCTGTCTTTGAAAAGCTCATTTATGATTTGGCTGCTTAAAAGCATATACAACCAGGCAACCACCAAGTTAGCATTTCGTTCCAATGAAACATCTAAAAATAAGCTGTCAATAATCTATTATTGTTATCCAGGTGCATGCCAAACTACACAAAAACTTGTTCATTTCTACATGCTCATTACACTGAAACATAACAAGTAGTTGAGAAGTTTGTGAAAAAAATGTTTTATGGTGAGAAACACTCATTTATTGAACGGGCATATGTTGTAGGTGCACATTGGAATTGCCTCTATGAGGCAATTCCTATGTGTACCAACAACATATGTTACTGAAGTTAAGGAAACCTATTTTGAAATATACACTAAACAAGTATAATGTCCATTTGCTTTCCTCTTTTAAACATTTCAAACTGCCAATCAGTATTAAAATACCTGTCACTATATGGCAAATTGTTTATATTTACATGACAGCTATATCATCAAATTTGATTTCATGAACTATGCTTTTGCTAAGCTGGTAGTTGCATGGTAGTATCATGTGTTGGTAGCATGAAATGAGGGAAGTAAGTATTATGATAATGTAAAAGCATTATTTTATTTCTTCATTTCAGTTATCATTCCCAGTACCAGGACCATCCAACTTACTCCGAAAGAAAGCGACGACCAGAATATTCAAATGAAAGAGACCCACGATATCGTAAAGAGCCGCGCATGGACGATTATTCAGGAGATTCTCACACATCATACGCTGGCGATATGAGTAGACACTGATGATGGCTATTTATAGTTCATTAAATGCAACATAAACAGAATGCAATTTTAGATTTCTTGTTGATTTTTCTCAGAGAATATAACTTCATGGTTAACATTTCCAGATAAGCGAACTTTTTATGCATATAATGGTGATTATTTTCTTGTCCATTAATATAAACATGTTTGGGTGCTCAAAAGAACTCATTGACATGGTTCTCTTTTGAGTAGCCATATATATGGTTTGGTTAAGAAATAACAAAATTCTGCATGCTTATCTGGAGGTCTGACGTTTCATAATAACCATCACAATATGAAGTTATTCAGTTGATTTGTCAAAATGGAGACGAACGACGTAAAATGTGAAATCAAATTTTCTAGAAGAATAAACAAACTTTCTAAACGATGTGTGCTAATTCTTAGAGAGTGCTCTTCAAGAGTTAAGTGAAATCTCACTGTGATATATTAATAATATATATCATGAAGACAAATAGAGTTGCCCCAAGAGGCATAACTCCGGATAGGCAAAAATTTCAGCGTAAAATTGTGAATATTTTCTTATCCGTCAGTTCTAACATTTGTTTTCGGTGCTCAAAAGAACTATTTACCTGAGATGGTTCTTTTGATTACCCACAACATGTTTTGGGTGAGAAATAAGAAAAGTATTTTTTAGAATACACACCCTTATCTGGAGGTCACATGAGGGACAATCATAGGTACAGAAAAACAAACATTTTAAGTATAAAATTAAGATTGTTTTCTTATTTGTCAGTTAAAATGTATGTTTTGGGTGCTCAGTGAGACCGTTCTTTTGAGCACCCATAATATGTTTGGTTGAAATAAAAAAAAAAGAGTTTTAATTACACAGGCTTATCTGGAGGGTGTTACAGATGGCCCAGAGGTTTTAACATTGGTTCTTAATGATAGGATCTCAGTGCGATTACACCTTGGGCTTGTTCCACAAATGAATATGGGTTCCCAAAGGCTTGACTTGTTCCACAAATGAATTAGTAGTTCCCAAAGCCTGCAGGCGCAGCCAGACGGAGGCCAGGAAGCCTGGACTTCAATATCATATGGGCCTTGACGCGAGAAACCCTGACTTTGTTACTTGTGAACAACAAAGGCGAACCAGCCTGCGCATCCACGCAGTCTGATCAGTGCCTTTATTATTCGCAATTAGAACAGTCAAGTAACTAGGTCATATATCTCTAATTTTTCTTTGATGGGCTTCAACATAATAAAGCCTCTGGCTACGCCCCTGGCTTGGTTTTGTGATGATGAGTCTCATTTTTGATCAATGCTTTAGCATTTCAGACAACTTTATTTTATACTTACACAGGTTTGGATAAACAAAAATTTTCAGCGTAAATTTGTAAATATTTTCTTACCCATCAATTCTAACATATGTTTTGGGTGCTCAAAAGAACCGACTCATTGAGACGGTTCTTTTGAGTACCCACAACATATGTTTTGGTTGAGAAATAAGAAAATTAAATTTTCGTTACGCACTCTTAACTAAAGTCCTGACTTATCTGCTTGTATTTCATTGGAGCCCCTCATAAGAAATTGGGTGAAATTTTTCAGAATTTTTCCTGTGTTCAGCAGTTGCAAGTTATTCAGTATGGCAGAAGAAGCATAGGTTTAATAAATTTATTCCAATAGATTTGTATGGAAAACAGTGTGGATTTTGATCAGCTGGCTTCTGAAGTCAGAAGCCAGTTGATCAAGATCTGCACTGCTTTCAAGAAGATATATCTCGGTTTAGCAGGACAAGTTAAGCGAAGCATATCAGTACACAGAAAACCATCTTCAAAGTATTCCAAAACATGTACCAACATACAAAGAAGACTAAATTTCAAGGTGTATCAATGCAAACTAGGAGACTAGTACTAAAGTGTACTAAAACATGTACCAATGCGCACAGGAAGACTCAGCTCCTTCAGAGTGTACCAATGTGCACAAGAAGACTGGTCTTCAAAGTGTACCATACATGTACCAATGTGCACAAGAAGACTGGTCTTCAAAGTGTACCATACATGTACCAATGTGCACAAGAAGACTGGTCTTCAAAGTGTACCATACATGTACCAATGTGCACAAGAAGACTGGTCTTCAAAGTGTACCAAAACATGTACCAATGTGCAAAAGATGACTCAGCTCCTTCAGAGTGTACCAATGTGCACAAGAAGACTCCTCTCCAAAGTGTACCATACATGTACCAATGTGCACAAAAAGACTCGTCTTCAAAGTGTACCATACATGTACCAATGTGCACAAGAAGACTGGTCTCCAAAGTGTACCAAAACATGTACCAATGTGCACAAGAAGACTCAGCTCCTTCAGAGTGTACCAATGTGCACAAGAAGACTTGTCTTCAAAGTGTACCATACATGCACCAATGTGCACAAGAAAACTCCTCTCCAAAGTGTACCATACATGTACCAATGTGCACAAGAAGACCACTCTTCAAAGTGTACCATACATGTACCAATGTGCACAAGAAGACTTGTCTCCAAAGTGTACCAAAACATGTACCAATGTGCACAAGACTTGTCTTCCGAATGTACCATATATGTACCAATGTGCACAAGAAGTCTTGTCTCCAAAGTGTACCATACATGTACCAATGTGCACAAGAAGACTCGTCTCCAAAGTGTATCAAAGCATGCACTAATGTGCACAAGAAGACTTGTCTCCAAAGTGTACCAAAACATGACCAATTTGCACAAGAAGACTCAACTCCTTCAATGTGCACAAGAAGACTTTTCTCCAAAGTGTACCAAATCATGTACCAATGTATGCACAGCTCTTTCAAAGTGTACCAAAATTTACCAACATGCACATGGAGACTTAAGTGTTATAAAATGAACCTACATGCACAAGAAGACCTCCAAAACATTAAGTATTGTCCAAAAGAAGACTTATCTTACAAGTGTACCAAAACATGTACTAATGTGCACTCATTTTCAAAGTGTACCAAGCCATGAGCCAAAGACACAACAAAACTCCTCTTCAAAGTGACTAAAACATGTATCAATGTACACAAGTAGACTCAGCTTCAAAGAGTACCAAAAAACAACACGTATATTTGTTCACAAAAAGCGTCTTCTTCAAAGTGTACCAAAAACATGGACCAACAGGCACAAGAAGACTTCTTCAATGTGTACAAGAACTCATCAACAAAATGTACCAAAACATTATGGTATCTAGAAGACCTATCTTCCAAATATTTTGGGTTTAGGCAGTATTAATTGCTTTGGACTGAGATTTTCTAAATAAAAAGGAAAAATCTTAAAAACTTATGTTTTTTTAATTACTTGCTTTTGTAAAAATAAGAATTTGCATTAAAATGGCCCCTCTGAAAAAGACCAAAAATGGGTTTTCAAGACCAGTTATCGCTTAATGCAGGTCAAAAGTATTGCAGAATGCTCCAAGGGGAGCATTCTGCAATACTTTTGGCCTTCATTAAGCTACCATTTGTCATTAAGATCTTTGTTTTGTCTATTTTTGAGTGGCCGTTTTACTCCGGTTTTACTGTACTCAAATATAAAGTAGCATCTGCTTAGATCAAGTCATAAATTTGTGACCCTATATGCTGCAATATACAGTCTTTTACCCAACGTCATTTTCCGTCAGATTTAACTAGCATGTGGCTTCTACATGTAATTACTGTAGTTAATAGTGCTAGTGGGGAGTTTATAGTGCTGGTGAAAGGAAGTAACTGTTTAAAATTGTCACTTTGGGGAGGTTAATTGACCATGGATCCAGTTATTGTTAAGCAAATAAATTAAGCAAAAAAATTGCTAATATTTTCTAACCTATCAGTTTAAACATGTGTTTTAGGGACTCAAAAGAATTGTCTTAGTAAGACACTTCTTTTGAGTACCCACAACATATACAGTAGAACTTCAATTACCCAAACCCGCTTGGGACCATAATAAATAGTTCTAGCCAAGGGTAGTTCTTCCAATCCAGGTTGGATTATGCTTAAAATGACATGTAGGGACTGTGATGATAGTTCAATCCAGCACAGGTGAATGAGCTATCAGAGTTCGAGCCATTGAAGTTGTACTGTATTTTGGTCAAGAAAAAGAAAATATTTTTTGATTTACACACTCTTATCTGGAGGCCTGTTGACATTTGTTGTGCTTGATGGCTACTCTGAAGCACGGGGGTAAAACAAAATTTTCTCATATTGACTTTTACCCTCTCTTCTCCAAGTGATAAATTTGAATACAGTTACATGTATTACAATGTATATGGAATTCTTGAAAGGACAAATTGATTCCGTTTTTTTAGAATTCTAAATCAAATGGATACACTCTGCAGGTTTGATGCAATTTTTTTATCAAGTGCATTAAGAACAATTTATTCGCTAAGGAAGCTATATACAGGGGACAAAAATATTTCAATGTTGTACTTGTCCTGCACTCCTCCTGCAAACACATGCACTTGTCCTTTAAAAACGTATGCAATAAAGAACAAAAGGGAGTAATATGTGATATGACTTCCTCGAGTTATTCTTCCAAAGCACTCGTCCTACTGGAAGAGTGCTTTGGGAAGAATTACTCGTCCTTTCTAAATTTCATTCATAAGTAGAATTTTTGTCCCCTAATATAATTTTAATAAAAAAAAAGTGATAGTAATGAAAGGAGTATCTCCAATGCAAGTTTTCTTGTAGGTATGGTAAAAATAAATCAAATACTAGAACACATTCGATGGCGCGCCATCGCAAATCCCCACGCTCTCAAAGAAATCTAATGGTAATTGACCATTTGACCTCATCCCAAGGTCACCAGTTTGATCGTAAGTTAAAATTTTTCAGTGTATCCTGGTCTACTGCAAATTCCCTTTAATTTGATATGCCACATGACCATGTTCAGAAAATTAAATTTTTGACCCCTCCCCAAGGCCCCAGGGGCTGGGGACCCAAAAAATTGTGCCGCTGCATGTGCAATTCATGTAAGTAACTAACACACCAAATCTGGTTGAATTTCGGAAAATTTTTTTTTTGGCCCCCAACCCCCACGGTACCCCCAAGTCCCACCCCTGGGCATGACCCAGGTGCCCGAATGAAAATCCCGTCTGATATGTTATATATCTTCATATGTGAGAAGATACGAAAAGTTTGGTTTAAAAATCTTTGAAATTGACTTTGTAATTCAGATTTAATGATATTTGACCTTTTGGCCCCTCCCCAGGGCCCCAGGGGGCGGGGACCAAAAAAAATGGTGCCGTTGCATATGCCATTCATGTGAGTAACTCACACACCAAATCTGGCTGATTTTCGGAAAAAAATTTTTTTCGACCCCACAACCCCCCACGGTACCCCCAAGTCCCACCCCTGGGGCATGACCCAGGCGGCCAAATGAAAATCCCGTCTGATATGTTTTATATCTTTCATTTGTGAGAAGACACACAAAGTTTGGTTAAAAAATCTTTGAAATTGACTTAGTAATTGAAATTTAATGATATTTAATGATTTTTGACCTTTTGGCCCCTCCCCAGGGCCCCAGGGGGCGGGGCCAAAAAAAAATGTGCCGTTGCACACCCCATTCATGTGAGCAACACACACACCAAATTTGGTTGTATTTCGTCCAATGGTTTAGGAGGAGATAGCGTGACGGACGGACGGACGGACGGACGGACGGAGGCGATTGCAATATCCCCGACGCTTTTTTAAAAAAGCGTGGGGATAATAAGCCACTAAACGGATTGTTGATTTTTGTACTGCCATCAATTGATTTGTATTTAAAGAAAAACACTAGTGCTATGTATGACATAGATTTAGATATATTGAAAAGCTAACAGCAAACCCATGGATGAAAGTTTCAGGATAATTCCTGAATTCATGATTTTGAGGCTGACTTGCAGTTCCATTTAAAGTTGAAAATCATGTAATTTAGTAATCAGATTTGGTTTAATGGATCACACAGGTTTAGATAAACAAAATTTTTGAGCGTATAATTGTGAATATTTTCTTACCCATCAGTTTTAACATTTGTTTTTGGTAATCAAAAGAACCGTCTCATTAAGGCAGTTCTTTTGAGTACCCACAACATATGTTTTGGTTGAGAAATAAGAATATTTTTTTTTGTACGCACTCTTAACAAAAGACCTTGATCAGATTTATGTAGAATCAAGTTCATTCGGGATATAAAGTATGTTTTTTTGAGAGACATCCGAAATGTAATACTTTTTGATTTTATTGTTTGTGAGTGATATCCAAAATTTTTTGTACAATACTTTTTCTCTGCTTAATTGTAGGTTGAAGTGTTCACTGAAAGTGTCATTATGCAATATGTTAATGACAATTCCCTTTTAAGTACAAAAAAACGGACTCCTTTGGTAGTATAGGAAAAGGAAAAAAAGAGCCCTTACTGGAGCACAACTGGGCTAGTTGAACTTGGCCATGGTTATTGGTATAGGCTGATATGTTCAAATAAACTTTTTTGAAAGTAAAATTTTGTTTGTTTTCTTATTGTTGGGTGTTCAAATGAGCCATCTCATTGAGATGGTTCTTTTGAGTACCGACAACCTATGTTTTGGTTGAGAAATAAGGAAAAAAATAGTGTGGAATTCTGCACTTTATCTGAAGACCTGTGGGCTTGAGGATTTTGTCATGATACAGCTCTTATAGTGCTAGAAGTGTTGAATATATGTATCATGAACCGAGTTGTTTGGGGAGATCTATGTATCATGAGCTGAGTTGTTGAGATATATGTATCATGAACTGTATATGTATCATGAACTGTATATGTATCATGAACTGTATATGTGTCATGAACTGTAAATGTATCATGAACTGTATATGTATCATGAACTGTATATATACCATGAACTGTATATGTTTCATGAACTGTAAATGTATCATGAACTGTATATGTATCATGAATTGTATATGTATCATGAACTATATGGATCATGAACTGTATATGTATCATGAACTGTATATGTATCATGAACTCTATGTATCATGAACTATATCATATCATGAACTGTATTTGTATCATGAACTAAGTTGTTGGAAAGTTGAAGGCAGCTGTTGTTGTATTGTATTGAAGTCAGTTCATAGGAAAATCACATTTATCGCCAAGGCAAATAGTCCTTTAACCCTTGTTTTGTTGGAACAAAGGAACTTGCTATTCTGTGTGATACAATGAAAATTGGATGTTCCATTGTATGATTGGAGGATACACTGTTTACAATTTTAAAATTAATCTTTATATTGTCCTGAAGACTGTTTTGGTATAAGCAAACAGTGCAGAACCTGATGAGATGCCACAAATTGCGGCATCTCATCCGGGACTACACTGTTTGTCAAAGTACTCTTCCTCTACTTCCCTACTTTGTGTCTGAAAGTAGGGTGTGTGCAGCTGCACATACTTCCCCGAGGCTTCTCTTGTGCCATGTGTGATAAGTACAATTCTCATATGACCTGATTTAGTTATCTTGAATGTTTGAACATGCCTACTTGTTACCTGATTCTCATAAACTTGTCATCATTACATAAGATACTTTTTCATTGGCTGATAGAAATAAGATTTTTTGTTCTTTTTTTTGGGGGGGCTGATTTAAATAAGATTGTTTTTTATTGGCTGATTTAAATAAGATTATTTTTCATTGGCAGATTTAAATAAGATTGTTTTTTCATTGGCTGATTTAAATAATATTATTTTTATTGGCTGATTTAAATAACATTGTTTTTCATTGGCTGATTTAAATAAACATTGTCTGATTTCAAATTTTAACTGAAAATCAATCTTTTTTTCATTGGCTGTTTAAAAAAACACAACAATGTTGGCTAATTTCATATCCTAACCCATTTTTTTCAAAACAAATTCATCTATTTTGGTTTAGAGCCATAACATTGGAGTATCTGATTGCAGTGAGGGGGTTCTAAGATCCAACTATTGTTCTGCAATAAACTGTAGTAACAAGATTTTTTAAGAATTCACCTTTAAATGTGGAATTTAGCTCTTTCCTTGCTAGGAGTGACTTTTGTCATTTGCTGATAAACTTTGCAAATGGTTCGGACTCAGATCAGGACCGACAGAATGTAGGTTCTGATCTGGATCCAAACCGTTTGACACTCTGATAATGTTCCTGAATCTATATTTTGAAAAAAGTCAACAGCCTTAACAAGCATGAATAATTACCAAGCATGCAAAGAGTTCATTTTCTGACGCTGTGGTGGCTGAAGCTATGTTTGATGGTTTATTTTGCGAAGAATGTTCATATACATGTATTTAGGATAAAATCGTTTCTTATAAAATTGTTTAGTATGTTGTTTGTGCTGTAGAAATGAGCTTCAACATGAGATTTCCAACAATGTGGTATGTGTGTCTGGAGAAGCTTCAGACCAGCCTGCGCATATGCGCAGTCTGATCAGAGCCTTTGCTAGTCTCTTGAATATTCAAGGAGAGTTATGCTACTGACTGAACATCATTTGGAGTTTCTAAGCTTAAAAGGAGGCTGCACAGGCTCTTCTGAGTCTATGCTTGTCAAAATGAAACATTGTTGGAAATCACATGGTGCAGCTCAAATTATGATGCAGGCTTGTATGAGTGGATATTTTTGTTGGTTTTCAGGAATTTCCTAATTTGGGGCAAAAAACGAGCCCCTTTCCCTTGGAAATAAATGGTATGTGTTGTTTTACCCTCCACCTTTTCTTCTTTTTTTAAAAGAGAAAATCTTATTGTAGCATGCAATTTAAAATTGATTTGTTTTATTTAGACTGTCTAAGGTGACCTTTTATTGACTGGTTACCCAAGAATGGGTATCATGGCAAATAGTTTGTGTCCAGGTGAGATGAAGCACATCTCATATTTGTTTGCCCTGTTTGCGGGTTCGAGCCTCAGCGCGTCACTGCCTTGTGTCATTGAGCAAGACACATTAATCCTAGCTTAGTACTGGTTCAACCCAGGAAGACCCGTCCCTACACAACTGAAAGATTGTTGATGGGACGTAAAGAATCAAATCAAATGAAAACAAACAAAGCATTTTTCATTTACTTTTAGATCACTGTCTAGCCATGCCCCCTACTGGTTCCCATGTCTGTTAGCTTTACAAGAGACTGGGACATTGCATACCACCTGGAGATACAGTGACCTAGTAGTTGAATAATACTATGTAACCATTGGTTGAGTTGAACAAAATTTTTGCACGTAGAATTTTAAATATTTTCTTATCCATCAATTTAAACATGTGTTTTGGGTGTTCAAAAGATCCCTCTCTTTAAAAGAGGCGGTTCATTTGAGTACCCATAACATATATTTTGGTTGAGAAATAAGAAATTATTTTTCAATTACGCACTCATATCTAGGGGCCTGTGTAACAGTAAATGGCTTGGAAGATGCCTACCCATGAGCAATGTAATAGGATAACGGACCACTGTGATAGGAGTAAAGGAATGTTGAGAGCTGTGCTAACCTTTTGTATACTAATGGATTCTTCCCTCTGGTTTGATACAATAAACTTGGGATAGTCCATTGTACATGTCTAGGGTGTCAGGTTATAATTTTCAAATAGGTATTGTATTCTTTTGCCTGAAGATATCTTAACCTTTACAAACTGTGTAGACCCTGATGAAATGCAGCATTATGCTGCATTTCATCTGGGTCTTTATTGTTTGTATAAGTACCCATTTATGGGTTTCCCACACGAATGTTCAAAGGGTTAAACTGCAAAACAAAAATTAGTATTTATTATGTATATGTTTTGTTGATGCAGGCATCGGTAGAAATTTTGATACTATCTCTTGTACCTGTATGGTGATATGTTTTTGGTGATATGTTTGACCTCTCTTTGAAACCTATTATAGGGCTATAAATAAAAGAGCCAATTTACTTGACCCTCATTGTCCAGTACTGGATCTAACAAGGAAAACGTCCCACCATGACTAATTTTCTTTTATGCATTACTTTTATGAATATCTTAAGGAGTTAAAATACCGGTTTTGTCCGATATGCACTTGTCTTGATGTTTATTGACAGACTAACTAAGTCTTGTTAGTGATTTCTTCCAAATTTCATTTATGCACTAATTTTATCCAGTTAGAATATGTTTTGTAGAATATACAGTTATCATGATTTTTGCCTTGTGTGGTAACTAAGTCAGCAGACGACACCAGCAGACAGAGAGTTGACATTCTGGGTAATTTTTCATGAATTTTTGTTTTTGGTTGATTTTTTTTTTCAAAATTAATTCCCATCAGAGTCATACACTTTGGATCCAGATCAGGGCCTGACATTGAGATTACGTAAGGCCTGAACTTGGTCCACACTGTTTGCAAAGGCTACTAGCAGACAGCTTGGTAGGCAAAAAGTTATACCCAAAGCAATGTGGGACGACTTTTTCTTGGATCTGTATTGAGGTTTAAGGATTTTTGAATTTATTCAACACTTTTCGCCCTTGCCTGTTACATGTTTGTAGATTAAATGATTTAATGATGATAGTGCTGATTTTGTATCATTTGGGCCAGCACATGAGATTTTGGTACCATAAAACCTGTGTAAAACAGCCACTCTCAAAAAGTACGAAAATTGGTTTTCAAGACCATTAATCGCTTTATGCAGGTCAAAAGTATTGCAGAATGCTCCAAGGGGAGCATTCTGCAATACTTTGGACCTTCATTAAGCTACCATTTGTCATTAAGATCTTTGTTTTGTCTATTTTTGAGTTGCCCTTATACACAGGTTTTACTGTATTTCATTTTTGTTGCCACCTTTGTGCATAAGAATCAGATGATCTTTTTACATTGTACACCATTCAGTGTGATTAATTCATTATGTTTGGAAATATTTTAATGACATTAATCGTCTCATTTTTTTCACACAGTATCATTATTTTGTGTTATATTGTACAGAAATAATTGACTGCAAAAAAGCAAAACAATAAAACCTGAAACACTTTGTTTTGTTGCTTTTGTACATGCAAATGCCCAATCAAGTGAATACGTACAGTAGCACAACGTGACCAACTACTGGTAAAATTTAATTTGGACCCTAGACAGTTTGAAAACTAGATAAAATAATGGTTATATTTAGAAATAACTGTTACAGTACTAGTACCTGGGTAACCTGTCCAATCTTTGATCCGTCTGTGTTCGAAATTTACCAGTATGTAATTTCACTCTGATCGTGTACCAAGTATACCAGGCCCTTAGGTCATAAAACTTCTTTCATGCTCAACTCTGTCCTCAACTGAGCTTCAAATTTCAACTGCACATAAAAACTAAAATGCTGAAAAATTAAGTTTTTTCTAGCTTTTTTCTAGCTTTAAAACTCAGATGCTGTATTTATCCTGCTTATAAATGTTAAAAGGCCAACAACTGTTGACATTTTAACATTTATGAGCAGGATAATTCCATTCTCAGCTAAGCATGAACAAGTTTTATAACCTCGGGACCAGGTGTTAGATTAACCTCATCCAGAGAAAGCCTGATTTTGTTACATACGAATAACAAAGGGGCAGATCAGCTTGCTTATCCATGCAGTCTGATCAGTCGCTTTGTTATTGGCTTTCTGGAGAGTATGATACTAAATGCTGGATGCAAACTTTCAATATTCTAGCTAATCTCTGTAGCTGAGCAGTTTAATTTTAGCATGGCCTGGTTGGCAACCCCAGAATGCTTTTCTCTCATATTACTTGTGCTGTGAGAAACCCCATTTTATGCCTGCCATTGAAATGTGGGAGGGGAAGAGATTTCTGTAGATTTCAAAATTAAAAACTTCAAAAATCTTCTTGTCAAAAACAATTGGGCCGATTTCAAAATAATTTGGCACAAATGGTCCTTAGGTGACCCTCTACCAAGATTGTTCAAATTATATTGATCCAGCGGAAAATATAGCCGCCATGGGTGTGGCTAGTTTTTCCTATTTTAATAAAGGGAAAACTTTAAAAACAAATGGAAATGGTTGTAAGGGAGACAACACTTGCAGTAGTGGTTTTCTTTCTTTATTAGTTGAATCTGGGTAGAGATAAACAGATAAAAGGAACGTTTTTCTTCTGCTTGCAGCCATATGATATTACTTTCTTTTTGCAAAATTTCAACCAATCGGGAATACAAAAAGAATTTGCATATAAGGGTACCTTCTAAAATATGAAAAATCTCATTCAGACTGTCCATACAATTTCATTCTGGATTACAACATTCACTGAAAATATATGCAAATCTAGGGAAACAGACTAAAGCAGCCAAAAATACTTCTGCACTTTTCTTCTCAGAAAAATGTCAACTAAATTTGACAGTAGACTTTTATTTTTAGAAAATCTTTTCTTTGCAATGCCGATCAGAGAGGTCATACTCACTTTTTGTTAATGAAAATGCTGATGCATGTCAGCTGGGAGTTTAAAGCAGGTTTTTGTCCATATGGGATCAGTACCAAAATTGCATTTGCTGGTCAATATTTAGTAACATTAGTAATGACGTCCATTATAATTTTGCATGAAGATGGCAAAATCCTGATGTTTCCACGCCAAACAATATTTATAGCAGCTATGCTTACCTATATCATTATAAACAGCCATTCTCTGGTGAGTGACGAAAGACCAGAGGGCCCTCTTGTTTTTAGCTCACCTGAGCCAAAGGCTCAAGGTGAGCTATTGTGATCGGTCTTCATCCTGCCTCCGGCTGTCCCCCTGTTGTGTTTAAACTTTTTCTTTAAATGACATCTTTTGAACCACTGGTCCAAATTTGAAATACATTGACACGACTTCCCCATAATGCCCTCTACCAAAATTGCATAAATGGTTCTGCTCTGCAGAACATGAGGGCTGCCAGAGCTCTAGATAAGAAATTTTAAACGACATCTGAACCACTGTTCCAAATTTAAAATAAATTCACACGACTCCCCCCAAAATGCCCTCTACCAAATTGCATAAATGGTTAAGCTCTGCAGAACAGGACCAAACAGAGGGCCGCCAGAGTTCTAGATAAGAAATCTTAAACGACATCTGAACCACTGTTCCAAATTTAAATAAATTCACACGACTCCCCCCCCCCAAAATGCCCTCTACCAAATTGCATAAATGGTTCTGCTCTGCAGAACACAGGACCAAACAGGAGGGCCGCCAGAGTTCTAGATAAGAAATCTTAAACGACATCTGAACCACTGTTCCAAATTCAAAATAATTTCACAGAAATGTTCCTCCTGATACCCTCTACCAAAATTGCACAAAGGGTTCTGCTCCGCTGATCAAAAGGGCTGCCAGAGCTCTAGATAAGAACTATCTTTAAATGACATCTGAAACACTGGTCAAAATTCAAAATTTCACAGAATTGTTCCTCATACTACCTTCTACCGAACTTGCACAAATGGTTCTGCTCCACCAAACAAAGTGGCCTCCAGAGCGCTAGATAAGGAATATCTTTAAACGACATCTCTTGAACCACTTGTCCAAATTTAAAACAATTTCACAGAATTGTTCCTCATGATGCCCTGTCCCAAAATTGCACAAATGATTCCACTCTGTGTACTAAAAGGGCATCCAGAGCTGTAGATAAGAAATATATTAAAACAACATTTCCTGAACCACTGATTCAAATTCAAAATAATTTCACAGAATTGTTCCTCATAATGCCCTTTACCATAATTGCATAAATGGTTCTCTCCGCTGAATAAAAGGCCCTCCAGAGCTCTAGATAAGAAATATCTTTAGACACTGGTCCAAATTCAAAATACTTTCACAGATTTGTTCCTCATGATGGCTGCTACCACAATTGCACAAATAGTTCCACTTGACCGAATAAAGGGGCTGCCAGAGTTCTAGATAAGAAATGTCTTTAGATTACATTCCTCCTGAACCACTTGTCCAAATTCAAATAATTTCACAGAATTGTTCCTCGTGATGCCATTTACATAATTTTCACCATTGGTTCTGCTCCGCCAAACAAAATGGCATCCAGAGGTCTTAATAATGAAATGTCTTAAATGACATCTCCGTAAGCAATCAAAAATAAGTTTACAGAAAGGTTCCTCATGATGCCTTCTATCTAAATTAATCAGATTGTTCAGCTTGGCAGAACAACATGGCTACCAGAGCCTAAAACTAGAAATATCTTAAAATCTCTTTAGCCATAGGCCAATACATCATCTACTCATGTGCTAGGATTCATGTGAGCGATCCAGGGCACTGTGGCCCTCTTGTTTGTGAGGGTTGAAACTCCATCTATTTCCATGTTTTGTGCGGATAGTGAAAGATCTGGCGAAAACTGTGCAGATGCACAGGCTCAGCTGGGTCTTCCCTTTTCAGTAGTTTTAGGGATTTAACCTTTAATCTTCCATATCTGTACGAGTAGCGAAGGCTCAGGAAGTTTAACCCATAAGGGGTCACCTAAAATTTGCAGCAGACGACAATTTCAAATTGTGCTGCTTTTTCAAAAATAATAAATAAGGCATGACATTTCATGAGAATCGTCTGTTGGCAGACGATTCTCATGAAATATCAAGCCTTATTTTTGTCGAAAAATAGGAAAGATTTAGCAAAATTTGTCGTCTGCTGCAGTTGTGATTGACGCTTTAAGGGTTAATCTTCTTCTATTATTTGTACGAGGGAAGAAGATTGCTGTAGTAAGTTTAGTATTCAAAATGCATTGATGTGTGACTCCATTTTAGAGAGTTTGAAAGTAACAACATACCTGATAATTGAGGAGATATTATCTCCATGTTGTATATTATTTTCGTATCTTAAACGCATATCAACATATATCAATGAAATTAAAAATGCGGAGGTTTTGAGCTCAATGATAATAATAATGAGTGTAAACGTGAGAAAAAGTCGTTTAGCTCTGTATGCTGTGTAATTTGGGCATTTGGGTAAATTATTTTTTTGTCGTCTGCCAACGTTTTTTTTTAAATTAACTTCTTTTAAAAAAATATTTCTTTCAGGAACACTATCAGAGTGTCAAACGGTTTAGATCCAGATCAGCACCGAGGCACTATGAAGTTTGATACTGATGTTTAAAGTACCCTTTTCCTATGGCCATTTTCTTATACGTGCAAGAAGTCACACAATGGCATTCGTTGCAGCCAGAAGACATGCTTGAGCTAATTTATGAGGCATACTACTGCAATTTAAAACTCTTTGCATGCTTGGTATTTTTTCATGGTTTTGGTGTCGTCTGCTGACTTTTCAAAATTAACTTTTTCAAAAAATTCTTTCAGGAGCACTATCAGAGGATCAAAATGATTCAATTCTCGCGAATTTAAACTTGCGAAAAAATGCATAGGTTAAAAGGAGTGTGTAAAATAATTCCGGGTCCTATGACCAACACATGAGATTTTGGTAGAAGGGTCCGACGAGCCTGCGCAAATGCCAGTGCGCAGTTCGCTGCTTGCATTACAAAATTTAGACCTTTTTTCAGCCTGCATGGCCCGTTTAGTGTACTACAGATGGACAACGAAGGTCACTTTTGATATGCAATCTGACCACGGGCAGCTATGTCCGGCGTTTATCCCAGCCAGAGTGCAGCCTCGGGTCATTATCGACCCATCAGCAAAACGCCATTTTGCTGGTGGGCCGACGGCGGCCCCCTTTTATATGATTACCGTGATGCTCGAATATATTTAATGTAACGTCTCAACGAAAAGCAACATGAAGTATTAATAACAGAACAGAACAGAAATTTTATTAGTCTATCCTATGATTTTAACAATATACGCACTAGGGGATGAGATAGCGAAATATAGAACTCGCAAGAATCGTCAATACAAAGTAGACAGTTCCAGAAAACTTTACCTGCTAGTGGCGACTCTGTTAATCTGCTGATATTCTTTGCAAACAATTTGGACCTAGATCAGACCAAAACAAAACGTATAACTATGAAAAAAATATATTTAATTTCGTATTTGAAAAAGATAATTTTAAAACCAGCAGGGACACTAAAAGCATGCAAAAATAACAATTTGAACGCACATGCCTGACGTTTCCGTTTGGCATAAATCGGTTGATAAAGGAACAGGGGTGTACTGTGTGCAGCTGCCGGAATAAATATCAGGAGATATATGGCATGCCAGCTTTTGCATTTTTGCACATTTTATGTTAAACTCTTTGCCTACTAGTGTCGTCTGCTGATAATTTTTGCAAACAGTTTGGATCCAGATCAGGCCCGACGTAATGTCGGGCCTGATCTGGATCCAAATCTGTTTGATTCTCTGATGCTATTCATGAAATATTTTTTCGAAAATGTTAATTTTGAAAAATATCTGCAGACGACAAAAAAAAACATGAAAAATTACCCAGCATGCAAAGAGTTTAATATGTCAGGATAGGAGGCCAAAACTTCTGCTTTATAGATCTGTAATTGGTACAATGTGTGCCAAACAGGTGGCAATAATTTAGTCAGGCAATTGGCAGTACAACATTAGCAGACTGAATATTTAAAATAGTGCCGTGGCTCACTTGTGGGGTGCTCGACTTGTGATCGAGAAGTACCTGGTACGAGCCTCGTCGGAAGCAATGTGCTGTCTGTGTCCTCACTGCTAAGCATTAGCATAACTCAGAAAAAGTCGCGAAACGACTGAACTATTATTGATTGGGACGTAAGACAGCGATGATCACGGGAGATAACAACACTATACATTTACGGGAAAATAAATGTAGTTACATCCCTTGGCATATACAGCTAAGTCTCTCTGATCAGACTGCAAATTCGTAGACTGATTTGATTCATGCCAACTTGTAATAATCCCATTTTGTAGCTGAATTATATGTGTGCGTCCTTCAGGGCTTTTCTTAGACACTAGCTAGAAAATTTAAAAATATGAGATTAACTGGCGGTTATTCGCGTAATTACAGAAAGGCACTGGCGGGTAGACTTGCATACAATTTCGGGCCGCCAGCGAAACGACATTCAAATGGCGTTTCGCTGGCGGACCGAAAGGGGCGTGCTTTTATATGCTATTTTAAAATCGCAATGTGACCAGTATTGGCCTAAGTATTCGTGAGACTGTGCGACAGGTATTTATTCGTACAATTGTACCGTCTACATAAAAAGTGTGAAAAAGTTAATCAAAAACTTGGCAACAGACACTTGTACTTGTAACACCTGATATTAGAAGTTCAATCTTGACACCTCAACATGTAAAACTATTCATTTATCTTCCCTACTTGATAATAAAATCGATGTTTGCTTTTAATTTGTTTCACCCCTCATGGAAACCTTGTTTGTCAATGGATTTTCCATATTAGTTCACAGTGGCGTAAAATATCACTTCGTTATCAGAAAAACAAGCTACTGTTGACGGAACGTGCCTTCGACAAGTTTTTTTCTGTGCCTAGTATTTGTACAATTAAGCCTGGTATCATCTTTTTACTGGTGGATCATTCTGACAATCACGTGGGACAGATGTAGTTTCATTATTTTGAAGTAGTTGTTACAATGTCACCTGTTTTAACTCTTTAAATGCTGAGTAATTGTTCATGCTTTTTGAGGTCGTCTGCTGACCTTTTTCAAAATTAACTATTTCAAAATGTTCTTTCAGGAACACTATCAGAGTGCCAAACGGTTGGATCCAGATCAGGCCCGACGTGATCTGGATCCGAACTGTTTGCACAGACTATCTACAGACGATGAAACTCCCTGCTAGCAAGGACCTGTTGAAATTTAAATGGTCGCAGACATGTCACAAGTTTTCTTTAATTGGACTTTCGTTTGGAAAATTGTCTCCTGTTGGAGATAATTTAATGAAAATGAAACTTTACCATGGAAATAAAACGGGTTTGTCCGATGTCACATCTATTTTTTGTCAATCAAATAAGCAAAATAAAGACAAAATTAAGCACCACAATTCTTTTGGGTACGGGAGATAATCGTTTTCTCTAACGACAAGGAATGCAATTGTGTCCCTTTTTTGGAGCCAGTGATTGGATTGCGCATGTCTCTAATATTGTGCGTGCAATCAAATAAGCAAAATAAAGACAAAATCAAGTTGGCTGCTTTTAAAAAGCCGCCAATAGTTTAGGTTTGGCAAATAAGTTGTTTTTATGACAGCATTCCTTTACCTTTATTATTATTATAATAGGTCTTGTTTAACAAATCTTAGAGTCAGCAGAATCTCGGACCCAATTATACTGGGTCCGAGGCAGAATAGGTGTTTGAAAAGATTATTTGTACAGATTGTATTATCGAGTATGAGCTCTTGCGAATGAACCTTCGCTACTACATGTAGAAAATGTCTGACCAAAATCTAGACCTTTAAGCCGCTGGGTAGGTTTTATAGGGTTTTACCAAACAATAAAGTACCAAAATTTTGTGTGCTCCCTAAAAATATTGATGTTTTTGTTTTCAATAAACCACACATCAATTTTCCATGTTTTGATTTTACCCATTGAAATTTCTCGGACGGTCCAGAGGTCCAGATAAGCTTTCAGTTCAATTGGGTATTTACCCCACACGTTTTTTATGAATTGCTTTTTTTCTAAAAACAATTGCTTAAAATATTTTTTCACCCAACATAGAATTTTGAAATTGCTTATTTGTAAGTTATAATTAAAGTACCTAATAATCTTAGTTAATAATTTAAATAATAATCTTAGTTTTCGTAATTGAAGAGACATACAGATTGAGTGACTTTAAGTACTTTGTGGAAATACTTTAGCCAGTAACTGACAAATGACTTGCTTAATGTATCAAACTTCAATGAAACTTAGTAACATCACAACAAAAGAAAGGCTTGAACTGGCTACCACACTAAGTGTGCTAACATGGGATATATTCATATTTAGATCAGTTTGTTTTTTCTTTTGCTTTTCCAAAATTTAATTGCTTTTCGCTACCCCTTCATTTATAAAACCATTGCTTTTTCCAAAATTTAATTCCTTTTTGTTACCCCTTCATTTGAAAACAATTGCTTTTTTTACAAATTTAATTGCTTAAATACCCCCAAAAAGCGGCTTATCTGTTCCTCTGCGGTACATTTTGAGGTACAACATTAACATGCATTTAAAAGTAAAAAATAATCCAAATTTACATTTATTACCTAATGTATAAACATTGATGTGACATGGCTTTGAATTTTACCTATAGCGTTTCTTTTGTCAGTCAGTATATATTGATGACACTGATGATCAACAGATGCATAAAGGAAGTCCTCACCTAGGTTAGCTAAAAGAGGATTATCTTTTGTTTTAAAATAACTTCAGAGAAATATATTAGGATCCTCAAAATGCCTGTTACCAAAATTATACAAACTGTTCCATTCCACTGAACAAATTAGTCATTATAATTGTATCTGTTAGCGCACTCAAAAGGATGCAATCATTTAGTAAGAGTGCCTGAATGGAAAATTGGGATTTTTCTGTCTTGACTGGGGCCAGTCTAATACCTCCAACTAAAAATAAAAGATACTCTTATTTTTTCTGGTGTATCAATTTGTTTTCAGGTCTGATGCCAGTCTAGACTTAAAGTACCATCCAATACCATAAGTATGTCGAACAGTTTGGATTTGGATGACAACCAACATTTTGCTAGTCTGATTAGGGTCTGAAAGGTTAACAGTAGGACTAGCATGCAAAGGGTCAATACATTTCATCTGGTACATGACCTTAGAGATGTCAGACTTTATGCATTTATGCATTCGCAAATCATCTCTGGGTAAGGCACCACATAAAGAATCTAATTGACTTTTTGCCTCTTCAAAATCCATGCATCATGACGTGTAACTTGTATAATTTCATGTTATCTGTGCTTTAATAAGCTCCCTTTTTACTTTGGATTTCTGACTGACCAACTGTCTTGTTATTCTCTTCAGCAGAATAGTGGCTAAATGTCATACCAGGTCGGCCTAGGTCAATCTTTGAAGAACATGATGCAATCAGAATTTCAAGATAGACTGGGAAACGGGGAAAATGACAAATCTATATTTACAAATGACATCAGTTTAATCTTAGACAGAGGTCCCATGATTGGTTACATTTGGTCACATGCTCCTCCATGGTACAGCTCCAATTCTCACCTTATATATTGTGTTTAGGTGCTCATGCACCTAAACAATAAGCACTACAATTCTTTTGGGTACGGGGGATAATCGTTTTCTCTAACGACAAGGAATGCAATTGTGTCCCTTTTTTGGAGCCAGTGATTGGATTGCGCATGTCTCTAATATTGTGCGTGCGTTCAGATTTGTGATTGTGTATCGGTAAACGTCTATTTCGTCCCAATCAGCAGCTATGGTCATGTTGAGACGGTCAGTTAAACTAACCATAATTTAATGTAATAATATTGATGCTATTGCCATGCAGCTGCGGAAAAAGCACCGCCCCCCCCTCTCTCTCTCTCTCTCTCTCTCTCTCTCTCTCTCTCTCACCAATTAACAGCTATGGTCACGTTGAGACTGTCAGTTAAACTACTAACCACAGTTTAATGTAATAATATTGATACTATTACCATGCAGAAAAGCACCCCTTCTCTCTCTCTCTCTCTCTCTCTCTCTCTCTCTCTCTCTCTCTCTCTCTCATTTCCACATGACGAGCTTGTTTTGCTACCTAATTTTGCCATGTCACTTTCTAATTTGTATTTCAATATACAACGTAAGTAACCTGATAATTAGTTTACAACTTTTTTGTTGTGAATGCGCTATGTCAGCGTTTCAATCTGTTTCAATTTGCATAACAGCGTATACAGTAAAACCTGTCTTCAGCGGCCACTCAAAAATAGACAAAACAAAGATCTTAATGGCAAATGGCAGCTTAATGAAGGTCGAAAGTATTGCTGAATACTCCGCATTCTGCATTACTGTTGACCTGCAGTAAGCAATAATCAGTCTTGAAAACCAATGTTTGGTCTTCTTTTTAAGTGGCCGCTTAAGACAGGTTTTACTGTATATATGTCAGCGTTTCAATCTGTTTCAATTTGCACATGCTGCTGATAATCATCAAACAAAGGGTCCGGTGTGTGTTGGGGTGGGGGCACTCACTATATTGGTGTAGGTAGAGGGTAGAGACAATCAAATGGGTCTTTATTTTCAGAGTCTGTCTGGGACGGGTGTTTGTTTCATCACAAAAATATATGGGAATGATCTATCTGGAAATGGTTTCACAGTGTAGCAGTCATGTTTGCCCAAAGCCAGGCCATTGAGGCCAACTTTGCCCACCATTTTCATGATTATTGTCGTCTGCCGTTTTTTTCAAAATCAGCTTTTTCGACAAAATCTTTTCGCCAGAGTGTCAAATTGCTTGCATCCAGATCAGGCCTGATCCGGGTCCAAACTGTTTGCAAAAGTTAACACTGAGCACCCAGAGACTGAGCAGTAAAGAGAAAATACGCTGCAACCAATCCGTTATAGTTACAAGATCAGCGTGAGTCTGTAAGGCGGATTTTCTTTAAGACCGGCTCATTTGCTTTTTATCAAATCTTCCTAGTTTAAAAGCTCGAAAACTAATAAATTCACTGAAAATGCATATTTGCCAGGAATTTGATAAAGGGACGCCGGATAAAAAACAAGATTGCGTGCTCAATCCTCTTTTATTTCTTCATATATCATTAATAAGAAACTCGAGAGAGACTTTACTTCGCAAGTTTGGAGTTTATTTGTATTTTTATCAACTATTGACATGATATGTGCTCGGGTATCATATATTGCATAACTGAAATAGTTTACTTTGTGAACGCTGCACTGTTCAATGTAAATACGGCGACCAAATAGGCATTACATGTACGAAGAATGCACAAGGGAACACGTGATTTGTGACGTCATCGTATCAACATTGTGGCCGCGGCCATTTTGAAGCTAGTCTCCACTTCGATGAGCTCTGCATCTATGTAAGAGGTACTAGTAGGCAATATATGATTAATGCATGCATGAGTCGTACTTTTTTGCAATCGTGTTAGTAACAAATGTACTTTTGGGTCTGTAATCTGGTAAAAGCAGATACTTCGATCATAATAACGTTATGACAGTTGACACAATGGCATAGTTAAAAAATTGTTTTACAAAATGAAAATATTTAAATTTGCAACTTTGTGTTATAGAGAAAAAGCCAAAACACTTTCACCATATAGGGACAATTTTCAAAATGGCTACCTCCTTACTGCAACAAATATGACGTCACAAATCACGTTGTCCCCAATGTAGGCAAAAGTTAAGGAAGCCAAACCGTCAACTTTTGTATTTTAACAACATCAGAATCAGGCTGATGCGAAGATTTGGCCAGTTAAATATGTTAAAGCCCTTCCCAGGCTGCTCTGCGTGTAAGGCGGTATGTCTGTTGTTGTTGTTGTTGGTTCATTGTTGGCTAAGGTCTCGTCCTGTGTATGTGTTTTATGTTTGGTTCTTTCATTCGGGAAAGTCCGGCACAGTTCGAGAATCGAATCAAGCCTCGGGTGTATGTAAGACGCATTACGCGAAGTACATTGTACTATGTAAGAAAAAGCTCCTTTTTGTTAGCTGGAAAAGGCGTAAGGAAAATAAGTTCTTTAGCCTGTGATTTTAGCCCTAGAAAAATCCGTTTGTCTAATTACCCGAAAAGTTTAATTAGCAGAATAAATGAAGTTTATGTACTTTTCAATAAAATCTCGCGTAGTCAGCGTCAGCGCCACCTTAGATGACGTCAGCGTCACGTTATCACCCGCTTTATCAAAGTAGATCCTCAATGTACATCCGTGGTCTGATTCCACGAAATTTCGCGGAATTGGCCGAGGCAGTTCTGATTGGTAGTACTTTGTGTCTTTTCTAGTCATCTCGCTGAGGAAGAGAGAACTGGTTGCTTTGCTTTAATTGTGTTTTGTGTGCTGAGCATTAGTCCGGCTGGTCGTGGATAGTAAAATGCTCATAACTCTTTAACCTCGAAAATTTGACTCCAGTCCATTCCAATACTCCAATCCACAACTCCGCTCCAAGACTCCACTCCATAGAATACATATGCCACTCCAAAAGTTGACTCCACTCTAATACTCCACTCCATAGCTCCGCACCAAGACTCCACTCCATAGAATACACGATGCCGCGCAGATATCCAGTCGGGAAAGAAATCAAAGTTTTAGTTTAAACCCTCATTAACTTCAATACTTTTCGAGAGCAGCGAAGGCTCTGGCGGATCTGCACTGATGTGCAGTGCCGCATGAGCCTTCTTTAAAGTGCAAAAACCTCATGCTCCGGCTTTTATATGTTATACGCAACTTGATATTGATGGAACCGATTTAGGCTCGATTTTTACACCATATATGGGTGGAGCAGGTGCAGTGAATTCACCAAGTAAAACTTGTTTACAAAGTTAATGTGCCATATTTTTACGCTTATTATTTCATAGTCACACATCTCCAAATTAGTATGAAAAAGCAGTGACCTATAATATTATAGGTCACTGGAAAAAGCTGTGAAATAATCGAATGGCATTACTCGAAATTTCACTGTTGTCTGCATAAATTTTAATGAGGAGGTTTTCGTTTTAATGTTATTTTTTATCTTTAAATTTTAGGCGATGTATTACAGATGGATATTTTATTTCGTGGTAATTATAGTTTAATTTGTGTACACCTGAATTATAAATTACAGAACCAGACCATAGTAGCGTAAATGAACCTGGGAACGTTGAAACACGAGACAGGAAATGAAGTAAAACGTGAAATCAATATGGGCATGCGCACTGAGTTATTGCACTGAAAAGCCATTAATCCTGCACCTACTAAACCAATGAGGAAACCAGTTCCAGTTTCTACTTCATCGACTGATTTTGTGTAAGCTGAGGACGCCCTCATCCAGACATGTTTGGACTGAAGACAATATCAAAGGTGAACCAAGCAGCTTATGAGTCTAATCTGCATTGCTCGGTCTCTAAATCTAGTCATTTTAATGAAGATTTGTCACAATGTTTATTACCAAGATGTCTTTCTCGAGTTTGATACTGTCCATATCGCCGTATACCATAATAAGTTGTTGCCCTTTGTTCATGAAAAAATGACCATTTTTATGATATCCAGTCTCTGTGTCAGAACTTTACCAAACTTGGTCTTAATTTAATGTTCTTTCTCGAGTTCTAAAATGATCTATATCACAACATTCCTACAGAAGTTATTGCCCTTTGTTCGTGAAATTTAGCCAACTCTGTGATGTAAGGTCTCTAACTCAAGTAATCTCAAATGTTGGACACAGTGCTTAATGTCTAAAATTGATGGTTTTGTTTGATTTGATTCTTTACGTCCCATCAACAATCTTTCAGTTATATAGGGACGGGTCTTCCTGGGATGAACCAGTACTAAGCTAGGATAAATGTGTCTTGCTCAAGGACCACAACGCAGTGAGGCCGGTGAGGCCCGAACCCGCGGCCTTTCGGTCTCAAGTCGAGCACTCTACCACTGAGCCACTGCGCTCTCTCAAAATTGATGGATTCATCACATGCAATGCATTTGTTCATAAAACTGTGTAATTTTTGGCTTTAGTTTGTGAAAATATGAGATTTTTGCACAGCGGGGGCATCCTTGTCCCCTGGACACATTTTCGATTTTTCACATTTTTTGTGTGCAGCAAGCTTATGTTTTCTCCCTGCTTGGAGCCCCATTCAAAGTGTTACTCAATCATGAGGTCTAATCAGGCTGGACAATTTGGACTCAATTGTCCGAAAGACCCACTCGACCAGTGTTTCAACTTTTCCACAATGACCGCTCCATTGTCATGCCACAGGGTACTTTTAATACGATTTGTGAAATTTCAAAAACTAATTTTGGTGGTAAACAACGCAATAAGTGTAGCGTAACTCTTCAAGTGTGATTTAACTAAAGCATTTTCGCCCTGAGAAGTTTGCGAAGGTGTTAAGGAAAAACGGCTTGTTTTTATTTCCATTTGAGCTTAAAATCAGAGGAATCGTGCCACGAGAAAGATGGTCTTCGCAGTTTGTGGCAAGAGAAAAGTGCAAAGACGAGGAAAAAGTACAAATACTGGCTGTTATTTGATTTTGAACCACCGACAGACCCATAACTCAAAAACTTAAAAAATGGTCTGGATGCGGGGTGGGGGGGGGTTTGGTATTCATTATTCATTAAAAATTAAGCCCATTATTCATCTCATTAAAATTTTGGCTTATTCATTAAAATAAGACTAATTATTCATCATAAGTAAGAAAGGTGGCAAAGAAATCTGATTATTCACTATTCATTATTTTTTTCCTCAATTCATTAAAAAAAATAGGATTATTCTTTAATTTGTAGGCCCTCATTATTCACTATTCATTTTTTGAGCTCATTATTCACTATTCATTATAAAAAAGGGCCATTATTCACTAATCATTATACCCCATCCAGACCCTTTCGCGGACAATCATACACTGGATCGAACTATAGGGACCCTGGATACGAAGCGAGTAGTTTATCCAGTAGTAGTTTATCCACTACTCAACGGTGGCTCCTTTGATCAGTATTGAATGGTGAAGCTCATCATTACAGCCTAGAAGGTTTACATGGTAGCAGTACTGTCCTTCCAACCAAGAGTGACAGTGGTGTAATATTTTGTTTACAAATGTTAAGTAAAACATTAACTTGTACACCCCTTTGCGCTAACGCGAATCAATAGATCACTTGTGTATTAATCCTATCCTGTGGATAGGATTAATACACAAGTGATCTATCGATCATAAGTCCCTGATAACTTTGTAAACAAAACATGTCGTCACCACTGTCACTCTTGGCTGGCAGGACAGTACCTCATTTTGAGGGAGAATGCCTATAAAATCTATAGCATAGGACTTATACAATTTCACTGCATTTAAATCTGAAGGTGCTGTTGTAATTCAACAAGGTAGCAGTTTGAGGGAGATTGCCTATAAAATATATAGCATATGCTTATCAGAGAACGGGCTTCTCCTCGGGTCTGATATAATTAACTGATGGTGTCTGCTTTGTAACCTGCTGTTGTAATATAGGTCTTGAAGGTTAAAAAGATAGTAGCACCTCAGTTTGAGGAAGATTGCCTATGAAATATTTAGTAGATGCTTATCAGAGAACGGGCTTCTCCCTACGTCTGATATAATTTCACTGCCATTTACAACTGATGGTGTCTGCTTTGTTACCTGCTGTTGTAATATAGGTCTTGAAGGTTAAAAAGATAGTAGCACCTCAGTTTGAGGAAGATTGGATTGCCTATAAAATATTTAGTAGATGCTTATCAGAGAACGGGCTTCTCCTCAGGTCTGATATAATTTCACAGCCATTTACAACTGATGGTGTCTGCTTTGTTATCTGCTGTTGTAATATAGGTCTTGAAGGTTAAAAAGATAGTAGCACCTCAGTTTGAGGAAGATATAGCACATGCTTATCAGAGAACGGGCTTCTCCTCGGGTCTGATATAATTTCACTGCCATTTCCAAATGATGGTGTCTGCTTTGTTATCTGCTGTTGTAATATAGGTCTTGAAGGTTAAAAAGATAGTAGCACCTCAGTTTGAGGAAGATTGGATTGCCTATAAAATATTTAGTAGATGCTTATCAGAGAACGGGCTTCTACTCAGGTCTGATATAATTTCACTGCCATTTACAACTGATGGTGTCTGCTTTGTTATCTGCTGTTGTAATATAGGTCTTGAAGGTTAAAAAGATAGTAGCACCTCAGTTTGAGGAAGATTGGATTGCCTATAAAATATTTAGTAGATGCTTATCAGAATACGGGCTTCTCCTCGGGTCTGATATAATTTCACAGCCATTTACAACTGATGGTGTCTGCTTTGTTACCTGCTGTTGTAATATAGGTCTTGAAGGTTAAAAAGATAGTAGCACCTCAGTTTGAGGAAGATATAGCACATACTTATCAGAGAACGGGCTTCTCCTCGGGTCTGATATAATTTCACAGCCATTTACAACTGATGGTGTCTGCTTTGTTATCTGCTGTTGTAATATAGGTCTTGAAGGTTAAAAAGATAGTAGCACCTCAGTTTGAGGAAGATTGGATTGCCTATAAAATATATAGCATATGCTTATCAGAGAACGGGCTTCTCCTCGGGTCTGATATAATTTCACAGCCATTGACAACTGAAGATGTCTGCTTTTTAACCTGCTGTTATAGTATAGCTCTTGAAGGTAGACAAGATAGTACCCCAGTCTGAAGAAGAGTGCCTATAAAATCTATAGTAGATGCTTATCAGCGAACGGATTTCTCCCCAGAGCTGATATGCGTGCGTACAGACGGATGAAACTATTTTTGTTTTAGGTATAGTTTGCATACAATTTTGCTTGCACTGTATTGTTAAGCGTAAACGGATTTTCTGACGTTCTCCCTGTTGCATGCCGGGTAATTTTTCATATTTTTGTTGTCGTCTGCTGACTTTTTCCAATTAACTTTTTTTTTAACCTTTCAGGAAAACTATCAGGGTGCCAAACGGTTTTGATCCAGATCAGGACCGACTTTTAGTCGGTCCTGATCTGGTTCCAAACTGTTTGCAAATGTTAGCAGCAGACGACAAAAGTCGCCGGTTGAGGAACTCATTTGAATGTAATATTGCGCCTAATTCTATATAAACCGTTTTAGAAGATAGAATGGAAGAAGCCATTAACTCATCTGTTTGTTATTAGTGCTCCCCCATCCAATAAAGCGAGCTATTTTCATACAAATATTAATGGACATTCAGAATTTTATGACTTTCTTCTGATAAAACCCAATTATGCAAATGATAGGAAATATCTTTGTCGCAGGATTTATCAAGCATGACATCTTAATAATGCTGTTATAGGATGTAATATGGTTTTATGAACTGAATAGTTCGTTTCTGATCATTTATATTCCAAATTACATTCTAGAAGATTGCCTGTTAAATATTCCGCTGCTCCACGATTTAATAACCCAATAATCTTGAAAATAGGATTTTTATGATGCATACTAGCTGACTCCGAATAAGCTTCTTCAACAGGCTCAGTGGTGATAAACTGGTTATCCCCCTTTAATAGCTTGTCGTATGCGTAGCGGAAGTGGAGCTTTATCAACGAGGGGAACCAATCTACCGTGGTGTGTTCCCCATCCTCGGCCCTACAATATTCATATCAGGCATCATTGTCGCAAACAGGAAGCTCGCTAGCACGAACAAACCTGTCACCTTTCGCTCGGTGCACACTGGGATTGAGCCGCCATTTTTATTAAAAATATATTATGCGATCACTGCTTGCATGACTCGGGGCTTTACATCCAGAAAATAATGACTAAAAAGAAATAATAAACTGTCAAAAATTTAACTTTTTGCTATTTTTAACAATAAATTCTGTCACTACAGCTGTGCGAGAATTGGACGGGACTAGCCAAATATCGCTAGTTACCCATGATGCAAAGGGCGAAATGCGAGAGATCTAGATGAGGTATCGTCGGGTCTCGCGAGAATGATCAGGCATTCTACGGACTTGACCGAAGTGTTCCGAATTTTCCGTTTCTGTGTCTGTGTCTGTGTTCTGTTCTATTCTTGTTCCACAGACTTCGTACAGATATGGGCCTCATGAAACCAAGGGAAGAGCAATTTACACTTTGTGATTTACAAGCAAAGTCGAATGGTTCACTCTGTGTGTGGTAGGGCGGTGCACTTTCTGTTGCAGCTTTCAGGTCAGTTGATATGATGACATTTGCTTCACTTGATGCAAATTCGGGTGAGGGTCGGGGCCTTTTAGTCAATCCCATTCTTCTTGTATTTCTCTCTCTCTGGGAGGAGTCCCGACATGACTGAAATATTGCTGACTGGGACTTAAAGCCTTAATTCAATCAATGAATGGTTCACTTAAACCAGCATAGAACGCACGTTGTCTCATGGAGGCATTAGATCTTACGGGACAGGGGATCCGGACCCCCTCCCTCTAAAACACCAAGGTATTGGGTTTCTCAGCAATACTGGTCAGGATCCCCTGAAAAATCACAAAGCTACCAAGTCAGCATTCATTGATGGGCTATTATCGGTCTGCCAGCGAAACGCCATTGAAATGGCGTTTCGCTGGCGGGCCAATGATGGCCCGCTTTAAGTGGTATTTGGATTCTCTGTCCCCTCATAAACTATAAAAAACGTTGTTACAGTTGGACTCCCACTGACAAAACTTTTTGAATCCGCGCACGCGGGTCACAAGTTACCAAGGTCCAATGAACCGTCTGTAATTGAGGAATTAGTCATTGGAAGTGGGATCACGAAGACAGTAAAATCTGTGTAAAACGGCCACTCAATAATAGAAAAAAACGAAGATATTTAATGACAAATGGTAGGATAATGCAAGTCGAAAGTATTGCAGAATGCCATTCTGCAATACTTTTGACCTGCATTAAGCGATAATTAGTCTTGAAAACCATTTTTTGGTCGTTTTGAAAGTGATCGCTTTACATAGGTTTTACTGTATACCCTCTGTAATTGAGGAACTAGTCCTTGGAAGTGGGGTCGCAAGTTACCAAGATCAAATATAACCTCTGTAATTGTGGAACTAGTCATTGGAAGTGGGGTCACGAGTTACCAAGATCCAATATACCCTCTATAATTGAGGAACTAGTCATTAGAAGTGGGGTCACGAGTTACGAAGATCCAGTATTCCCTCTATAATTGAGGAACTGGTCATTGGAAGTGGGGTCACAAGTTACCAAGATCAAATATACCCTCAATGATTGAGGAACTAGTCATTGGAAGTGGGGTCACAAGTTACGAAGATCCAATGTACCCTCTGTTTTTTGAGGAACTAATCCTTGGAAGTGTGGTCACAAGTTATCAAGATCAAATATACCCTCTATAATTGAGGAACTAAGCATTGGAAGTGGGGTCACTAGTTACCAAGATCCAATATACCCTCTGTAATTGAGGAACTAGTCATTGGAAGTGGGATCACACTTTACCAAGATCAAATTTACTCTATAATTGAGGAACTAGTCATTGGAAGTGGGATCACACTTTACCAAGATCAAATATACCCTCTATAATTGAGGAACTAGTCATTGGAAATGGGGTCACTAGTTACCAAGATCCAATGTGCACTCTTAGATTAAGAAACTAGTCATTGGAAGTGGGGTTACAAGCTAACAAGATCAACGGTGTCCTCTTCGATTGAGTCATTATATGTAGTTCAATACATGTTACCAAGATCAACTGTGTCCTCTACGATGGAGCCATTATAAGTAGTTCCATACATGTTACCAAGATCAATTGTGTCCTCTTCGATGGAGTCATTATAAGTAGTTCCATACATGTTACCAAGATCAACTGTGTCCTCTTCGATGGAGTCATTATAAGTAGTTCCATACATGTTACCAAGATCAACTATGTCCTCTTCGATAGAGTCATTGTAAGTTGTTCCATACATGTTACCAAGATCAACTGTGTCCTCTTCGATAGAGTCATTACAAGTTGTTCCATACATGTTACCAAGATTAACTGTGTCCTCTTCGATAGAGTCATTATATGTAGTTCCATACATGTTACCAAGATCAACTGTGTTCTCTTCGATAGAGTCATTATAAGTAGTTCCATACATGTTACCAAGATCAACTGTGTCCTCTTCGATAGAGTCATTATAAGTAGTTCCATACATGTTACCAAGATTAACTGTGTCCTCTTCGATGGAGTCATTATATGTAGTTCCATACATGTTACCAAGATTAACTGTGTCCTCTTCGATGGAGTCATTATAAGTAGTTCCATACATGTTACCAAGATCAACTGTGTCCTCTTCGATGGAGTCATTATAAGTAGTTCCGTACATGTTACCAAGGTCAACTGTGTCCTCTTCGATGGAGTCATTATAAGTAGTTTCATACATATTACCAAGATCAATTGTGTCCTCTTCGATGGAGTCATTATAAGTAGTTCCATACATGTTACCAAGATCAACTATGTCCTCTTCGATAGAGTCATTATAAGTAGTTCCATACATGTTACCAAGATCAATTGTGTCCTCTTCGATGGAGTCATTATAAGTAGTTTCATATATGTTACCATGATTAACTGTGTCCTCTTCGATGGAGTCATTATAAGTAGTTCCATACATGTTACCAAGATCAACTGTGTCCTCTTCGATAGAGTCATTATAAGTAGTTTCATATATGTTACCATGATTAACTGTGTCCTCTTCGATGGAGTCATTATAAGTAGTTCCGTACATGTTACCAAGATCAACTGTGTCCTCTTCGATAGAGTCATTATAAGTAGTTCTATACATGTTACCAAGATCAACTGTGTCCTCTTCGATAGAGCCATTATAAGTAGTTCCATATATATTACCAAGATCAACTGTGTCCTCTTCGATGGAGTCATTATAAGTAGTTCTATACATGTTACCAAGATCAATTGTGTCCTCTTCGATGGAGTCATTATACCCGCTTTTTTCTTTAGAAAAAAGGGTATATTAATTTCGTACCAAAGTCGGTCCGTCGTCCGTCTGTCCGTGCGTCCGTCACGTTTCTTGTAATTGTATCTCCTCCTAAACCGTTAGAGGTAGCAACTTCAAACTTTGTAGTTGAATAGGTCACATGATGTAGAGGGTACTGGGCAATATTTCGTGTGACCTTGACCCCAAGGTCAAGGTCAAAGGTCAAATGTTGTATTTTCTTGTAAATGTATCTCCTCCTAAACGGTTAGACGTAGCAACTTCAAACTTTGTAGCTGAATAGGTCACATGATGTAGAGGGTACTGGGCAACATTTTGTGTGACCTTGACCCCAAGGTCAAGGTCAAATATTGAATTTCTTGTAAATGATTCTCCTCCTAAAGCTTTTGACGTAGTAACTTCAAACTCTGTAGGTGCATAGGTCACATGATGTAGAGGGCACTGGGCAACATTAAGTGTGACCTTGACCTGAAGTTCAAGGTCAAATAATGCACTTTGTTGTAAATGCATCTTCTCCTAAACTGTTGGACGTAGCAATTTCAAATTTTGTAGGTGCAAAGGTCATATGATTTGGAGGGCACTGGACAACGTTTGATGTGACCACTGGACAACATTTGATGTGACCTTGACCCATAGGTCAAGGTCATATAGTGTATTTTTCGTAAATGCTTCTTCTCCTTAACCATTGGACATAGCAACTTCAAACTTTACAGATGCATAGGTCATATTATGTTGAAGGTACTTAGCTACATTTTGTGTGACCTTGACCCCAACGTAAAGGTTATAGGTCAAAAAGCGGGTATTTGCGATGATGTACCATCGACTTCTGATCTAGTTATAAGTAGTTTCATACATGTTACCAATAAAACTGTGTCATCTTCGATGGAGTCATTATAAGTTGTTCCATACATGTTACCAAGATCAATTGTGTCCTCTTCGATGGAGTCATTATAAGTAGTTCCATATATGTTACCAAGATCAACTGTGTCCTCTTCGATAGAGTCATTATAAGTAGTTCTATACATGTTACCAAGATCAATTGTGTCCTCTTCGATGGAGTCATTATAAGTAGTTTCATATATGTTACCAAGATCAACTGTGTCCTCTTCGATAGAGTCATAATAAGTAGTTCCATACATGTTACCAAGATCAATTGTGTCCTCTTTGATAGAAAATAATGGGAAAAATCACTTTTTGGATTATATACAATGGAGGTCTTCATGAAATCATGTTCTTCCTTGCTACCTGAAAATAATGTTTTAGCTCCAGTGGCGGATTCAGAAATTTTCGTCAGGGGGTGGGGATGGGGGTCCAAGCCAAACCGACGTTTTCGTCAATTTTTTAACTCCTCGAGATCTTTGCATGCTGGCTAATTTTTCATGTTTTTATCGTCAAAACTAAATTTTCCAAAACAATGTCCAAGACGAATTTAATGTCACATTTAGTCGAAATAGTTTAACTCTTAAGTGATACGAGTCTATGGCAAACAGCGTGGACCCAGAACAGACTGCTCCTCGTATCTGTCATGTGCGGATCCAGAAAGTTTTGTCAGAGGGGTTCCAACTTTGATGACTTTTTTTCTTAGTTGATGAGGGGATAAAGGATCCAAATATCACTACAAAATGGGGCTACATCGGCCGGCCAGCGAAACGCCATTTAAATGGCGTTTCGCTGGCGGGCAGATGATGGCCCAACATTGAATGCTAGCTTGGTAACTTTGTGATTTTTTCAGGGGATCCGGACCAGTGTTGCAAAGAAACCCTATATTTTTGTGATTTTTCATGGGGGGGGGGGGGCGGACACCTGTCCCCCTCTGGATCCGCCCATGTCTGTCCTGATAACTGTGTGGATACAGTTTGACCTGATATTTCGTGTGAATCATATACAAACGCTTGTATGAAATATATAGTCTTATTTGGATTCTTGTAGAAGCAGATTTATTTTTAATAAATCTGCTGCACATTTAAGGTTTAATTCGAAAACTAGTTCAGTTGGAAGCAAACCAAGCAGACGAGACACCCTGTCACGTGTCACTTCGTCTGACAGACATATGAATACGGTGTACCATGAGGTCAAGTGAGACCCTTCACTACAGTGACACACCTCTTGAAATGGTTGAACCTGGTCAACAAAACTCCAGACAGTTTCAACACTTAAACTGTCCAGTCCATCTTCATTCTCGAGCTAAAATTGAAAAACTGACAGTCTACAATGCAAAATGGTGATTGATCTGAGGAAGAGAATTAGGGTTTATATCTTAGCATGTCGAAAGTCTCGTTCATGCATTTGTGTCGTCTGCTTAATTTTTTTCAAAATTGATTTTAACAATATCACCATGCGGAATAATCCATTTTAGAAAATGAGTTCATTTATTAAACCGTTTATTATCTTAAAACTGAATATTGTCAGAAATTTCGTATACTACCATGCTTGTGTATGTACATAGCGATCCCTAAGATGTGTAGGCTCGTCTGAGTCTTCGCTGGTCCAGGCGCTTCGCGATAGCTACAAAGGCTTCGCGATAGCTACCAAATCCCATGCGCTGGCACAAATTAATTTTGGAAGCCCAATTTATAAGATTTTTGCGCGCGTGGTTCTATGATTTGTTTTGTGGGCGTCAGAATTTAATTTATGATGCAGAGCCCATTAGAAATTTTGCAAAATCACTCAGCAAAAAGTTTTAAAAACCATTTACCCTAAAACACATCAAATAGAATTTGTATTTCTTTATGTTTATTTTTTTTCTTTAACACTTGAACTCGAAAGTTGTTATTTCTAAAGAAAACCGAACTTGCACTTTAAACTCTTTGCCTGCTAGCGGCGAATTCATAGTAGTTTGACACTCTGACAGTGGATCTGAAATAAGTTAATTTTGAAAAAGATAGTATACGACAAAAATCGTGAAAAATTACCCAGCATGCAAAGAGTTAATGCGCAAAAAAACAGTGGCGGATCCAGGGATCGGGGGGGGGGGGGGGGGGGTCGGGGGTCGGGGGTTCCCCCTCTTACCGTTTTTTAAATATCCCAAGAAAATGAAATAATTTGGTCTCAGTGAGTAAGACCAAATTGTTTCATTTTCATGGGATATCTAATAAAAAAATAGATAAAATCAGCAAAGCGAGCCCCCTACACCTTTATACATATGAAATCCAAAATTCCTTGATCAAACCCTTGCAATACTATCCAGAGGCTAGCCTGTACTCTAAAAGCCTTAACCTTTTTGCCTACTGGGTGATTTTGCATGCTTTTTATCGTCTTATGATAAGGATTTTTTCTTCAAAATCAACATTTTCGAAAAATTCTTTCAGGAATACCATTAGAGTGTCAAACAGTTTGGATCGAGATCTAGGTCTAAACTGTTTGCAGAGGTTACTGGTATCAACAGACGACACTAGTAGGCAAAGAGTTAATGAATAACATAGCATGACGCGTGCGTGCGTGCGCAGAACTTTGAGCAGAACTTGCTGTTTGCTTATTAAACACCAAAAAAAAAAAAAGAAAAAGAAAAAAACTCACAAAAAAACTCACGGCTAATATTAGGTTAACTCTTTGCCCACTGACTGAGTAATTTTGCATGCCTTTTTGTCGTCAGTTTTTTTGTTTTTTTTTCAAAATCAAGTTTTTCTTTCAGGAAAAGTCTACCATAAGAGTTTGGATCAAGATCAGGGAAAGGTTATCAGCAGATGACACTAGTAGGCAAAATGTTAACTTTTGCGAGACCTTTAGTCGGTTTGTGGACCTCTGTTCAATGACTGTACAAGAGGTTGAAGACGGCCAAACTAAATCCTCCAACATAATGAGTATTATTTCTCAAGTGTTTCAAGTTCAACACAAATAAAGAAGACTTTCTCACCTAGGGGGATTATATTTTGTTCAAATTAAGAAGGGATAAAGATTTAGGGGGTACCAAAGGAATGTACTGGATTTGGGTCAAGCTACTTATTATTTTAACTCTTTGTTTACTAATGTCGTCTGCTGCTAACCTTAATATTGCAAACAGTTTGGATCTAGATCAGGCCCGACGTTTTGTCGGGCCTGATCTGGATCCAAACTGTTTGATACTTTGGTGGTATTCATGAAAGAAATTTGAAAAAAAATCAGCAGGCTATAAAAAAAGCATGCAAAATTACCCAGCATGCAATGAGTAAATCACACCTCTGAAAGATACAAACGTAAATACACGTAAGTTATTGTTTGGTTTGTGCGTCTGTACGGGAATTTAGCGCGTACATACTAACAAATCATATAATTACTTTCTTATTTGTTCTGCACTAGCATGCATTTGCACTGTGCGCATATTGTGAGATAAAAAGCAGACCAATAAAAAGTGATACCCGGCATTTGTGCCTTGAATTAAATGTAATCTTTTTGCATTGTCTTCCCTCATTGAGGTATAGCTATTGCTTGCTTCCGTGACTACCATCTAGATTGTTAACGTTTTCACGTCAAAATGCGATTTCAAAGTATTTTAAATGTCATGTGATGAATAAAATCTAACATTCGTACTCCTTTATTATTGATTTTATTAAACTCATTGCGGAAAAGCGATGAAATGCTCGGCATGCCTCGCATTTTATCTCTTTTCTCCAATTCGTTTAATAAATTCAATATTACATTATCCTCTCTTTAGGTACTGGTCAACTCGCATATATATACGAGAACGGCTCTTTTTCTCATTGTGAAGGTCCTTTCGTATTATTCTTATAAGTAATATGAGAATGATCTCGGATGGTTTTATCTATCGTAAACGATTAGCAAAACAAAGGTGTTCACCAGGTGCGAACAACAATTTATGATAGTCTCGCCTGGAGAAGGAAAATAAAATATGGCAACTGAGGTCAGATATCAAAACAGGGCGAGCTGTATGAAATGTATCCATGTTGAATAAGAAATAAGGGTGGTATTAGCGACAATAATAAGTAAATAAATTATTACAGCTGGCTACCAAAGAACGGCCATTAAGCGAAACGTAAAATGATATAAGTAGTAGTTATACCATGGGTTGTCCGCCTGTACGTGGAGATAATCCACGAGCTTTAGCGAGTGGATTATCTCACGTACAGGTGGATAAACCATGGTATAACTATTTATACCACCTACATCAGTGTAGATCTTGCACATCACGAGGTATTTCGTGCTTAAGTTGGTAAGGGTGGTATAACATATGTTATCATAATGCGATTATGTTTGCAACACAAGTATAAGCTTTTCAAAAAAAGCTTGCCATCTTTTAGCACTTACTAAAGTGGGTTGGTGGTCAACCCAATCACGGTTGGCAACTTTGCTTTCCTCTTTAATTGCACGCCAGTAGGTCGGACTTCAGACTCTATGATGGTTCCGACTTAAAGACTTATCTATTGATGAGATGGTAGGGGCCTGATACTTTGGCTGTTTGTCGGGCCCACCGGGGTTTACCTGTTGGATTTCTTTTGCTCCGGTATTCAGTTTTATTTACTGTTGAGTCCTTATCTTTGCTTTATCTCCTTGTTATATCTTTATTTATATGTTTTAGGAGATGGTGCATTGATAAGTTTGGGGTCTTTCGTGCAAACCAAATATCTATGTGTCTTGATCCACATCTGAATTAAGGGTGAGGTTGGCGCCGTAAAACAGTAAAATATTTTACTGACCGTTCAAGGCGGTACTTCTTTTGTGGATCTTTTATGTTTTTGTTCTGTCTTGTGCTTGCTATGTCTTTGTGCGCGTCTGTTTATATGTGCTTTGTGGTCACCTGCTGGGAAAGGGCTGACCTCTCGGCTCTCGTTTGTGGTGACTAACTGTGAGTTTGTCACTTTCCCATTGGTATCCTGGGTCAGGTGTGGTACTTGATTGTATCGATTCCTGATCTTTGCACCCTTACTTACTTTGTTGTCGTACAGTAGACATTTGAAAACGAAATTTCAGTTTTGTGTTTCAAATGAATGTGGCTCGAGGAGATGACAATGAGTTGGGTGAGTCATTTTAGTGTTGTAACGCCATAATGTAATTTTCATGGAAATGGCTTTCTCATGCTACACCACTTGGCCGGAGCCAATTTACAGGGGCAGACTTGATTTCGTTGTTCCCTTTACTCTTTTTACTCCGAACAGACAGAACAGAAATCAAGTGTGCTGGAACATCTGAGATGGCATACTCTGGCTCCGGCATCAGGTAGTCATCGATGGTGAAACCTCTAGCCCGGCCGAAGTCACATCTGGAGTCCCTCAGGGGACGGTGTTGGGTCCAACCCAGTTCTTGATATACATCAATGACATTGCTGAAAATATAAATTCTAATATCAGACTCTTTGCGGACGATTGTGTAGTGTACCGACTTGACTCTCCCCAAGATCATGTTATCCTGCAAGAGGAACTAAACAACCTGTTTGATTGGAATATCACTTGGCAAATGAAATTTAATGTGGATAAATATGTAGTTATGAACAAAGGAAACCTAAAAGATTAAGTCAAAACATGAATAGTGGAATTAACTGATAATATGAAATAGAAATGACCATATAAACACCATTACATCCAAAGCTTCATGTGAAACGTAATCTTAAACATTGCCCAAGAACAGTGAAAGAAAGAGCATACCAAACATTAGTACGTCCGAAATTGGAATATAGTTCACCCATTTGGAACCCCCAACAAAAGACTCAAATTAAGCAAATTGAACAAGTTCAAAGAAATGCAGCCCGATTTGTGCTAAATAAACCCTGCAACTATCAGAGCCCATCAAGTGTTACCACCATGTTACAGCAACTAAATTGGCCAACATTAGAGGACCGTGGTAAAGCTGCAGACCAAATTCTCATGTGCAAAGTTGTAAACAGCCTAGTGGCTGTCCACAGATATGCCTTGAGCTGGCTATAGACCCCCTCCCCCAGGAGGAATCGTGTACAGTATAATTTTCTGAAACTACATTATATAAGACACAAAATAAAAGATGTTAGCCCTCTGAGAGTGGCAGCGTTAACATGTAACATCACGTTATATACGCTACCCTCAAAATAGCATTAAACCTCCCTGATAATGTCTCAACCATGACATATTCGTACACTTTTGCATGCTGACACATGTTTATGAACTTCTTATAACAAAGTTACATATTTTTAGTATTAATTTTATAAATATCTTGAGTTCTTACCGTTGTATATGTTGCTTAGTGTTTCCTGCGTTATTTCCGAGTATCAGTATGGTTTTAATGACTATACGTTATTACATCTGTCACAGAATATAGTAAACCTATAAGACTGCTACTTAAAGGGACAAATATTTGAGCAATAATACTGGTACCACTCATTATGACTCTCTCCAGGGGTCATACTGGGCAGATCAAATGGACAGCCATAATGAGGTGATTATGACTTCCTTACTGGGGCAATAAAGTGGCCCCATATAGGGATTAGGTATTTTATGATAAAATATTGATCTTTATTTCAGTGAATGAAATTGTGTTGCATACAGGTAAGTCCCCTCTTGAGGCCCCATTAATTTTGTGAGATACTGAAACTGTTCCTTATCAGTTAATCCTTTAATGATCTCTATTGGACAGTAATCTTTGTCTTTAAATGATTAAAATTTCTTTATTATGGTCGCTTACACTATTTTTCAGGCACATGTTACGTATGTTACCCTCAAAATAGCATTAATTTTCAAGGTAATGTCTCTAACAAGCCCTGTTTATACTTATTTGTATGTTGGCACAGGTTTATGTACTTCTTTTAACAAAATTTGACTAGTTTTAACATTCATTTAATAAATGCCTTGAGCCTTAACTGTTATGTGTGTTACCAAATGATACATAAGCTATTCTGAGTATCTGTACTGTACATGTATAAAGTCTGTAAGAGAATTTAGAAAATTTATAAGACTGAAATAAATTGAAGTTCCTTATTAATTTATGGTGATTTAAACTATTATTATAATGTGATCTATCAACCTTCGCTGTTTGCTCACATAAACAGTAGACACCATGCAGCAATGATTATGGTTACAGGGAAAACAAGTTTGAATTGCATGTCAGCTCTATCTGTATGTCTAGTGTTTCTCCATGATGATACATTGCAACAGTTAGAAGGCTTCCATGCGAGCTGAACAATTCTTGTACTTCAACAACAGCAGAATCTAGGGCGAAGATTTGGTACCAGTAAAACGCATTTAGGCCCCTCCCCCTGTGGCTTAGGCTGTTGTCCGTTCTAAGGCGGTGGTTCTGTTGTTGCTGACTAGTTGTTTATTGTTACTCCCATTGTGGGAGTCTGCAATTGTTCTGTTTTGTTGTACGTTACTTTATGTCCCTTCTAGTTTTGCAATCGTATTGATGGGGAAGAGAGAGAGCTGGTTGCTTTGCTTAGTTTGTCTTCCTGGTGTCTTGTGATTGTTGTGTGGACCTTCTTTGCGGTGCCATGGGTTTGTCTGCAGTTTGTGATTGTGGTAATTTCCTGATCATACTCACTATTTTTGTTCCCAATTTTCATTGCACACAATCACAACAGCTACGCACAATATGTACCTGTGTAACTGATTACACTCATAAATTTGTCTGATACACATCGCAGACGCAAAGAACTTCTCGAACAAAATGAGTTTAGTCTGTCACCATCATTGGTTCTTTGCTTGAGAAATGCTTTTGATATAACTATAAGGCAAACAATAAACCCTGTGCCAAGTCAAAGGAGGTATTATAGGCATCAGCAGCTAGAACTACGCTTCGTACTACAGATGGAATGGTGTATTACTCATCACATCAGAGATCAATATATTGAAACAACTCTTCAATGCACTGAAATCAGGTATTCAATCTGCTCAGATGCAAAATAGAATGAGTACTAGAGGCAGTTTCTGGCTTCACCAATCCTTTTAGTTCTAGTTTTGAAGACAATGAAGTGTCCTTGAGTTGATACTGTCGTTCCTTCTGGGGCCTGTACCGTGTTTACTGTCAACTCCTGATAGAATTTCCACCAAAACTTCTGCATGGCTTGCAATCACACATTGAACCAACATTAGATTGCAATGTAGTGCTGCACATAAATTTGATGGTAATGCCATACTACAGAGCATAATAGCTTTTCCTGGCACCTTCAAGGATCGGATGGAACCAGTATTCAACCAGGCACTAAAGGCAGGGCGTGTTGGTTTTGTCCCTGGTACATACATGTATATACAATGTATAAGCAGCAGTCTATTAAGTCTTACAAACATTATCGCAGAGGATAACCTGGGTGTTTTGTTCAACACTGGTGTATGCAACTAAAGGTGCTCCGTCTGAATGTCAACAACATTGGTCAGAGTATGAGGGAAGAGATCTACAGTCAAACACTGTTTAACATATTGTGACACTACCAATGTGCCAATGTGTTAGTACCACGGAAAGGTTGTTCCTATCAAACTGATAGAGAAGCCCTCCCCAACTAGGTCATTTTCATTCTAAGCATAGTAGAAAAGCAAACAAAGAATTGCTCTAGGCACTCATCAGAGAAATGAAGTCGTAACATGTGCTATTTATGTAAATGTGAAAGCTGCAATACGACATGTCTCTGAAAAAAGTACCAAAGCCATACACATATACTGACTTTTTCAAATGGCATGAACATGAGCTTTCTTCCACCCTGCTTTTCTGTCCTCAAGATGTACATACAAAGATTGAACTTTTTACTTTCAAGTCTTTCCCATGAAAACAAGTGAGGCTTTCCAGATATGGACACACTGTTTCGAAAATGAATAGGAAGGCAATAGAGTACCTCTGGGTGAAAGAAAACTAGGTTGTACCCTAACAAAAGAGCCACAGAATTATATTTCACATTTTGTGTGATATGGGGTTACCATGTTCGAAACTCAACAACTCAAATCTTATAAAAGATAGAAACATATTATTTGCAGTTTCTAAAAGGTACATAAACATTCTTTAATACAAAATGAATTAGTAAGCACATTCACGTTTAAAAAATATCAAACTACATTAGTTTCACAAATCATTTATATAGGAATAATGAAACAAATGTAACATACGTAACACTTTGGGATGCATATTTGTTTTCAAAGGTCCATATCTGTGATGCAAAAAAATAGCTTACGTGGATGATATAGCCAAATTGGAAATCTTACCTTTATGGTTTGCTCTTTTTCAGAAGTCATGTCATTTACTAAAATTATCAAAGATGTTGACGGGTAATGTATGTAATTGGCTGTTACAAGGTAATGGTTCCATTACCAGAGTGCTAGCATATTGCAAAATCCTTGCAAGATGAATCTGATAGAGGATTAGTAAGCTGTATTGGAAAATTCTTTAAACCCTTGGATAATATACGAAGAGTTGCTAGCTTGGCAAGAAACAGCTCTATAACTTCCACCTGATGGATTTTCTTTGATCTTTTAAAGTTGTTACTCGCATATTGCACTGTATGTTACAAACTTTCCACGAGTATTATGTTAACTATATTTGATGTCTCTATAAAAGAAAAGCTGGTTCATGGTAGTTTATGTTTTGAGTTACTTCCTCAGCAAATTAGCCCGAGTAAAAAGAAGTACATGGACCTGTGCCAGCATGCAAATAAGTACAAGCAGGTCGTGTTGGAGACATTATCTTCATTTTTAATGGTATCCGAGAGTAACGTATGCAACCTGGACTGTAAAATAGTATAAGACACCATAATAAGGAACTTTAATTCATTCAAATAGCAGCCTTATGTATTTGCTATCTTCACTGACGGATGTAATACATGTATAGTCAATAACTGCCATACTGTTACTTGGAAATAACATATGAAACACTAAGTAACATATACAACGGCAAAAACTCAAAGCATTTTTAAAATAAATGCTAAAATTATGTAACAGCGTTATGAGAAGTTATTAAACCTGTGCCAGACTTCAAAAAAATTGTGAATACGTAATGTTGGAGAAATTATCAGGAAAATTTCATGTTATTTTTCAGGTAACGTACGTAACATGATATTAAACCCTAACGCTATCTCTCTCAGAGGGCTAACACATTTCATTTTGTGGCTTATTTTGTTTGTTTGTTTTGTTGCTTTACGTCCCAAGTTCACCTAACCACACTTTTTCCTGGGCAGGCTTGAACAAGCGGTTAACCAGTAATTCGTGCACATACTTTCGCTTGTAACTGACAACAACCCTTTTTGAATAAATCAGCGGAAGGGAGGAGAATGACCGTAGAAATAATTTCATGATCAATCTCCACGAAAGTATGGGACCGGACCGGGATCGAACTCGCGACCCCTGGATCTGCAGTCAGACACGCATCTGTAGCCAGACACGTTACCGACTGCGCCTCGCGGCCCGGTATTTTGTGGCTTATATAATGTAGTATCTGGAAATCATAGTGTACAAAATTCCCCCTGGGGAGAGGGGGTCTATAGCCAGCGCAAGGCCTAGAGAATTACATTTTACATATTTGTCTGATATGGGCTACCATGTTCAACATCTAATAACTCAAAAGTATATAAGATAGAAACGAAATGCTTGCAGTTTTGAAAAGGTAAGTAAAAATTCTTTAATATAATACCAAATTGATGAACATAAACTGGTTTCAACAACATTTAAGACACAAATAGTAAGTAAGTATGATCAGGAAATACCACAGTCACATACCGCAGACAACCCTGTGGCACCGCGAGGAAGAGCCGCTCAACCATTACGAGACACCAGGAAGACAAATTAAGCAACGCAACCAGTTCTCTCTTCTCCATCAAGATGATTGCAATACTAGAACGTACTCAATGCAATGTACAACAAAACATAGAACAATTACAGACTCCCACAATGGGAGTAACAATAAACAAAAACTCAACAACAGAACCACCGCCTTAGAACGGACAGCAGCCTAAGCCACATGGGGGCTTAAATGCATTTTACTGGTATCAAATTTTCGCCCTAGATTCTGCTGTTGTTGAAGTACAAGAAATGTTCAGCTCGCATGGAGGCCTTCTAACTAATGCAATGTATCATCATGGAGAAACACTCTAATCAAATTAACACACCATGATGAAACAAAGAAAACACAGATAGTCAGAGCTAAAGAAAACCTCAAGTTGAGCCACAGTGGGTCCAGCTACATATAAACATCAAACTATACTAGATTCATTTATCATTTAAAAGGGGATTCAATGAAAAAATGTAACGTACACTACATTGGAGGTGACTAGATTTGTTTTCAAATATCAATATCTGATGCCCAGTAATAGCTTATTTAGAAAATATAACCAATTTCGAAATCTTACCTTATCTTTTACACTTTTCTGAAGTCTTAAAAAGAATTTTACTTATCAAATATTTAGTAGGGTAACGTATGTAACAGGCTGTTACAGCTTAACGCTGCCGTTGTCAGAAGGCTAACATGTTGCAAAATCCTTGCAAGACATTGGGCTTCAAGAAAAATATGGTCTACAAAATTCCCCCAGGGGGGAGGTAAACCATATCCAGCCAGTGGCCTACAGGTGAAATAAAAATAATCAGGATTGCTTCGTGCTAAAATATCAAGGCCAGAAACCTGATAAAAGGATCGTTTCCATTTACACCATCAAAATGTGTTGTAGGATTTTTTGTGTCAAGAAAGGCCTGCTCAAGATAGTTTAATGATGAAACGCCAAAACATTGATCTGCTATACAATATCCCTCAGCATTTATCAGAGCAATTGGAATCTCCTGCAAAAAACATGCATTTCTCCTTGTTGGTTTGCAGAAGAAAATTCTGAATACATGCGCGGATCCAGACAGTTTTGTCTATTTCAGTTGATGAGGAGAGAGAGGATCCAAATACCACCGAAATGGAGTTTCGCTACCGGATGCTAGCTTGACTGTTTGAAATGATAAAAAGATCTTCAGACAAAAGAATACAATATTGTTTTGAAAAGTATAACCTGACACCCATAGATATGTACAATAGACTATTCCAAATGTATTGTATCAAATTAGAAGGAAGAGTCCATGTGTATGCAAAGGATCAATAATAATGGTCTTCTGTATAAAAAATTACTGATATTTTTTCTGCATAAAGTTGATTCCCAGCTAAGTGTAGCAATAGTCAGAGACAGTGTGCTAATCATAGGCGTCACTGAGGGCGTCATTGAAGGTATCGCTGGAAGCGTCACTAAAGGTGCAATCAGCGACAGGACTAATAACGACTGTGGCACTAGCTTCGTCATAGGCACTAATAAATAGTCGCGAGAAAACCTGTCTTAACAAAGGCGCAGACCAGTCTACGCATCAGCGCAGTATGATTAGCGCCTTTGTTACTCGCATTTAGGAAAGAATCGTATATAAACCTGCTACAAGTGAAATTTCAATTTTCTAGCTAGTCTGTGTAGCTGAGGAGACAGGTTTGAAACTCAATTTTTCGGAAACCATGAAGACAGGTTTTCTCTTTAACTCTTCGTCTTTGATACAGTTAACCCATTATGGCCGAATGGAATTTCCCGCTGTAATCAATTGGACGAGTCCATTTCCAATTTAGGGTTGTTGGATGGTATTTTTCATTATTTTTCAACTTTTGATAGAACATTCTGCATGCAAAAGTTGGAGACCCTGATCAGGCGGAATCTGGTCTGGGTCTGCACTTTTTTTGACTACGTCCCAACAAAAGGACGCTAGGCTTATATAGGTTAGTCAATATGGCCCATTTTATATATTGAGGAGTCACAGGTTATTTTTTAAAAAAAAAATTTTTTTTTTTCTTTCTCTGAAGATTGCTATGCGACATTTCATCTGTGTCTTGTCAAATGGTATCCCTTTAGGGGTTTTGGTCTTCAAAGAGTTAAACGGTATATTATATGCGATGTACGTCTAAACTTGGCATTTTTTACAGATACTTCAAGTCACTGAATGTGTCAGACAATACAATTACTGCGCTGTGGAGTATGGTGCCAGCGTTCGTGAATTCATGTTCTCCATAATAGCCATGGTGACTATGCAAATTTCAATACAACGTACAACGAACGCACAATGAACGTACAACGAACTGCGTTTAACAAGTCATATCAAATTACTTTAAAAGTGTCTCAAACAGATCATTGTTTATTACAAAACATTCCACAGAGCCCAAAAAATCTCGCGGTGCCACGGGGTTGTCTGCGGTTTGTGATTGTGGTATTTCCTGATCATACCACTTACTATTTTTGCTTACGTTGTCACTATGTCCATGCCGTTCTTACTACGCCCATACTACGTTCTTACTGCGTCCTGATTCAGCCACGTCCTCACTACGCTTTTTTTGAACATGTTCGAAGTTCGACCACGTCTTTCACGTCCACGAAGACCTTACTACGATCATAATACGTCCTACTAGTTTCTACTACGTTCCTGTTGCGTCCTACAAGTTCATACTGTGTCCATCCAATTTTTCAGGGACGAGGTAAGAACGTGGCTGAGTGTGAAAGGGGTATAATGAAAATTGTACAAACTCCTGGTAATTCACCTGTTTTTTTTTTACCTATACCTGATGTCAGTTGGGCCAACCTGCACCTCGTTGGGTATAACATAACATGCAATGTTCCAGAGTACCAGTTTTAGCACCTTTAACTTGAGTGTTTAAACAAGCTGCAATTGAGACATGTTAAAATCATTTATCTTAGAATTTTGACAGTCTTTACCAGTGAAATGTTGATACAATTGTTCAAGGTGTTATACTACATACACCTCTGACACAGAGGGTGTCCAAATGAATGCGACTCCCGACATTAGTTACGAAGCTATGTACTTGGTCTTGGGTTTAATCTTATCAGAAAATCTATATAAACAAAACAATGCATCATTCCGACATACTTCAATTAAACAACGCACTTTTGTATCCGCTTAGTTTCGCGGTGTCGTGCTGAAAGCATAGCTGGGGAGTAAATGCAATTGGTTGCAACAAACTCCCCAGCAGTTGTGCCCCCCTCCCACCTTGTATTGTGACGCCCCCTGTCCCAGAAGCTGATATTCACCAGTCCCAGGGCAGGGTTTCGCCTCAGTCTTCTGCATAATGATTTTTATTTATTTTACAAGACTGATTAATCGGGACCCCTTGTTTCCCCACTCATGTAAGTGGGGTCCCTCGGGGGCCCGATTTAATACTATCTTAACACTAAAACTAATGTTATATATATCATTTCTGGGCTCTACGTCTGGGCTGAGGGTTTTACTTGGCCCGGGCATAGAGTCCAGAGATGAAAGCTCCAGATTTTGTTTTGGGTCAAATTTTGTGCTGCTGACTATTTTTAGTTGATTGAAGGGCAATTTATTGAATTTTGTAAAAGGTTTAGGTACAGAAGTCTTAAAAGTGAAATTATAGTTTTATTTTTGTGGTTTTTGCCCATATTTGAAGTATATATTTGAAAATTGTTTTGCATATTTTATTCTGAAGGGTCATTTCTGAGATAGGGATATTGTGAGTGTTATTTCCTGTCTGTATGAGTGTTGAGTTTATTGTTATGTTGGTGTCTATCCTGTACAGTGTTGTGATTACATTATGCGTTCAACATTATGAGCTGTACAGTTTTCGAATATGTGTTTAAATGTATTTGGGCCTAGCCAACAATCCGCACAGCGGGGGATTTCTGCAATGCAATTTATTTTCTTTAGATACTCCCCACACATCTTATGGATGTACTTAAAGATTGTAATTTTATCTTTATAGTTGGTGTATTGAGAGAGATTTCTCCATATTAAATCCCAATCAGATGTGGGGTATTTTTTGTGGCTTTTCCATGGGTAGTAACCAGTACTGGGCCGGGAGGGTTTATGATTTGTGTGTTTATTATATGACGGGAACTCCCGAAGGCTCAACCGAAAGTGTTTTTTATGGAGAAGCCGGGAATCGAACCTGCGACCCCTGGTTTACAAGGCATAGCGCTTATCCACTACACCACGGGGGCTTCTCAGATGTGGGGTATTTTAGGGATATTGCCCCCCTCCCACCTCCGAGGTACCCACACGTCCTCAGCATTTGTCTCTCGGTGCAGTACGTTTATTATGACTAAGAAAACGAAATATTACATGTTACATCATTACGAATCAAGTATTTGTCGTGTAAGTCATACTTAACCCTTTCCTTTGGACGCCTTTGAAATACTATATATTTGAAATCATTTTTGAAAATGGAACGTTTGCAAATGCTCCATTTTCCATAATATTTCAAATAGTATTCAAAACTTTACTTAAAATTTTTTGCGTTTTTTTTCAGTGTTATCTAAAAATAGAAAATGACGTCATGATCTAAAAATAGCATATGGAGTTATGGGTTAAAATCAATAAAGACGCCAAGCGTTTTATCCGACACAAATTTGATATCATTAATGTGATATCAGTTTGATTATTGGTACATGCGCGGGTCCAGAGGGTAAAATCACAAAAATATACGATTAGCAATACTAGTCGGAATTCCCTTAAAAATCCCAAAGCTACCCAACCAGCAATGTTGGTCAATCATTGGCACGCCAGCGAAACGCCATTTAAATGGCGTTTCGCTGGTGGGCCGATGATGGCCCGCTTATAGTGGTATTGGACCCATTCTTCCCTCAGGACAAAAATAGAACCTTGTCATAGTTGGACCGCCTGAAATTGGGCTTAAATCTATACATGAGAAGGGTATGTTCGAGTCCATCGTATTTAAAGACTGATTGAAGCTATGGTAGGAAGCAGTGGGTGCAAAATATAAAGGCTATGTTCAAATTTTAACAAAAATAGGTCACAAGTAATGTCACTTTTAGCATGGCAATTGTAATATTATCAAACAATATTCAAAATAGGCTTCCGTTTTTCAATATTAATATTATTAAAAATATGAAATATTTTTCGCTCCTTAAGGCCCATCCGTTGCCCTTATACAGCGGGAGACCTACTGATAAACCATGTTTCATGTGTCAAAAATGTCTAATAAATCACCTTATTCTAAGGCCACGCTAACTTTATAATGTTTGCTTAAGACTGTGTGAATAAATCATGTAAAAATTGCCCTCCTAAAATATGTATAATGTACAACAATGTCTAAATCAACTTGATAGTTGTCCATCTCTATAACTCAGTGGAATGACGGACTCGTGGCCAAGTGGTTGCCGGTTCGAATCCCACCGTCGGCGCGATGTTGTGTCTTTGAGCAAAACATTTTAACTTCTTTACTTAGCAATGCTTAGTACTGAGCCAATACAGGAAAATGTCCAGAAATGACTAAAATTGTTGATAGGGGTGTAAAGCGTCGAACGCCAACGCGATGGGTTTTGATTCACGGAACAACAAAAGCTCTAGCCAGCCTGCGCTATTGCACAGGCTGATTAGAGCCTTAATTGTTCGCATATTCGGTGATAGCTCGTCCGCATGACGTGGGTCATATTTGGGCCAAAAATATGAAAACATACCTTTGAACCAATGCATGAAGTCATTCGGGATTCCTACGACCAGCAGCTTAAGCATTGATCTATCAAGTGAGACAATTTTAACAATGGTACCAGCAGAGGTATACGTGCAGTCTAGTTACAACTCCCCTGTTTGGTTTGGCACAACATTACCCTTTGTGGGCTCACCGATGGTCTTGTATCTAACTCCACTGGTGGGTTATAAATACGTGCGAAAGTGTTTGTTAAAAGGTGTTGCAAGAAAGATATGAAACTTTGTGGATTTATTGCAACTGTTTACGACTGAATATATTATATCGTTATCATAAACTAGTGTCTTTCTACCCTTATAAACTCAGTACCATCCCCTTTAAGTTTCAGATTTAATTCTTTAAACGACCGCGAACCAGAGGCAGTATCATCATCCGCCTCTGCCGCGAACTGAATAAGAACTACAAAGGTAAGGTGACAGCAATGCAATCAGCTGACTGCATCTTTTATCGCTTGCACAAAGCTGAGTATTCAGTGATTAGTCTGTCCCATCGCATGTGGAGCAGAACACTGGACCGAACATTACAAATGTGCCAGTACGCCTGGATGCTGTCGACGAGTTCGAACCCGTAAATAAGGAAACCAACGGAAAGGAGTAGACAGAGAGCCTAATGCGGTGTCTGGTCAGAATCTTCACTGTTTGCTTACAGAATTTTCTATTAAAATTGAGAAAAAAGGGGAAAAACCCCAACACCCCTTAAAATTTGAAATGGGCTAGACCTTCTGATAAGGGTGGGTAAGTCAATTCGACTTATATGGGTTAAGACATAACTAATTCGTCATGTTTCTCCTTAAAATCAAACTTCTTAGCAGCGTCTATTCTTTATGGTGAATAATAATCCTGCTCCAGTAAAAATGACGTCCATAGACAAATATTTCAGGAGTTATATTTGAAATGACAGTTACAAGCGGAGAGAATCTTTGAAATTAATCATAAATATGTAATTTATGCGAAATCTGTGCGTTTGGACACAATCGGGACGCCATGGATGGCAATAGACAAAACTAATTTTCTTTTAAAACAGTGTTTTAAGCTAAATATATAGATGCAAATAAAGAATTTTCATCTTAAATTGGAAAATGGATACATTTAGGGATTTGCTTAACATGGTTAGAACAATTAGGTGTATTTTGAAAGAAACTCAGGCGCCTTTAAAACAGAACTATGTTTTTCAAGCAATTTTAATGCTTATTGAATGTTTCATTTGCCACGGTTGGTAGGTATAGATTCAAAGAACATGCACTATGCACAAACTAAAAAGCTTCAGTGCCAGTCATATCACAGATGCAAGAAAATGAAAAAAGGCTGTAAGAAAAAGTCAACGTAATTGCCCATCCTTCCAATAAAGTCTCGGATTCTGCTCACAGTCTACATTGTTCAAATGAGGAAACAACGAACCCTTAGCTACACAAGGGGCTGTAGTAAAGGCTCTGACCCGACTTTTGGTGACCATGCATATCTGGGGCCTCTGATAGATGTAGTCTGCACCTGATAACCTCTGCAAATAGTTTGGAACCAGATCCAGATCAGGCCCTGATCTAAATCCAGGTTGACACTGATGGTATTCCAGGAAGAAGTTTTTTTGAAATTGAAAATAAGAAAATAAAACCGGAGAACTTGTGTCCTGAAGCGCTCACCTGGCACCGTGTCAAAAGAATGCACAGGTTTTATAATGCCAAGATTAACCTACAATCATCATTTGAACATACTTTGTAAAGCCTATTCCCTTATTAGACATTCCAAGACCAAATGTGATTTGCCCATTAGTTTAAAAAACAAAGACGTTTTAATAGTATTTACCTAACATGGCATGGAAGACATTTGGTCATGTGACATGGACAGTAATTTTATAGAGGCTTAATGGATGTCTTATCCAAAGCATGCTCTTTATGAAATTTGACTTAAATTGGTCCTCTGATCTTTGAAAAAAATATTTGCGATCCAATAAGAGCTACCTTGACTGAATTGTCAAAGGTCAATGAGGGAGCGCAGTGGCTCAGTGGTAGAGTGCTTGACTCGAGACCGAAGGGCCGCGGGTTCGAGCCTCACCGGCGACACTGCGTTGTGTCCTTGAGCAAAACACATTTATCCTAGCTTAGTACTGGTTCAACCCAGGAAGACTCGTCCCGCATAACTGAAAGATTGTTGAGTGGACGTAAAGAATCAAATCAAACAAACAAAAATCAAAGGTCAATGAAGACCTATTGTGGTTACCAAAAGAAATTGTCTCATTAGGTTAAATATATCAAGTAAGTTTCAACAGTTATCAAAAAGACCACACAAAACACAGAGTGTTGAACGTTTTGTTCTGGAGATGAAGATGTTTTAAAGTTTTGACATTATATGGGCATGGCAGCCATTTTTGTCATGTGATTTAGTCCACTTAGTCTTTTTAACCTTGCGTCATCTAATGGATGTACCAATCCATATTAAATTTGAGTTCATTTGGCCTTGAAAAAATATTCAAATATACTGATTGCAGTCCAACATGGGTGACCTTGGTTCAAAGGTCAACCCCAGGGTGGGGGGTACTCTAATTTTTTTCCTCATACGTAGGCTCGGACCCAGCATCTACCGGTCACCCCCCCCCCCAAAAAAAAATATCAGGAATATCAAGCACCCCAAAAAAATATTTGAAATTTAGCAACCTAAAAAATATCGCAATTCTGTACCTGTGACCTTAAAAAAGACCCTAAAATGCATAGAAATGAACCTAAAACTAGCCAAATTTTGTGATGACCCCCCCCCCCCCCCCCCCCCAAAAAAAAATATGCACAAAATCTTTATACCCCCAAAAATATTTATTTTTCTGAAAACCCCCAAAAAATGAAATTCGTAATTTTGAACCCTGACACAAAGCCCGAGCCTACGTATGCGTGAAAATGTCAGAGTACCCACCCCCCCCCCCCCCTCCGCCCCTGGGGGTCAACCATGCCCTTGGGTACTTATCTATAGTAGTTGACTTATTAAAATGCCATGTTTAGCAGACGGCAATCAAAGCATGCAAAGAGTAAAGTCTAATGGGAACTTCAGCTAACTTAGTTTTCATTCAAGTCTATGGAAAATCATTTAAAGGTGTGGGTCTTACTTCTGCTCATTTGCTGTTTTGGCACTTTCTTGAACGACAAGATAAACACAAAAACTGGCGCGAGGACGGTACACGACGAACGGGTCGATAGTTGCTCGTCATGGTGACATCATGCTCGTGTCAAATTCCCAGAACAGATTTACTGGTACGTGGCTGGCACACTCGAATCTAACTACGTGGATTCTGATTAGGCTGTGTAGCGAACAGTCTGGTCTAATATTGTGCTTTTCAGAACTGACAAAAAGTGGGGTTTTCCCACCGAGAACCAGACTCACTGATGAACAGAACAGCTGATAAGCCTTCATTAGGTCCGCATCAGTGCAAGTTTCGAGAGAAAATAACGAATTCTGCAGAACACGGGCTATGCTAATGGATGTGCCATATTAAAGTCAACAGAATAAAGCTTAAGTTGAACTATACAGACAACATTTTCGTCTTTACAAATTTATCTCGCAAGACATGCACTGCCAACCCTTTTGGTACTTTCCTACTAATTTAAATTTGTGTCCAAAATATCTCCAGTGATTAATGTTAACCCTTAAAGCGCCAAGAAAAAAACGCATCTGAAAAATGACGTCTGCTGAAGTCGTCTGCTGCAAATAATTGCCTAACATTACAGAATAATTTAAGTGTAGAAACAAACAGGGTGGACCCAGATCAGACTGCTCCTATAGGAGCAGTCTGATTTGGGTCTACACTGTTTGTCATAGAGGCTTCTTAAACATTTCAGCAGACGAGAAAAGCAGACGACTATTGTTGCGATTGGCGCTTTAAGGGTTAAGCCTTTCTACCTGATATTGTTTGTTTATTCATTGAATCCATACAATCGAGCAGGTAAAACCCTATCAGAATGTAGTAACGTACTTGGCTTCATGGGCTACAACATTGCATGAAGTCTCATTATGAAATATAGGGATATGCATTCATGTATGTCAAGACCCTGATGTATGTGCATGTTCCACTATTTCTTAGGAGTCTTCGATGGTGTGGTTCAGACAATGCTCATGAAGAGCCTGTCCTCTGATGGAAATGCATTAATATACAAGTTATATGGGAAGCAATTCTCCCAGATCTTAATTTTATCAGAAAGTGGGCACGGCAACCTTTTTAATAAGATCATCATTTCCCTAGAAACGTTCCACAGGTGCAATAATTGGGTAAATCGAAATACCGTGCACATGTGTTAGCTTTGCAGATGACCTTGCTTTACTGACTCAGTTAGAAAATGGACGGTTGCAGTTGATGCTTGTAGGCGGGAAAGAATAGATATGCTATCCATCGCAACAGGAGCTATGTGACATATCCAGATAGTCAAAATTTAAGACGAATATACAATGGATGAAAATTAGGCAGAACGAAACATTTTAAAGAGGAGCTGTTGAAAGATCAGCATATATACGAAACAAATCAACAGAGAAGGAAGAACTGGCCTCGATGTTATAAAAGTTTTTTCGTGCTCAACTCAGCTGAGCAAAAAATTTCAACTGCTAAATAAAGCTAAAATGTTGAAGAATAATGATTTTTCTTACTGCCAAACTCTTTGTTGGTTTATTTATTCGGCCAATAAATGTTAAAATGCCAACAGTTGTTGGCATTTTAATATTTATGAGCAGGATAAATTTTGTGCTCAGTTGAGTTGAGCATGAAAAAGTTTTATAACCTTGGGCCTTGGAATATTCACATCACTGTCATTTGAAGGAAGGTGTGGGCATGAAATACCCACCTCGTATATATCGAGGGGAGACAGTTTATAATTTCCAAAAGTATTGCATTTCTTTCTTTGAAGATCGATTTTGTCTCATCGAAACGTGTAGACCCTGGTGAACGGTCGCATCATGAGGCATTTTATCTGGGTCTTTTCTTTTGCAATACATGTAGTACCCAGCGTTTAGGGTTTTCCAGTCTACAACGGGATACTATTTTTACTAACCATTACAAGGCGGTGCTTCTTTTGTGGATCATTTATGTTATTTTTGTCTTATTTTGTTATGCTGTTTGTTGATGCATTGTGGTCACCTTCTGGGAAAGGGCTGACCTCTTGGCTCTCGTTTGTGATGTCTAATTGTGACGTTGTCACTTTCCCATTGGTATCCTGGGTCAGGTGTGGTGCTTGATTGTATCGATTCCTGATATTTGCCCTCTTTCTTGCTTTACTTTTCTTCATCGATATGACCTACATTGCCGTTTACTTCCGGAGTTTTCGCCAACTAAAACTTGGTAATAGTCCACATTGAGGGTGGACAAACAAACGAAATATACACTGAGATACATCGGCCCCATTAAAAGCTAGCGGACATGAGGGAAAGTTATCGATAGTATATTAGAAAGCAGGAGAGTTTAAACTTTTGAAAGACAGTGTACTTTCTGCTACATGTACCTATACCCCAGAGCAACAAGGGGTATAACCAAATGATAGTGACCTAAATGCAAAGCTTTGCTACAATATTCCCGAAACGCGACATTACTTCTTGGTCAACTGCCAGAAAGAAACAAGTACTTCAAGCATGTATGTGCTTTGGCTGATCGGCTTTGAGATGACATTTTATATTTATATTCTTATTTTTAGATTTTTATTTTATATTCTCCGCTGAATAATTATGGATTCATATATAAGACTTTATGTTGGGCAAAAAATACCAGCCTATGATTCTCATTCTAGACTATTTCAGACTGAAAATGGGGAAATAATTTTGAACGATGCCAGATATTAGACAATGAATTACCTCCCTTAGACCAGTAAGGACTCAGCTCTTATCAATAATAATATGTTGGGCTGCCCGTGCATGCCGACCTCGATTGTTTCCTTGGGAAAGGTAACTTAGTACCTTATCACGCGATTGGAAAATTGCCTTCTAGGATTGCGACGCCAAACCAATCTGCTAAGCTACAGAGACCAGTTAGATATACAGTAAACGTGGGAGAATGGCGAGAATAGTCAATCCATCGTAGCCCATTTTTATTTCTGTGGTTCGTGTAGTCCAAAATGGTATATGCCATCATACCGAACTGTAACCTTAGTTTGGTCCATTGTCTATATCAAGGGGCACATGTTATAATATCCATATTAACTGGTATCACTTTCTCTAAAGATCATTTTTGTTTGTTTTAGCAAAATGTGTTGACTTTGATATGTTGCGTTATGTGGCATTTCATCTGTGTCTTCACGTTTTACCAAAGTCTTCACTGTTTGCCAAAGTACGCATTTGGGAGTCACAATGACATAAAGGGTTAAGAGCATATTTCAAAAGTAAATACGACTATCTAGCGGGCTAGAACTTTTGTATTTGGATGCAAAGGCGCGTCTAAACATTCACTGCTCGCCAATGCCATAAGAAAGCCAACGCTCTAGACCATTTATTTGGTAACCCAAATTGGACCGAAATTAAACCGTAACAAATGTTCCATATTTAATCAAACAGCGTATGCCAAACGAAACCAAGTTCGTCAGACAGTTTTTATAATCAATGACCTCGCACGGACAGACGAACGGACAGACGAACGGACAGACGAACGGACATTGTCAAACATGTACTCCTTTGCCTTCGGTGGAGTATATTATAAAACACTTAAAGGCATAGATAATGCCAATTTCTCTTAAAAATCCGATAAACGATTATCATTAGATCGATTCATTAATTGAATGTTAAGTCGCTACTTGTCGTAAACTTGTAATAGCAGACAAGGTTTCGGTAATGTTTCGTAACATTTTAAGTAATAAAACATTTTATTAGCCATTGTTTGCTCCGGCTATGTCCTAACAGCTAAAATTACAAGGGCTGAAAAGATTATTTATCCCCCATGTCCTCGGATTTGTTTTTGATTTGGTATACTCTGGTAATTCGCCCATACAATTGAACTAATTAGGTCTTAAGCTTAAAATGGTTCTTAAAATTAGCGCCTGACTTAGCATGACCAACACACGGTTGTAACTAGACTGGCTCCAGTCCTTAAAACATTTTTCACCAATGTGTCATTTCATATACTTGGAGCTAGTCTAACTCTGATGGCTCTCTTTTAAAACAGAGCCATCAGAGCTAGACTAGCTCCAAGTTTATGAAATGCACATTAAAGAATAAATGTTTTTAGGATTGGAGCCAGTCTAGGTTGCAACGTACTGTGGTTTAGTAGATTTTTTTGATATTTTTCATATAAAATTTGGCTAAATATGATAACACTAAGTGATAGATAGATAGATAGATAGATAGATAGATAGATAGATAGATGGATGGATGGATGGATGGATGGATGGATGGATGGATGGATGGATGGATGGATGGATGGACGGACGGACGGACGGACGGACGGACGGACGGACGGACGGACAGTCAGACAGACAGACAGACAGACAGACAGACAGACAGACAGACAGACAGACAGACAGACAGACAGACAGACAGACAGACAGATAGACAGATAGATAGATAGATAGATAGATAGATAGATAGATAGATAGATAGATAGATAGATAGATAGATAGATAATTTGATGGTTCGAGCCAAGGTAAGGGTCCTCGTCTGCAAACTGGCCTCCCAGGTAGGCATTTTATAGCTTCCACATTCCAGTAATTAACTTGCGAATCCAAAAATACCAAATTAATTCAAATGTGTTTAACATTCAGCAGAGATCAAAGAGAATTTCAAATAATAACAGCCTCTTTTGATTTTTTTTCTTCTTTCGATTCATTTGCATTTGATCTCAAACGAAGAAATTTCGTATAATCGAAATTCAATGAGCATTAACTTTTAACTCTTTGAATACTGGGTAATTTTTCATACTGACTTTTGCGCTCTCTTATTTTTTTTTGAATTGTTTTCACTTTTGATTTCATAAATACCTTCAAAGTGTCTAACAGATATTGGACTTTTTTACATTTTTATCATCCGACAAGACAATTTCATCGTCCGACAGGACCTGAGCATAAGCAATGCTTTTTTACTGTTTTATGTATGGAGAATTGTGAATCGCCTGTGTAAAAAGTTTCAGTTTGATTTTCAGAAACTTTTATATCATCTGATATGTTTTTCGTTTTGTGCTACGGGGGCTATGGGCGTGGTTATTGTGTGTTAACTGTCCCTATTTCGGATCACAGCGGTCATTATCGGTTAGCCTCTGGTCAAGTTACGTCATTTAGGACAGAGGTCTACACAGACGTCATTGAGTTCAAGCTAGTTGTTGGACAATAATTACCCTAATTGCCTCACAGGGCTAGTTACCTCTGTCATCAAACACTGTCCACACAAGATAAATCTGTTGAAAATGGAAGCACCTACTTTACACCTTTTTCTAAGGCAACCCAAGAAACAGATAAGACGTAATTTGAACGAGTGCTACAGTCTGGCCAGGGTCTTCACCGTCCACATGGAGACCCCTCTGGAGCCGTCTCGGCATGCACATGCGTTTCCTGTTTGAACAATTATGGGTTGGCAATCAAAGAGATGATAGTCAAATGTTTGTCAAAAAATGCATAACATACAACGCAAAGAGGACTGTCGGTCCATAGCGTACCAATATATCTTTTGACATAAATTCGAGGCATACACTGACAGTCACCAAATGAATGGTTCTTGAAGACAGAGTATAGGTTTGTTTTGCCTGCTAGCAATCATAAGCTGGTAACCTATGACTCAATCTGAATCCAAACCGTATGAAATGTGGTGGTATTCTTGAAATAATAATAATAAAAAAACCTAGCTAATTTTGAAAACAAATAGCCAACGACAAAAACCTGCATGCAAATATCTTCAGTTTACATGTGTTTATTTCATATAGATCTACACATACCAGCCTGTACATTCATGCAGTCTGGTCATCAGCACATTTGTGATCGCTCCTACCAAATTTTCATGATACTTTCAGAGACGATACTGAAAGTCTATATTAAAAGTCCTATCTGGTCATAATGACGGTTGTACATATTGTACCCGACTTTTCTCCAGGCAAACTTTTTCACGCGTTCGCGTGCATATGAAGCGATCCACAGAGTTACGCCATTCTCAGCGTTCAGCATGATGCCTTACGACCTTCAACCAAGTTGCATTTTGTCTTTATAATAGGGCCCTGAGCGAATTCCGTATATTAGGATTTCCGCCATATTTTGACAATGTCGTCTGCGACACCTTAGTTGTGTAACCGTCTGGTCTGGTTTCCAAATGTCGGTTGTCTGACAATAGGCATTGTTGTTACTACGGGGAACCAGTGAAATAAAATGGCGTATGCAAATGTGTTTTGATTAACGTATGTATTCTTTTTACATTCCTGTGCATGTTCTGGCATAACATTGAGTAATAATGAGACACAAATAGTTGTAGGTCGTAGCCAGTAAGCTGAAATTCTCCCCAAAAACAAGACAATGACAAAAATGTTGAATGCTGTTTCGCCAACTGACATGATGGAATTTTATGACACGGTCTTGTTAGCCTTCAGATTATTGAAATGTGGCAGATATTAATATTGTGCACAAGTTGTTGCCCTATCTGAAATCCGTACAATTCAATTTTTTGCATATTCTAGCGTCGAAGTCTGACTTCCGTGCCTTTCAAAAATAAAATGAGTCAACACGAGCTTTTTGTACATGTGAACCGTTACATGTGATTTCCAACAATGTGTGGTATTTTGACAAATGTCGACTCAGACGAGCCTGAGCAGCCCCATTTTAAGCTTTGAAACTCCATATGATATTAAGTCAGTAGCTTGACACTCATAGAATATTCAAGCGACTAGCAAAGACTTTGATCAGACTGCGCGTATGCGCAGGCTGATCTGATGCTTTGCTGGTCTCAAATACCACAATATGAAAACCTCATGCTGCGGCTCATGTACTTATTGCATTGTCGAGCAACGAGACTCGGGAGAGCCTGCGGCAATTCGCAGTCTCGCCACAGAGTATTTGCTACTGGCATGCACAAGTTATGGATGTAGGTGAAGAATCGGACCAAAGTAAATACCTCTAGCCCGGCTTGAATTGCGCATATACGGTAAGTGCAAAAATCTAATTAGCTGACCCAAACATAGATAGATAGATAGATAGATAGATAGATAGATAGATAGATAGATAGATAGATAGATAGATAGATAGATAGATAGATAGATAGATAGATAGATAGATAGATAGATAGATAGATAGATAGATAGATAGATAGATAGATAGATAGATAGATAGATAGATAGATAGATAGATAGATAGATAGATAGATAGATAGATAGATAGATAGATAGATAGATAGATAGATAGATAGATAGATAGATAGATAGATAGATAGATAGATAGATAGATAGATAGATAGATAGATAGATAGATAGATAGATAGATAGATAGATAGATAGATAGATAGATAGATAGATAGATAGATAGATAGATAGATAGATAGATAGATAGATAGATAGATAGATTGATAGATAGATAGATAGATTGGATGGATGGATGGATGGATGGATGGATGGATGGATGGATGGATAGATAGATAGATAGATAGATAGATAGATAGATAGATAGATAGATAGATAGATAGATAGATAGATAGATAGATATTGCAGACATTAATTATTATATATGAAGGTAAGTTGTAAAAGCTAAAAGAAGGCAAAATGAGGCTTCAGCAATGCCATACTATATGAGCGACAAAGCATGCATCGAATAAGATATTCTATCATGTTTTTTTTTTCCATTATTCGACACTGGTGAGATACCACGTTTTTGTCTAATTAGCTCTTTGTATATAGCTAATTGTGTTATTCTCGTGAAAAATGGGTCTACACTATTTTCCAATGACCCAGGAAATGACGCTGTGCCAACGGCGTAGCCAGAACGCTTGAAACGTTACGCACATCAAAGGGAGACTACTGAACCAAGTAGTGATTTTCTTCAATTGCTTCCCTTTTCAAAATGGGAAGTTCTCATAAAGGAAAGAATTTGCTCCTAGAGTGAGCGAATTCTTTCCTTGATGAGCAGTTCCTTATAGTAGGGAAATAACTTTTACCAGATTAGTTGACCTCCCTTGAATGTTAATACGCACGTGCGTTACTGCGAAATGGGTGCTACTCCAATGTGTGCGCAACAATTTTGGTACTAATTGCATATGCACAAAACCACGTGATGTATCCAGCCATGCATGCTAGAGTCTGAATCATCATGTACATCCACATCTGTTGTTGTCGATTCATTGTTTATTGTGTTATGCTCTTATCATGTCAAACCTATTGCTTCTCAGAAAAATGTTATTCAAGTTTTGCTCACTTATACATATATATTTGATATGGGTGAAGCATTACAACTTGTTTCATGCCAATAAAACACATTGCATTGCATTGCATTGTATTGTGTATTGCGCTGCTCCCATTCAGTGTTTGTGTTTTTTATGTGTTTTGTCCTTGTCATGCTGTGCAGTACTTTAGTCCTTCTTTCTAGTTCACAATCTTCTCGCCTGTGAAGAGAGAGAGAGAGAGAGAGAGAGAGAGAGAGAGAGAGAGAGAGAGAGAGAGCGCTTGTTGTCTTTATGTCATGTGGCTGTTAGCGTTCTGCTCGACAATGCGACAAGTACCAAAATCTTATGAAGTGGCCTAAATTCATGTAGATTTCATACTAATTAAAGACAACGTATTCGTTGGCTTCCTTCATTTCTTTGATCTCTACATATATCATGTGTCATACATAAAATTGTTCATTAAAGTAATCAGTACTATTATCTATATGCTATCTCTACCTTAATCTTATCAACACACAATATGTTGAAGTCATAAAAAACTTCTTAATTGTTTATTTTCAATTCGTCAATAGTGTCGCCTGGACGTGTTGCCTGTGGCCATATTGGACAGTGACTTATGGGTATTCCTTGTCAATAATTCACTTCCTGTCATCGTTAGCAATGATTTGAAGTACTAAATGTTCAATTTTGATCTATATCTATGTTAGGCCTAAATTTTGATTGTTTAATTTTATGGACTTGCCGGGAGCATTGAATTGTAGTCCTTTTTTGAACTTATGCAATCAGTCCATTAAATTTTTTATTCATGATTTGTGTATTATTTTAATCCACACCATTCATTTTCATTTCAATATTTTCATTCGATTTGAACATGCATATAAACACACACATGCACGCACACACGCACTTGTTGTCTCTCCCTCCCTCATTAAACCAATACCCAACTATGCAAATGAAGTGTTTCTCCATTGTTAGGAATTGCTTGGATTCATGCAAGACTAGATTAACGCATCCAGCAATTATCCCGCTCAAACAGTATATGATTTCTACAACATTGCTTTTATGTTGATAGGGTACATCAATTGTAGAGACCATGTAGCATGTGTGTACCATTAATCGGTGCACCTCCCGTTTTCTTGAATTTTCCTTGAAGTCACCTTCTGTACAGCCACAGACCTGATGGCAGAGGTAGACCAATTCAACAAAACTGGCCTACTCAGAAGATCTAGATCTGGTTGCCGTCCCAGATTCTGACACACTGCCAGCCATGTAGCCGGGCGTTTCTCAAGCTTCATGCACGGTGTTCACCCATCAAGCTCATAAAAGGTCAAATCAAATAGTAATGAAATTTTATTCAGCGGCGAGTTCAACAATGTGAGTGCTCGCCGAGCGCTCGTTGATTGGTACCTATCGTTATCCGTAATGTGTAAAGCCTGACATCAGTACAACGAGCGCCCGAGAGCGCTCGCATTATTGAACTCGCCTCTGGTTGCTTACTTTGATTGTGTTCTTGCTGTCGTCATGCCGTCTGTATTCTGTGTCTCTCCCTCGCGATACCGTGGGTTGGTTTGATCTGTGGTCTGTGATTGTGAATTTTCCTGGTCATACTCATATGATTGTTTTTAATTAATTCATCAAACTTCCTTTCTCTCTCTATTTATTACTCCACCCTATTCTTAACCGATACCCGATGGTCTACGTTTTACACCGCTAGCGGTCAAATCCTAAAAGAATGCGAAAAAGGAGTCATTTATGTTTTAATAATTGAAATTGTTATTTAATATTTTCATTTTCGTTATTTCATTCGTTTTAGGACTGACTGACTCGCGCTATCTCTCATGTTTCTCTCCTTCTTCTGTCTGTCGCTCTCGCTCCCCCGACCCCATATCTCTCTCTCTCTCTCTCTCTCTCTCTGTCTCTCTCTCTCTCTCTCTCTCTCTCTCTCTCTCAGTTGACGCCGCTCCCATTTGATTTCCTATTAATTGTAACCCTGTAGCCTAAGCTACCGATGCCCAACCTAGCATAATGAAGTGTTTTCAAAATTGCCATAAAATTAGAGTGATGAACCAGTGGTCACAATATTCGACAGAGCCAATAAATGAATGACACGCTATATAAGTGCGTTTGGCGAAAATGATGTCTGTACGAAAATGCACCTAGTCACAGAACTGTCCTGGCACGATGGTTATAAAAAATACATTCTCAACTCAACTTATCATAGCATGAAATTTCAACTGTTCATAAAAACTAAAATGCTGAACAATAAAGATTTCTTGCTTTCGAACCCTCAGAGGATGTATTTATCATGCTAATAAATGTTAAAATGCCAACAATTTTTGGCATTTTAACATTTATGAGCATGGTAAATGTCATCTTGAGTCGAGTTGAGCATGAAAATAATATTATTATCTTAGGGCCTGGGTATTGATGGTCAAACTAGTCCGATGGATCAGTCGGTCATCTCACTGTACCATGGACAGGAGGATCATTAATGAGCCGTGACATGAGGTTTAAAAAATGTGGTATGTGCGACCAGCAAAGGCTCAGACCAGCCTGCGCATACGCGCAGTCTGATCAGAGCCTTTGCTAGTCACTTGAATATTCCATGATTCTTAGGCTACTGACCGAACACCATTTGAAGTTTCTAAGCTTAAAGGGAGGCTGCACAGGCTCATCCGAGTCTACACTTGTCAAAATACCACATTGTTGGAAATCACATGTTGCGGCTCATTTTCTCATTTTGAGGTAAAATGAAATTTCCCCAAGTCCTTTAGTAGTCAGTCTTCCGCTTGGAGGATTTCAGAACCAAAATTGCTTTTTCACAGGGAAAATAACATTTTCAAATTCTATTTTTAGTTAAGCAAGTCACACGACCTTAACACGTTAGCCATTCCAGAAGAAATGTTTTTCATAAGGTTATTACTTTTGTTTGTTTGATTTTGATTCTTAACGTCCCATCAACAATATTTCAGTTATAAAGAGACGGTCTTCCTGGGCTGAACCAGTACTAAGGATTAATGTTCTTGCTCAAGGACACAACACAGTGACGAATGTGAGGCTCGAACCCGCGGCCTCTCGATCTCGAGTCAAGCACTCTACCACTGAGCCACTGCGCTCCCGGATTTTACTTTTGACAATTCCGGTACTATCTCCCTTTTCAACTTCGTCAATTAGTAGAGATGCAGGAGCCTTGCGTGCGAAATATCTGTATCAAGATATCCACTAATTGGTTAATTCTCGCACGGAGTCTTGTGGACAATGCATCCTGAATTTCCCTTGATCAAGGGACATACACTCAGACATACGATTTGGGTACGCGTACGTGGCTTCACCATTATTTGACTGAATTATCCAAGTCTGCCAACCCCAAGTTATTTTGGTACGTATCGCAGAATCAACCAACGATTGTGCAAACTAGCATGCGCACCCGCACATACTCGCCGGAACCTTCACTGAAAACTTGAACAATTTATGAAAGTGGTAGGTGCATATTCAAGCCCAAATACTTGACGTATACAGCTCAATGTAGTACCTTTGTGATACGCGGTAGTCCTAGACTGGCTAGCGGTAGCCCATATACAGTTACTTATTAGATTTTCTTTAACGTTTTGCATGCTGGGTAATTTTCGATGCTTTTATGGCCGTCTGCTGACTTTTTAAAAAATCTTTCAGGAATACTATCAGAGTAGCAAACGGTTTGGATCGAGATCAGGCCTGACGTTCTGTAGAACGTCAGGCCTGATCTGGATCCAAACTGTTTGCAAAGATCAAAAGCAGATGACAAAATTTGGCGCCAGCATGCAAAGACTTAAGTTTAAGGAAAGAAGCGGACCCAATCAATCACTTTCACGTGGTGTGTTTTTAAAAAATATCCTTCATAAATAAGGGTAAAAGTTGCCGTCTGTTTGACGTGTCCAATTTAATGAAATTGTCATACTCCGTTTTCAAATTAAAGCTTGTTTTGTTCGGCTGGATTTCAATTTCACTGCAACACAAAATGAGTTCAATTTAATGAGTTGGTAGCGTGGTCATCTCTCGAAAAGGTTGTCTTTGTTCCTGATTTGAAAAGATAAGAGTTACCATGGTGGTCAAGGCCATCATGTGACCAAAACGAATCCATTTTTTTCTCTTTTCTTTTTGTCCTTGTTGCTTCGTGTTCAACGCCGCTACGTCATGTTTTGGCATCGTTGTAACTTTGATACTGAGGCCCTCTCGGGGGTACATATATCCTTGATCCAAGAATAAAAAGTTGGTTTTATTAGCCCTCTCCTAGACTGATATTCAGTCTCCAATGCCAATTTCATATAATGCAGTACAAAACCATATTCAGACCTTGCTCAGCACATGAAGTAAAATATATTTCATAAATATCAAAAAGGAATATACATGTATAAGAAGGAGGCCGGTATATGTCTAGTCCTCTCCCTAAGTCATGATATTGATATCCTGTGGTCATTCCATATTCCCTTAACTTAACATTTGAACCAAACAAATGCACATGGTTCCCCAATGAAAATATACTCCTCAAAATAATTGAAGGACCAATGCTATCAATTGTAACATTGATTCATTTTGTGTAGAAAGTATTTTGAAAACCGATTTTGCGATCTAGCTTAATTTTTCGGACACCTTTTACGCCCAATTGCCAAGTGAAACGGAAAAAAAGAAAATGGTAGAAAATGTTACTAACAAGGATTTTTTTGTCATTTTAAAACTTGACCTAAATGCATTGGAATGTCTTTTTTTGTGTGTGATCCATGGACCACAGTACTGCATGAAATGAATGGAAAATGCTTTTAGATGCTGAAATCTGTTTCCACATAATTGTATGGTGTTTTAATCGGGTCGATACCATCCACCTCTTCCTGTGAGAGAAAATTGCCCCTTTTGGCTTGGGCGTAATGGCCAGACTATGGGTTCAGACAACTTGTTTTGGCGTTTGTCTGTGACAATCTTTAAACAATTCGCCGGGACATCTTTCTAACACTCAAAGGCAAAGAATGACGATTGAAAATCTGATTCTACATGGCCAAGTACACACATTGTTTTCAGAAAACTGAACAATGTCAAAATTCCATTGTCAGAGATGAAAATGCTTGCTTCCCAGTATATTGAAACTGTTTGAAGACATTTTTGCATGTAAGCTGAACTGTTTAAAACAAAGTTTAATTTGATGTCACTTTCATTCTACTCGAATGACCACAGAAGAATTTCTTTACCCCACCCACTGCCTTTTGAAAGTGTGTTTTTGAGGGTATGTGCATTTGAAATACAGTTATGGCAGAACTAGGCATGGAAATCAGTAATGATGATTCTTGACTTATGGGTATAAAGAGTAGAAATATTTGGGCCGAGTTTTGAAGAGTTTAAACGTTTGCGGTAATTATACTCACATTCTAAAATCGTGGTCCTTTAATTATTTTGAGGAGTATATTATGCGAGTCAGTACATGCGATTTTGGTACAAATCACATGCGATTATGGTACAAATTGCAATGACAAGCAACCAAAGCTCATGGGAGCCTGCGCATACGCGCATCCTCGCCAGAACATTGGCTACTCGCATATACAAAGTATTTACGTGTCTTTTATGTTTGAGGAACGACTTACACTTATGCCATATGTACCATAAACATGGCATTTCATCAGGGTCTACACTGTTTGCCAAAAGACAAATTCGATCTTCAGAGAAAGAAAAACAATATTCTTTGTGGAAAGTATAACATGTGATCACTCAATATAATGGACAATCCAGACTTAACTGTAACAAACTTTGAGTACTGCTTTGCTTTAACTATCTTCCTGATGTCTGGTGACAGCCAGTGTTCTGTGACTCTTCCGTTCATTGCCGAGGGTTTGTCAGCAGTGTGCGATTGTGGTATTTCCTGATCATACTCATTGCGTTTTAGGAAAAAATGCATTGGTCTGGATATGAATGGGGAATGCAACAGTCACAGATTACAGACCAACCAATGGCGCGAAGTAGAAGATACACTAGTACATAGACTATAAAAGACACACTCATAAAACATGAATATAATTAGTAAATCAACCAGCTCTCTCTTCCTCAGCGAGATGATTGCCAAACAAGAAACGACAAACCTAAACACAAAACATGAGCAACAACAGACGAAGAACCAAGCAGTTTAGAACGTGGTCTCCAAGATGCTGCAACAGCTGTTCTTGACCAAATCTCTGCTTTTGGATTTTCTTCAAAATAGAAAGAAACGTTAAGCCATTTAAGCCAAATGGAATTTCCCACTCTTATCAATTGGACCAGTCTATTTCAATTTTAAAGTTTTTTGATGGTATTTTTTATCATTTTATTCAAATTTTAATAGACAATATTGTTAGCAAGACCCTGATCAGACGCTGCTTTCTGCGTCTGATCTGGGTCTGCACTGTTTGCCGATGTCCCATAAAAATGACGCTAGGCTTTTCTGGGTTAAGTGTATCATTATTCTGACCAACTCGTGTGGACTTTAAAATGGCCAATAATTACATCTATAATAGCTAATACATTACTCATACTAGAACAAACTTTCTGATCAAACAGTGTGTTTGATTTTGGTTATACTTTTCATTTAAATCATTTATACGGATAATTTGAAAGTGGTGTACAATTTGATTAGTATGGGCCTATTCATCAATTAATTAATGTGTTTGTTGAATACACAAATAGAGAGATGAAGCGTCTAAACATCAACAATACTACAAAAACGATTTAAATTTTTGAGTACCAGAAACAATATGCGCAAACAAAATGGTCACAAACCAAAAGAAGCAGGGCTGATCAGTTATATATACTTCTTTTTTTCTCTTTCTTAACCCTTTGTATTCAGGAAACCACTAAACAAGTACCTTTGCCACCAGTGAATACCCAGATGAAATGCAGCAGTATGCAAGCAGTGAAGACCCAGATGAAATGCAGCATTATAGACTGTTTAAATATTGTATAAATAAATAAAATAAATTATGCTACATTTCATCAGGATCTACACTGTTTGTAAAGGTAAATAGATCTTCAGACAAACATGACAAAAGAATACAATATTTCTTTTTAAAAATTATATCATGACACCCCTAGATATATACAATGCACTATCCCAACTTTATTATAGCAAACTAGAAGGAAGAATCCATTCAGTGTATATAAAGGGTTTTGTAAATAATTTATTTGTGACAAAGGTGGGTTCGTCCAGATTTTCATCGTCCGTTTTTCTGTGTTATATCCCTATGTGCTCCACATTCTTTTGGAAGTTTTTAAGATATGCAAAGCAACACGGCAGATGCCAAGCAAAATGACTTCTAACGCATCGCCGACCAAGGAACCCCGTATCAACGTGGACAATACTCATAACAGCGAACCCCTCGTTTAAAACTCTATATTCATATATTAAAACCACCCACCCGAAATGCCCGAGTGAGTTTCTTTGTTCTGTTAAAAGGTACAGGCTTAGCTTATGAAACCCAAACACGGCACAAAAATCAAAACTGACACAGAACATGAAACATAACATTGTTTACAGTCGGGCTCCAATTACTTGGGGTTTCTATTTTAAAAATGCGAACAACTAAGTTATTGTACTCCATGTATTAAATTAAGCCAAACTTTTAAATGCATTAATTTCAATAAAAGCGAAGCAAACAAGTTGCGTGTGTATCTCTTTATAGAAAGCTATATATGTATATGTAAAAAATGCATCTCTTGTTGTTAATGCTATGCCTAACCTAGTGAATAAAGAATGAACAACGAAAGTCTCTTAATTTCTAAATAAATACATGGCCAATGCTTCTTTTCGTTGTTTTTCGTTGTTTTTGTCAAGCGTTTATAACGTGCATACTTAAATTAGATTGAAAATTGTGGCCTCCTTGGAAATGCCAATCATGACATATCCATGTCAACGTGAAAAAAACCCCTAGTAATCTATGGCAAGAACAATTTGCTGTCATATATTGTCATATTTTCTTAATCTTATCCACCAAAAGCAGCCGTAGCTTGTTTTAAGCCTGTGTCAGCCGATACTTGTTTTGTGGCGTCTTTCAAAAGCCTCCCCCCCTAAGCCTGTTCTACAGGTTATAAACTCATAAATGTGAAAATCCGAATAGTTTGAAAGTTTAAAAGCAAAACATATTTATTTTTCAGCATTTTGTTTTATAAATAGTTAAAATTTCATGCTCAGTTGAGTAGAGCAAGAAAACAGCTTTAGAACCTCGTGCACTGGTGTCTGTTCGCTAAATCTCTATATCAATATAATTGAGCCATGACATGTGATTTCCAAAAATGTGGTATGTGCGACCAGCAAACCCTCAGATCAGCCTGCGCATACGCGCAGTCTGATCAGAGCCTTTGCTCGTCGCTTGATTATTATATGAGTGTTAAGCTACTGACTGAACATCATTTGGTGTTTCTAAGCTTAAAAAAGAGGCTGTACAGGCTCGTCTGAGTCTACACATGTCAAACTACCACATTGTTGGAAATCACATGTCGCGGCTCATATGTACCCTGTTAGAGATTCTCGCTTGGAGGTAGACTGGCTCCAGTCCTTAAAGCAATTTTTCATCAATGTGTCATATCATATACTTGTAGCCAGTCTTACTCTGATGGCCCTGTTAAAACAGAGCCATCAGGGTAAGACTGGCTTCAAGTATATGATGTGACACATTGATGAAAAATTGTTTTAAGGACTGGAGCCAGTCTAGCTTGGGGGAAACGGACCAGAGTCACATCAAACTGACTGAATGCATCGGTCCAGTATCTAATCATTCTAACAGTTAATGTATTAGGTTAATTTGAAAACTGTGTCGGTAGTGACATGCACATTTATAAACCTTAACTAAGGCCAAAATAATAGAAGGCAGGTAGCAAATAATAAATTGAAACTCGCAACAAAAATTTTATATGATGCAATAAAGAATTATGACAGAGAAATGCATTCGTGGAACGCACAGTATCAATGGAATACTGAAAACACCAACGTGCATTTGGTCAGTCTTTCGCTGTCTTCATCTCTCTCTCTCTCTCTCTCTCTCTCTCTCTCTCTCTCTCTCTCTCTCTAAAATACACGTTTAAATGCAATCGTTGCCACCAATGCACCCAACTGCTTTAACATTCCTACACCAGTTTCGGATCTAAGCTTCTTAATGCCTCATATGCAATCCGTATGCAGGCTAACGTATAAAGTTTGTAAAGATGACCTATTTATTTACTTCGTTCTTGGGTGACATGCCTAAAATGCATTTAAATGCAAATAACACCAATAGATCCATTTCCATCTGCCGAAAAATAATATTCAAAATGCTGTGAGTACCAACAGCGACATGGTACAATATATTCAGTCCTGTTTTGTTTGGTTGGGATTATTTTGTTTGGTTGGGATAATTTGGGGCTCAACGCGAGAAAACCTGCCTTCTGCGCAGTCTGACCAGCGCATTTGATATTCTCTTATTAAAAAGTATCATATCAAGGCTAAGTACGAGCGAAATTTCAATTTTCTAGCTAGTCTCTGTAGCTGAGCAGACTGGTTTCAATCCCACTTTGTCGGAAACCCCGAAGACAGGTTATGACGCGAGGTGGCCCATTTGTAATTCTGAAGTCTGAATGAGCCGCAACATGAGATTTCCAACAATGTGGTATGTGCGACCAGCAAAGTCTCAGACCAGCCTGCGCATACGCGCAGTCTGATCAGAGCATTTGCTGGTCGAATATTCTATGACTCTAAAGAGCATTTGGAATTTTTAAAGGAGGTCTGCCACATGGTTGGAAATCACATGTCGCGGCTCATATAGAGCCATGACATGACGAAACCAACAAAGTAAGTTAGTGTATGCAAAGCGAAGAATCAGATCAGCCTGGGCATCAGCTCGGTGTGATCAAAATTTTCGCTGTCCACATGATGAAAGATGGAGTCCTTAGTTACACCCTCAGAACGCACGTCTTCACTTTGCGTACATTTGTTTTCTTGGTTTTGTCATATAATGCCTCATATGCACTTGGTTGCTCTTGACAACCTTTGACACCAAAAAGTAAGTAAGTACGACCAGTATGACCAGGAAATGCCACAATCACACACTGCAGCTCAACCCACGGCACCATGAGAAAGAGGCAAAGAACCATAAAAGCCACATGACACCTAGAAGGCAATAAAAGTAAAGCAACCAGCTCTTCTCTTCACCAGCAAGATGATTGCAAAACTAGAAAGGACACAAAGTACTGCATAACAAAACAAGGACCCAACACCCCCCCCCCCCACAAACAATATCAATGGGAGAAACAATAAACAGCAGAAGCACCGCCTTAGAACCACGGACCTAATATGATTGGGTCCGAGTTAGAATGGACAGCAGCCGAAGTCACTGGGGGCTTAAATATAGTAAATAGCCTAAGATATAGTAAAAAACCTAAAATATAGTAAAAAGCCTAAAATATAGTTAATAGCCTAAAATATTGTACATAGCCTAAAATATAGTAAATCGCCTAAAATATAGTAAAACCATAAAATTCAATAAGAACTTTTTTCACTAATATTAATGAACTTGAAACAACTTGTAAAATATATATATTTGTTTTGAGATTTTGAATATAGAACCTCTGTGGCGATACGCCTGCTTCATCATTGAAGTTCATGGTCTTTATACTCACAAATATGTGATATGTTCGATACCATGGTAATCCCTGAGCTGCACGATAACTGACTTTTTGGTATCAAGTTTGAAAACTCGTTCACATTCAGTTGGGGTGAATACCAAACTAGATGCCAAAAGGGCTCATTTCATGAATTCGACATAACCCACTTGTATGGGGTATAAGTTGCGGACTATAAACTTCTCACTTTTCTCAGAATCGTTTCCAACTGTTTCCAATTACTGAGGCAAATTCTGAAATAATATGCTGCAAATTACTTCATTACCTGTTTTAATAACGTCCGACCTTTCCCGATTAGCTGAAACCATATCAGCAAGCACGTGAAAAATTGTGTTCGAGTTTAACCGTGTTTGCCTGATTTCATCTTGAAATATGATTGTGATCTAAAGTATCGTAATATGGGTAGTATGATGGTGCACCCTGTTGGTTATATCATAGAAAACATTTAATATAACGAGTCACTGTCGAACCACTAACGAATCGCCATTCGGGAGGGCCTCTGTGAATGTCTGGATCACGACCATGTTTTCTGTGACCTAAAATTGTCGAAAAATGACTGATATTTATGAAAGGTCTGTATCGAGTAGAAATTAAAGGAGCAACTATTTTAACGATTTTTTGACCCATTTCTTATCCCCTCCTCTATATATTATAGGCAGGCAAATCGATGGTGATTTTTGTGGTTTGCGACTTACCTGCCATCTTGTCCTACCAAGGGTTGCGAAGATGCCAACCTCCCTAGATCTTGAAATCTATGTATCAAGTTTAGCCATTTTTAATTCCAGAAAGCGAACAACAATGACGCTGAGCAGACTATGTGGATGCGTATGCTGGTCTGTGCATTTGTTGTAAACATACAACAAGAAGGTTCCTCGTAACGTAGTAACGCTTCTAGAAGACAAAGTTCAAATTTAATACACTATAATGCAGGATCCCAGAGTCCAGGATATCCAAATGCTATATTCGGCGTTATATTTAAATGTTATATAAAATCATATCTCTACTTAACTAACTAATAACCTGGGGAGCAAAACTACAGAGCAATAATATATATATCCTACAAATGTATTCTGACGGCTTTCCCCATACATATCGATGTAATAAGGATGTGATTGTCAATTAAATATTTTAGGGGTTACAGCTCGGAATTTCCTAATTATTATGTACTTAAGATCCCGAAGATTGGTTTGACTTCAGCAAAAAGTGTAGACCCAGATGAAATGCAGCATTATGCTGCATTTCATCTGGGCCTTCACTGTTTGCCAAAGAACCCGTTTAGGGTTTCCAGTATACAATGAGCTAAAGCGCTACCTATATTCAACAAGCATCTGCTTTAAGGGGCCAAAATATAAATTTCTTTCGTAGAAATTTACATATTATGTGCTTCCTTAGACACATCTGAAGGAATTTTGAACCCGAACTCATACGATATGCTCAGTTCGAATATGGTTTAAGACGGCTTTTCTCGCTTCTCGATTCTCGTTTGATAAACACCACATTTCTAAGTTTTCTTACGCCGTTAAAGACAGCTGCAAGCCATTCGATAATTCTTACAGTAAAAGAGAAAAGTGGGAATTCGGTAAATAATAGACACGATATTTCTAATTAAAATAATTTGGAATAAGAAACATATGGTTATAAAGATTTTGAAAGGCAGTCTGTGTGCAATATGACCTCATCATGAAATCATACGAAAAAGTCCATGTTCAGAAGCCATGATGCGCAAAAAATCAACGGTGAGACATTCAGAAACAACGACAACAGCAGCCTGGTCGACACGAGTGCAGTGCCTGTTTTTGAAGACCAGGTTTTTTTCTTCCTGCCTGTCGGTCTGTCTGTGTCAAAAACTATTAAAATATTATTTTGTTCAGAATATAATTTTACATATGCTAAGCAAATACCAAGCTTTTTCTTTATTATATATAAAACCGTATGCTTGTTATAGAGAGCAACTTTCTAGTAGTGTATACATATACTTGCTAACCGTGAGTTCTCTCCTTCAAAGCAACTATAGAGAAATGAATAGTACAACTCGAGCTTGTCCATGTAGATTTGTTCTAAGCTCTGATTATTAACGTCCGAACTGTGATTTTTTACCATTTAACACATGCTTTCAGCGAGTACAGGTCTGCTCTTTTTATATGGCTGGACCGGCTAAGGCATGACCATTTACATAGTCTACGTTGGGTATATTAAAGGGGACAGCAACCCTAATAATAAATATGTTTTATCAGAAAGATCTCTATGAACCATGAATTTTGATACAAGTATCATCAAAATCGTTTGAAAAATGGGCAATTTATGGGCAATTAAAAAATTCAATATGGCCAACATTTAGCCGCCATTTTGAATATTTAATTAGTTTTCAGAATTTTTTTCAACTGCTTAATTTTTAGTTATCACTACTATCACATCATCTGTGTTTCAGCAGATATGTAGCTTTATATAAGGTTAAAGATTAATGCAAATAATCCATTGGTTTGTCTTTTATTTTGATTACTCATATTTAATTAGGCTGAGTGACGTCACTAAGCATACAATATGGCCGCTTCCATTACAGTCCATTTGCAAATATTCAAACGCCCATAACTTCCACATTTTTCAATCGATTTAGACGAAACTGGTATCAAATTCATGGTTTATTAAGATCTTTCATATCAAATATAGTAATCATCAGGGTTGCCGTCCCCTTAAAATTCGCTCCAGTTTGCTTCGCGCCATAGGTAAACCTACAGATTCGCCCCAATTTGCGTTCTGCAATAGGTAAACCTACAGAAAGGAACTTTCGAGAACCAGACCACGCTATTTGGTTCCCCACTCGTTGTTCGGCATCAAATAAAAACACCACAAGCAGGGCATAAAGGTTCGGTCAAAATGTGAATTTGTTGTGTGATTTGCATTCAGTTTATATAAGCGGCCGGCTATGGCCGTCGATTCTCTAAAAAGTAACGCGGTATCAAATAGAGAGGACCTACGATATTTGCAACGCCTTTCTTATTCGCTTATTGGAAAGTATCATATCCAAACTTGATACAAGCAAATTTCAGTTTTCAAGCTAGACTCTATAGCAGAGGAGACTAGCTTAAGTCTGGCTTTGTAAGAAACCCCGAGGACAGGTTTTGTCGCGGCGAGGCCCATTTGAAATCAGCAGATTTAGAACAACTCTCACGGCGCGGCCCTAGCACCAGAATCCTAGTAATAGCCGACACATATTTTGGTGTATAATGACAGTATTTGCTACTCTGATTCTTGCAAATATATTTGGCGTCTTTTTAAAAAGTAAAAGATTTTCAGAATGAAATAAGAGTTTAGTACTCATCACATGGGCGATAATCAGTTGCTCACAGTCGCAACAGAGCCTTCGCTGTTCGCACACTTAAAGCAGGGAGGTTCTTTAGGCGCTTATGTCATACTCGAAATTCCGAAGCATTCTTAAATAACCTTATTGCACCTTTGAGTGATATTCCAGCTCTCAAATGTATACTCGTATGCATCTGGTGCAAGAAGAATGTTAAAGCTCGTGGATTGTTTTCCTTACATGTATAACCGACGAGTGTGTATGAAACGAAGTGGACTTAGCACCCTTGGCTTGCGAAGATGACCGTCTGTCTACTCATGGGGAGTTTGCCACCAAAACAACAAACAGATTGTTTTGTTTATCTGGAATTGATCTGTGCCAATACAACACCTGTGAGCACTATGGGAAATTGTGCGTTCTTTGGTGCCAGGATTTATGCCATCAATAAAAGGCATCCGAGGTATGTTTGGTGAAAACAGAACTATCACGACTATAAACGGACGGGCACTTAATATTTCACTTTTTTTTGTCATGACAATTTTGGTAGTTTTCGGGGACTCAGAGACAATAGCTCTAGTTGCCATACTCATAGTGCGTGGATATAGGTCAGACGCCCAGCTGCTCTATGCACAAATGTTGGGTTTCCGAAAGAAACATGAAGTTATGCACAAAATTTCCAGATACAGCAGATTCCAACATGGGGTCTGGGTCAGAAGGTAAATCTAATGTCAGTTTTTTTCCATTTATTTTAGCGAATTTTGTTTTCGCCTCAGATAGCAACATCATTCTATGGTGTTTAGAGAATTTCAGTGGGGGAAATGCTTTTTCGCGAAGAGTGACAAACTCAAACTTTAGTTAGTTTTGAGTAAACGAGCGTCGGCTGTATGCCTACTGGAGCACTTGCATTGTTCACTCATTGCTCGTCTAATCCAATGATTCCGTTACAAACCACTCAAGAATTTCTCCAGTTAACTAGAGAAGACAGAAAATGAATTGTTGTACCAACACAAGCCCATCAAACTACTGGAATTAAATGATAATCAATACTGGAGGAAATCAGAATGTTTTCTGTCACGAGAAACTGTAACTAATAAGATAGTTGATTGATTTCATTAGGTTGAACGAAGACCCTAGATTCGTTGTCATTCATGCGACCTCTCGCCCTCACCACACAACGATAAAAGAAACGAAGGTCCATTACGTTAAGATCTCTCCATATAACGCTTAGCTGATCCGGGTTTGAAAGACCAATTTCGAAAAATGGGGAATTGCTATGGGTGTTGTGGAATCATCAAAATTGACTTAGGCATGAACATGTTGTTTGATCTACTGTCGTGCCAACCAAGAGTGACAGTGACGCAATACTTTGTTTACAATTGCTAAGTAAACCACTAACGTGTACACTTCACCTGAGCTAACGTGAATCGATAGATCACTTGTGTATTTTAAATCCTATCCTGAGGATAGGATTAATACACAAGTAATCTATCGATTATAAGTCCCTGATGACTTTGTAAACAAAACATGAAGTCACTGTCACTCTTGGCTGACAGGACAGTAAATCAGAATTTGATTTGAATACCTATATTTTGGTTTATGAGGGGTCTTTAACGGATTAACTGATAAGGGACAGATTAAATCATGTCTAAGTGTATTGGACTAAAGGGACCCCAAGAGGAAACTTACCTGTACACAACAAATTTCTTTCACCAAGATAATTATAATTACTTAATCAGAAAATACCCGAACCCTTCATGGGACCCCTTTAACACTCCATGCAAGGAGTCACTAATCAACAACGCATACAAAGTACGGGCGAAACAAAAAGGAAAAACTATCCCAGGGCTCATCTCATTATGTCATTTTCTCCCCGAGCCAATCTGCAGCCACTATTGCAAGATGAAAGAAAGAAAACTTAATTTTCTTTGCATACAAATCTCTTGGTTTCTCAGAGCTATCATTGATTTTCTTCTTCCTCGATAACATGCAATTTGCAAGTTAGTCGAGTCTTAGAAACACCACCCATTTTATATAAGCATTCAGTGTAGGCTTAGATAACCCTGCACGTGAACGTTGTCCTACTTGACCATCTCTGTTGTAGTGCTTTATTTATTGAGGCTTACCAAAGAAATGATTCGCGTGTCGAGGTCGGCCTCGAGGTTATAAAGGCTTGAGTTCATTCTCAGACTCAAAATAAAGCGCAATGATTGGCTGTTTGCGGACACGTGTCCGCAAGCAGCCAATCATTGCGCTTTATTTTGAGTCTGAGCTTGTTCTTCGGTTAAAGTTGCTTGTTGTGTTGTTATCGGCGAAAGAGCCGTTTGTGTGCGTCCCCTGTTTAATTTTAATAAATGGCCTGCGTAACAATGTAACAGAATTTGTAACAATTCTTGTAAAGATTCTTGTCAAAATGCAAAATGGAACTAGATCTATTTCTCAAGCAAGGAATACGTTAACAAGCCTATGCAATCAATACCACTGCGGTCTATCCATTGCATGGAAAGAGGCAACACAAATTAACGTTATACACAAATTGGAACTTTACTGGCCCACAAAATCACAAATTGAAATGTGCAAAATTGCGTGCGCTGTTTCTCTTTCAAGGAAATGTGTATGCCATAGGACTGATACTCCGTTAACATCTCGGACCCAGTATATTGTATGTTTATTGGGTCCGAGGTTAACATGTACAGCAACACAGTCTACATGATTTGGCATCCAGTGAACTATATAGAGTCAGCCCCCCCCCCCCCCCCCCCCCACTCCCTGGAGCGTCGAATCGTGTAGCTCTCACGGAAATTTCTGATGAAATCTGGCCGCTCTTCTTTTGACAAGATAGCTTTGGGAAAAAACATTGTAAGTTTACGATGAAGGGCCAATTTTATCAGTCGGGACTTTTTATACGCCGATCATATTTTCAAGTCATATAAGGTTAAAAGCCCCCATAAAACAATAGCGAAGAGTCATAAATTCCCAGGTGTGAAAGTTTTACCCTCTAGCAACAGGGAAAAGTGAGAAGAATTTCTATATTCTGTCTGCAAACACAATAAAATCTCGAAAACCCAGGACAGCCCTTCCGAAGCTAATCTGTGGTTTCTCAAATATTTTTTTTTCAGCACGAAATCTTTTGGTTGACCAATTCCATTGTGGCATGTTGGCTAATAAACATATTAAAATTGTGTGATTTTTGGACAATGTAATTCCACGAATGTTACAATTGGAAAAGGATTTGCCTGGATCAACTTCGATGCTACACTGTGCTCTAGTCATATGGAAATTCAGCTTTAGGGGACGGCAGCCCTGACGATTACTGTGTTTTAAATGAAAGATCTTAATAAACCATGAATTTTAATACCAGTTTCCTCTAAATCGGTTGAAAAACTAAGAAGTTGTAGACGTTTGAATATTTGCAAATGGACTCTAATGGAAGCGGCCATTTTGTAGGGTTAGTGACGTCACACAGCCTAATTAAATATGCGTAATCAAAGTAAAAGACAAACCAATGGATTGCTAATAAAACATTTTCCTTATGTATAAAGCTGCATATCTGCTGAAACACAGATGCTGTGATAGTATTGATAACTAAAAATTAAGCAGTTGAAAAAATTCTGAAAACTAATTAAATATTCAAAATGGCGGCTAAATGCTGGCCATATTGAATTCTTTAAATGCCCATAGCTTCCCCATTTTTCATCCGGTTTTGGTGATACTTGTATCAAAATTCATGGTTCATAGAGCTCTTTCTTATAAAGCATACAAGTTTATCATTAGGGTTGCTGTACCCTTTAAATCTAATTAAATTCATGCTACAGTGAATTCACCCTCGCTTAGGTAACCAACAGAGTGAAGTGCACGAGATAAACTTGCGCAGTGTCATTTTTGTACATTTCCTGCGATTGAAACATCAAAACGATCATATGAATTTCTATACAGGGATGAGTTGTGTGTGTGTGGGGGGGCGGGGGGGGGGGGGGGGGTAGGGGTGTCAATAGGATCCGGATACTTCTGATTGAGATCCCTTTGCAGACAGAGGTTAGACAAAATATATATACATTTGTACCCTAATTGTAGAAGAACAATTGGCCTCATAAGAGTCCTAATCTGCTCCCATAACTTTTCTTCGCATTTGAGGTGTTGTCTTTTACTTAATTCCTGTCTCTTTATTTAAAAAGTTTACCAACCTCTTTTCCAGACAGGTATGTATAAATCCTTCGCCAAACAGGTTTGAATGCCTTGCGAATTTTAGTTTTTGAAACACCCCTCCCATTTCAGACATACATGTACACTGAAAATAAGCCCTCTTTGATTGTCAGCTCGTTCTTGAAAGTACTGGTAAAGTGCATCTTTTAGCAAAAAAATAAAGCGCAATGATTGGCTGCTTGCGGACAGTGTCCGCAAGCAGCCAATTATTGCGCTTTATTTTGAAAGTACTTGTAAAGTGAGTCTGGATTTCTTACGCACGCATGATGTGCCCATATTACTGACAAGTGCATTAAGGGCAATTTTAAAAAATGTATTTCATTGTGGGAAAGTAGCCATTTTGGATAGAAACGGTTTGAAATATTAAAACATTGTTTTTTCTACTTTACCTAGAATAACAGGTCCCATATTGACCCTTACTCTTAATTTGTTTATCCCCTTTAATCAACAATCTAATTTGATAAAAAACAACAACAAAAAAACATGCAGAAAAACCCTGGTATGGCTGGTCCTTTCAGGTAGTTTTGATATTTCTAAATGGACGAAGACCTTAATATGTGCCATGGGTCCTCCAGTGTTGTTTACGCATTATCGAATTATTCTATACATCTAAAATTGTGACCATGATATCTATAGAAGTCGAAAATGTAACACCAGACCACTAGAACATATAGAAAACATTAGCAAATGGTAGCCTCTCAAAATGATTAATACGGCAGAATTTTGAGAGAAACACTTCTAAAAAAATGCTTTCCTATATTTCCGGCTTCTTAATTTATATGTTCAAACATTTTTTTAACAACAACAACAACAACAACAACAACAACAACAACAACAACAACAACAACAACAACAACAACAACAACAACAACAACAACAACAACAACAACAACAACAACAACAACAACAACAACAACAACAACAACAACAACAACAACAACAACAACAACAACATGTATATTAATGCAATATTTCGGGGACGAGGGTGGTTTGTCAATCCCCAACTAGAACAAGGTAAGCTTTCGAAGTTTCCGCCATGTGTATTAAAGTAAAAGTTGGAGTTTGATGCAGGATTAAACATTAAATTTTGCGTCAACTTTTCAAAACATCGCATGCGTTGCTTTCGAGACTGTCTTGTAGTTATACATAACTAGCCAAGCATTTTCCAAAGGACAACCGTGCAATTGTTCAGATAATCTTTCAAGTGTTTGCTTTTTCAAACGAATACTGCAATAAGGTATCAACTTCAACTTCACTGAACGTGAATGGTTTTTGATGTTTCCGGTTTATAGCATTGTTTAATGGTGTAGCACAATTGTCATAAAATATGAAAACTGAGGGGGTATCATAAAATTCAAATTCAACTGATTAGAATAAGCGTGAATGGGTCGAACAAGTCACTTGAACATTTAACTCTGCATTTTGAAAACATCAGAGCCCAAATGTTGAAAGAATCGTTGGCGTAATGAACTAGCGTCGCTTTTGGTTTCACCACAAGTAACCCCATACAAACTATATAGACACGTCTTCGACAAACAATGTTAGCCCAGATCAGATTTCTCTGTAGGACCATGGTCCATACTGGTTGTCTCAATCCTTACAGTAGTCAATAATGTTATCACATATACTCAGCAGACGACTCAATTAGACACTATTTTCAGATGCAGATTTTGCTGGCGTTTTGAATTATGAGTTTTAAAAGATCTAGTATGTACATATGGCTACCAATCGTTTAAGATTAAATTCAGTTATTATTTGACAATCTTATAACTGCTTATGTAATGTTTGATAAGTTTATGCTGCAGACAATTGGACCATTGATTAATGATAAATGCAGGGCTTAAAGTAGATTATCCTATTTAGTAGAATATTCAGGATAAAAATTAGTGGCACTTGTTCATTTCACATTTCTTGTTCAATCATCGATAACCAATTGTTGGCTAACAATATATGCTAATTGTGGATCATTTGATTTAAATCCAGTCCTGGTGTTTTTGTATTATTTTGCAAAATTATGCAAGAAACCTAAACTCTCTGAGCTGAAAAAGCAGGTAGAAATTTTAGATATCCCATTTTTGGGAAGTATTTTAATCGGTTCCCTGTAGCATCGTTAAATTTATCCCTGTTTAGCACTGCTACTCAGCCTGTATCTCGGGGAGAGTTACTGTTGCAGGGTATTACCAATACAAATAATTTGTTATTATTGTGGTTTTCAGGGTAGTACTTTTTATATTGATTTTCAAACACGCCGACAGTAAATTTCGAAAAAAATTGAGAAAATAAAAAAGCATTATGTTTATTTCCGCCACTCATTCTGGTACTCATTTTGGTGATAAAATTCTAAAAGCAACGTCCAATCGTGAGTGGTGTAGACCATAGGTCAAGCGCACGATCGGCAATAAATTTTAATTCGCAGGAGAAAAACATAGCCAATAATAAGCTTTCACAAAAACGTCCACGCTAAGCATATATTTTAAGCCATTGGGGAACGGACGCACGCAGGCAGGCAGGAACATATTACCATGAATTTGACCATTTTTAACAGCCCAATCTCCATGACAATTTTTTTCCACCACCCGATCTAGCACCAAGTGAATTTTAAAAAAAATCCTTTTTTATTTAACATGCTAACTTTGTCTGCCAATTCGACAACAACAACAACAACAACAACAACAACAACAACAACAACAACAACAACAACAACAACAACAACAACAACAACAACAACAACAACAACAACAACAACAACAACAACAACAACAACAACAACAACAACAACAACAACAACAACAACAACAACAACAACAACAACAACAACAACAACAACAACAACAACAACAACAACAACAACAACAACAACAACAACAACAACAGCAGCAGCATCAGCAGCAGCAGCAGCAGCAGCAACAACAACAACAACCTTTGACTGACCATTTTCAAATCGGAGACCCTCGGCTTTTTAGGAAGCTGGGAATTTCAGGGAGCTTGGAAGCACTTGTAGCTACTATTGGAGATATAGGGAGCACTACCAAAAGCTGAGGAAAATTATTTTAAGAATCAAGGGAGCACAGACCCACACCTGTGGGGCCACTCAGACGCATAGAATTGAAGTTATACACTGGCATACTAAAAGGGAGGGTAAAGCCCCATTCTCACTGTGCCGGTGTAGCCACGGTTTATCCCGATGCAGGACAGCCGGTATACCGTGATGCACCGGGACACATTTCATAAAAAATAAATTGCGTTCTCACTGTGCCGACGTTACCCCGGTATAGCCCCGGTTCTCGAGAAAGCAAGGCGCCGGTTGATCCCCGGTTCGCCACGGAGCACTTAGGATGCAGCACGGTGGAGCCACGGTTCGTGCCGGTATACCCCGGTGTTACCCGGGTTGTTTACGGTGATGTCCCGGTAACTGCCGGTTGCGCCACGGTTACATGCCGGTAGGGCCACGGTTGCGTCCCGGTGCTACTCTACACTATAAAACCAGGATAAAAACGTGGAGTTACATCAGTTTTCTTCTGTCTCTATCGCATAACAGTTATGACACAATTTGGACTGCACAGCCATATACGAGTTACTAGAGGAATCATGATCTGTGTAGCGAAAGCAAAATTGCCTAGTAACCTCGCAGCTCATTTGCATGACAAATAAGCAGAAGCAGACCTGTTTTCTTACGAGGAGGTTTAAATGTTGTTGATCTGGGCCTAGAATTACAATGCCTCTTTAAAGTTAAGGAAGACTTAATTTAAGTCTTGATACTTCAACATGTACATTAAATGCTTAATAAATTGCCAAGGCCGATGCAGTACTCATGGTCAAAGATATCATTGTGATCTACATAAAAAAATGAAACTATTTTGGTTTTAATCAGTTTGGAAACGTTATTTTTCGCATCCTGGAAATTCAATACTTAACTTAAGTACTCCTTAACTTTAAGGATACATTGTAATTCTAGGCCCAGATTGTCTTGCTTTTTCGTAAAAATATATAAACACTTTGAGCGGGGCATGTGATTTCCAACAATGTGATATTTTGAGAAGTGTAGACTCAGACAAGCCTGTGCAGTCCCCAATTAAGCTGTAAAGTTGTTCGGTCAGTAGCTTAACAGTCATAGAATAATCAAGCGACTAGCAAAGGCTCTGATCAGACAGCGCCTAGGCGCAGGCTGATCTGAGGCTTTGCTAATGGCAACTACCACATTGTTGGAGATCTCATGTCGTGGCTCATATATGCTTGACTCTTCAGTAACTATAAGTGCATTTATTCATAAGCTTTGTAAATGAGCACATTTATACTGCTGACAATTTAACCAACTTGTGACGAATGGACTTTCCCATCCTTATCATTCGGATGAATCCACTTTCATTTTAGGTGCAGCAGGAGTGACTTTTCATTTTTATTTTGCATTCTATTACATATACATAGGCAGTGGAACCGCATGGTTTATCACGGTGGAGACACGGATGTTCCCGGATTACGCCGGTATCGCCCCGACGCCGTCCCGGTGGAGACACGGTTGCTCCCGGCGTCTTCCCGGCTTATCACGGTATTTGACAGCCTTCCCGGTTACTCCCGGTGAGTCCCGGTTGTTTTAAACATTTTAAAACAACCGGGGACATGAGCCGGTTTAACACGGTTCAACACGGTTCATCCCGGATCTCCAAGGTTGTCCACGGTGCCGCCACGGTTGTGACACGGTTCATCACGGTTCATCCCGGATCATCAAACCGGGGCGAACCGGCACCTTAAACCGGGACAGTGAGAACGGGGCTTAAGGTAATAACGCATTGTCTACTAGGTATTATAATTGTGTTGTCTTCTGTTTTTTTTTTTTTTTTTTTTTCAAAATCAACTTTTTCGGAATACCATTAGAGATCATTAGAGTGTCAAACATTTAGGATCCAGACCAGGCCCGACGTTCTGTCTAAGCTGTTTGCAAAGGTTATCATTAGGCGACTATAGTAGGTAATGAGTTAATTAAACAGGCGCAGTATACGAGGCATATTCTGGATGCACCGAGTGACACAAAGTGGACGCTAGAATACGGGTAGCGAAGGAACTTCGTACATGTAGATGCAACAGCTGATGCCTGTCTTAAAACCATTTGCGACATAGGCATGTGTGTGTTTTTCGCTAACCGTATAGGTCAGAAGGTCCCTTTTATTTCTTTGCCTATTGGGTAATTATGCGCCTGCTGATTTTGTTTCAAAATCAACTTTTTCGAAAAATGATTTTAGAAATACCGTCAGAGTGTCAAACAGTTTGGATCCAGATCAGCCTCGACGTTTTGTCGGACCTGATCTGGGTTCATACTGTTTGCAAAGTGTATACGCAGACGGTACTAGTAGGCAAAGTGATGATGACACTGATATATGATCCAGCACACATGAAATAGTACTACACTAAAACCTGTCTAAAGCGGCCACTCAAAAGAAGACCAAAAATATGTATGCAAGACAAATGGTTATTAAATGCAGGTCAAAAGTATTGCAGAATGCTCATAGAGAGCATTCTGCAATACTTTCGACCCTCATTAAGCTACCATTTGTCATTAAGACCTTTGTTTTGTCAATTTTTGAGTGGCCGCTTAAGACAGGTTTTACTGTAATAGCACAGTCCACCAGTGAAGAATCAGACGAGCTTGCACACACATGTGGTCTCGTTAGAGTATACACGGCATAATGCACCCATTGAAAGGACCCCTGCGCCAAGAGAAGACTTATATCAGCATGTGAATCCGCCCAGTCCGGTCCGAGTCTTTGCTGTCCGCACGAAGAAACCAGGGTCCTTAAGCTGGCCATTGAGGCAGCCAACGAGGCTTAGTAACTTTTTTTATGGTCAACTCAAATGAGCATGGAATTTCAACATCTCTTAGACCAAAAATGTTGAAAAATAAAGATATTTCTTGCTTCTAACCTTTAAGCTAATAAATGAGCTGCGACATGAGATTTCCAACAATATGGTATGTGCGACCAGCAAAGCCTCAGATCACCCTGCGCATATGCGCAGTCTGATCAGAGCCTTTGCTAGTCGCTTGAAGCTACTAACTGAACATCGTTTGGTGTTTCTAAGTTTAAACGGAGGCTGCACAGGCTCGTCTGAGTCTACACATGCCAAAATGCCACATTGCTGGAAATCTCATGGCGCGGCTCAAATATCAAAATGCATTTTTTTTTACATTTAACATTCATGAGCATGCTCAGTTTCATGCTCAGTTGAGTTGAGCATGAACACGTTTTATGACCTCGAGATCAGCAGGCTGGGCATAGTTGTCAGTTTGCACTGTCTACAAGTTTAGGAGTAGGTGATCATTCAGATCCCAACTGGCCATATATATATGTAGCACCACTCATAGGTCCAGAATTTTAAACGCACAAAAAATGAACGTAAAATTGCGAATATTTTCTTACGCATCAGTTTTAACGTCTGTTTTGGGTGTTCAAAAGAACCGTCTCCAAGAGACGGTTCTTTTGAGTTCCCACGACATATGTTTAGTTTGAGAAATAAGAAAAATAATTTCAATTAGGGTCCTAATGTCCACTTGAAGATGCATATGAAATGAGGGAGCGCAGTGACTCAGTAGTAGAGTGCTTGACTCGAGACCGAGCGGCCGCGGGTTCGAGTCTCACCGGCGTCACTGCGTTGTGTCCTTGAGCAAGACACATTAATCCTTTCTTAGTACGGGTTCAACCCAGGAAGACCCGCCCCGACATAACTGAAAAATTGTTGACTGGGACGTTAATAATCAAATCATGGAATGAACGAAGGACGAAAAGTGCAACTATATCAAGATACGGTTTATGTATCTATGTATAATAAACCACAAGGATGTCACTTTTGAACAGTTGACAATATTTCATTTTCTATACATGTCACTACATAGGTAACATTCACACCTGAGTCTTCGCACACACTCGTAACTTCTCACAAAGTCTTCCCGACAGCCTTTGTGTCTCGATGCCCTACACAGGTAGATTTTTCATTAGCATATTTTTATAGCAGGTATACTGATGAATATGTATTTCAACCGTCTTGGCAGACATGACTAAAGACATTTTTTTTCCAAAACAGAAAATATTATATCGAGATATTCAATGATTATCAAACTTGCCACTGCGACAAATGGTTGGTTGCCTATCATTATTCTAGGATCTTATTTAACTTTTTCACGATTTTTTTACTGACTTTTAAAAAAATAACAATATTCTAGGAATTACACCAGAGTGAGTGTCAAACTCAGAATAAATCCAGACAAGGCAGTCTCAACCCCAAAATAAAGCACATTGATTGGCTGCTTGCGGACACGTGTCCGCAAGCAGCCAATCATTGCGCTTTATTTTGAGTTTGGGAATGAACTCAATAGTTTATGACCTTGAGGCCAGCTCCTACATTTTGTCGTCCCTGATCTGCTTCCAAACTGTTTGCAAAGTTTTCCATAGACGACACTAGCATGCATCTAGTTCATGTAAACTCGTCAAAATAAGTTAAGCCCCATGTCACTTTTTTACATAGTCATAATGTTAAATTCCCAAAGTTTAGTTGTTTATTTCAAAAATATCGATGGTAGTTGAAAATTCTAATGCCGTCCAAATTATACAACAATGTCTTAGGTGTAATTACACAAATACTGAATTGAAAATACCAATTTTCTTTGGGTATGTGCTAAATTTTCCAAGAGTATCCAATTTTTGGCCATTTTTACTATAGGAATGATAGGGAACAAAATGGGACATATACTGGAATGTGTGGAGCTCTATGGAAAACTTATCAATAAATCTGAAATCTAGCGTATGTTGAGAAGAAACATTGCTGCTACTTCGGTGAAAATGTTACTGAAAAATCTGTATTCAGTAAAATGTTATGATAAATTAAACATGAATGTATTAACATTAAGTCTATGGGAAAATTTCTGGTGGGGCTTAATTTATTTTGACCAGTTTAGTTATTGCCTATTTGTCTACTCATTGGCAAACCAGGCTAGACCAATCAGTAATTATTCTAGTCCTCACAAAGCAACTCAAATAATAAGCACCAGGGAGTGGGGAGTGTCATCAACACACCAAAGACAATCAGTGTCCCAAATATGAACCACTCATGAATATCTAAAATGTTGGCGAAACCAGCCATATAGCCAGGTTTTAAGTATTTTTGACCTTGACCTTTAAATCAAAGGTCATATCAACAGTCCAAAAACATTGTTGACATCTGCACACCTTAGGCAATCAGTGTGTGAAATAGTATCCACCTACATCCAAACATGTAAGAGATATTTGCGTTATGTACAAGCCATTAAACCAGAATTTATGAATTTTGACCTTGAACTTTAAATCAATTGACATACCTGGAATCCAAAAGCTTTCTTGTCATCTACAGACCTCAGGCAAACATTGTGCCAAATATGAATACCATACGTCAATCAATGTAAGAGGAGTTAGCATTAACAATACATACATCCTGATTTTATGCAGATTTGACCTTGACCTTCGACTCCAATGTTACATTGGCGATCTGAAACATTTGTTGTCATCTACTTGTCGTAGGAAAACATTGTACAAAATATGAATCACTTCAATTGAAAACTATAAAACAAGAGTTTGCATTTCGAGCCTTACAAACAGATTTTAAGTATATTTGACCTTGACATTTGACTCCATTGTCAAATCAGCAATCCAAGGCATTCGTTGTCATCGAAATACCATAGGTAACCATTGTGCCAAATATGAATACCCTCCATCAAAAATGTTAAGAGTAGATCACGTAATGTGCAAACAAACAAAATAATACTCCGGGAGATTCCCTTTCAGTGCCCTGTGCATAGGCGGATCCAGGATTTCTGGAAAGTGGGGGCATATGTATAAAGGTATTGGGGTTCGCTTTGCTGATTTTATCTCATTTTTCTTAAATATCCCATGGAATGGAAATAATTTGGTCTCACTGAGACCAAATTTTATTTCATTTTCATAGGATATTTAACAACAGGGGGCGGAAAGCGAACCCCCTGAAACCCCTTAGGATCCGCCACTGCTGTGCTCATTTCTCTGAATTTTCTTCAAGGCATTTTTTTCGTGATGAAATACATTTCTGGAAGGAAATTCATTGATCTGGTCACACTGATAGCGTGATATTGGATTCTGTATCGATTCCTGGGAAAGGATGAGTTTCCGAAATTTCATGCTTCTCCCAGAATCAGCTGGGGACATGTAAATGTCAACTTATATCTTGCAGTGCGGACACGAGTATAGGAAAAGCATTAGACTGGCTATTATAACAATTTTTTTTATCAATGTTTGTTTGTTTGTTTGTTTGATTTGATTCTTTACGTCTCATCAAAAATCTTTCAGTTAAACAGGGACGGGTCTTCCTGGGTTGAACCAGTACTAAGCTAGGATAAATGTGTCTTGCTCAAGGACCACAACGCAGTGACGCCGGTGAGGCTCGATCCCGCAGCCCCTCTGTCTCGAGTCAAGCACTCTTGACTCTTAAACAAAATAGTCCCTGATCAGATTGCTCTTAGCGGAACAGTCTAATCAGACACTACGACATTGGGAGCTTTTATTTTTGAGGATATAGAAGTGATATTAGAACAGAACTTAAAGCTCCTGTGTATAAACGTGTGCAGGGTGTCCTGAAAGTACTCATCTTAAATATTCGTCATGTTCACGCTATCATGGTTATCCAGTACCTCACATTGTACAGCGTAAACATGACCTATAACCTCAAAAAATTAATAATCCAATGGGAGTCTGTATGTATCTGTATTTGTTCACATCCACGGCTTGGAAGTTTATCTGCACAGTGTGTATTACTGTATCTAGGTTTTGCCACTTAGCATGCAAACACTCAAAGGATATGTTCATGATTTTGAACATTTTAGTTAAATAATAATAAAAAATGTTTCCTTATGTACTGATTTAATTTTCACAACTTCATCTGCTAAAGTTCGAGCCTCACCGACGTCACTGCGTTGTGTCCTTGAGCAAGACACATTAATCCTAGCTTAGTACTGGTTCAACACAGGAAGTCCCGTCCCTACATTACTGAAAAATTGTTGATGGAGCGTAAAGAATCAAAACAAACAAACAATCATCTGCTAAGTTAATAAATGTTTTTATCTAATCATCTGGGGACAGACATCTTACAGTTTATCAGCATTAAACAGATGGGCTTTAACCTCTACACGATTCATAGCAACACCTTATATGTAGAGATTTTCAGTGATTCCATACATTGCTTCATCTCAATATTTGTTATGGATATATCGCTTTAATTTCAATCAACTGTCAGATCAATGCAAATTAAAATGTTACTACAATCAAAAAAGTATCTTGTATTTCAATAAGTTTCATTTGATTTTGCTAATGTCGTATTGTACCCAAAATGAAGAAAGTTGTAACAAAATATGTTTCTGCTATAGTGATATTAAATACTTAGTGCTTTGAATGTTAAATTTTAGAAACAATTATTAAACATAAGTTCAGGTATCAAAATATACTCATCTATGTACACAATGCTTAAAATGTTATTCTGAAACATTGTGAATTTTTGTCAAGATCAAGGAATTATGATTCTGCTCTGAAAGTGTGTCAGAAGATGATAGTGCTTCCAGTACACTCGTTTTGGACGCATTAATCAGAAAAATGGCTGGACACCAGGGGCAGGCAAAAGTAATTAATAACAGGCTAATTGAAGAGCTTTCACAAACATGTAATGAGGGATTATTCCTACCATACTGAAAGCACTATAATTAATGCATTTGAAAAAGTGTGAATATTCACTTGGTAGTTAAGCCACTATCGCAAACCTCAAAAACACATTTTCTAAAGGCAATGCTCATGTTTTCGAGCTGTTATGGTAATAAATGTTTAACTTTTAAAAAAAAAACAACATCGCATGGTAAAAGTAAGTAAGGGTGCATTATAGTTAAGCTTCATTATAGTTACATAACAAAAAGTAATCTAGTTTTGCTTTTCTGTGCTAATGCCACACCTTTCGGTATTAACATGTATTTCAGACTCTGAGTATTTTTGTCTTGGTTAATTGGAAGCAAGTTAAAGGGCCTACACTTGAGCGAGCCAGTAAAAAATAGGAAACGTTCCCAAGTCAAACTGTCCCGGAATTGGTCAAAACATCCCCGTCCGTTCATAATAGACCCACCAAAAAGAATGCAAAGGGATATATGTAGTTTGTAATTTTTTTAAGGCCCTGCGAGCACAATACATGCCACTTACTGCATCATTATTTTAGTGCTGAAAACTTAGTATCTGCTTCACAGAATAATCAGGTGCCCTCAATGCCTCTTTAGTCTTATAAGACAAATCCTATCATGTAAACTCTACTTTTACTTAGTCCTATATGATCTCATACCCATAATTATTGAGGTCACTGAGTTCAATGTATTTCTGAGAAGCATTAAAACCAGGTTACATATTTTCATTCATAAAATAGTGTAGTAAAAGCACGTGTGTACTAGAAAAAAAACAGTAAAATGGCACCAAAATCATCTTAAGAAAAACAAGAGTTTTCGGCCGCAGAAAACTAACGTACAGGGAAGTTGTATCAGGAGGAAGATGTACCCTAACCATGCCCTAGGTCTTCTCCTGACTCACTTGATTCTGAGAGCAGCATTTGCAAGTATTTTTATACATAAAAACAACAATGACATCTTCCTCCTTGTTGAAACTATTTCAAGGTAATTAAGAAGAGAAAATATATCTTACTTGATTGGTATGGCCGTGTAGACGCAAACATCTTATATGACAGAGTCTTATACGATAAATTCATAAAATTGACAAGTGTTATCATGTAAACAGGCCTTCATTAAACCTTGCATGTGTAGAGTGAAGACGATTTATTTGAAGAACCCGTTCCCTATCAGTACTCTCTGTGCTTTGATTTAAAAAAAATAAATAACCTATTCTTTCAGGAATAAAACCCTTGGATCCAGATCAGGCCCGAGGTATGCAAACATTGGGCCTGTTCTTGGTCCAAATTGCTTTCTAGCAATTTGGACCCAGCGACTAACTACCTACCTAGAGCTCCAAAAGGTATGGCGGTTTTGTGGCCAGTCTAACTGTTGTATGCAATAACCCACTTTTACACCTGTGTCTGCACTTATCCTGTTATTTATGATAAAACTGTTTAGCTTGGCTGATATTAGAATCCTCATGCTCTGATATATACCATAAAACATCTACTAAACTCCCACTTAGTTTGGCTGATATTAAACATGTTTGCTTTGATACCACTTGCTCATGCTCTTATATATATGCATCTTCACCAGCGAAGGTTTCGTCGTATCTACCTTTCGACAAACTTAGATTAGACAATCGCAACCCTTGGTAGGACAAGATGATATATATGTAGAATCCTCATACACTGATATATACCATAATACCTCAGAACTCCCCATTTACAATATCCCTAAAAAAATGCACAGACAAATTTTTTTATTTCTTTGTATGCTGGGCATTTTTTTCATGATTTTTGTTGTTTGTGGAGTTTTTTTCAAACTCAATGTTTTCAAAAAAAGAATTCAGAAATATGTCTACGATCAGAGTATCATACAGTTTGGATCCAGATCAGGATCTACGTTTTGTAAGGCCTGATCTAGGTCCGAAAATTGATACTACTGAAATAACTAAAAATCAGCAATGCAAAATTTCTCAGCATGCAAAGAGTTATGCTGAATATTGTTTATGTAGTGCTATAAAAAATGAAACAGACAAGGCTCAGCTGTTCAAACTTAATTGGATATTTTTTTTTCAAGATTTCGTTGAAGTTTTAAGCATACCAGCCTCATGAATATCAAATTTGCTATTTTATACCCAAATTTTATTGCCTCACGGTTTTATGACTGTATTTTCCTGATATTTAACTTGCTTTGCAAATAGCTGAGGAAAAGAAGATAAAAACATTAACAGCTGAAACGAATTCACAGCCACATAAAACGAATACAAAATTCAACTCTTTGCCTACTCAAGTTGTGTTGTCTGCTGACAACCTTTGCAAACAGTTTGGACCAAGATCAGGCCCGGCAAAATGCCGGGCCTGATCTGGAACCAAACTGTTTGACATTCTGAAGGTGTTCAGGAACAAAGTTTTTGAATAAGTTGATTAAAACAAAATCAGCTGACAACAAAAAAGCATGCAAAATTACCCAGAAGGCAAAAAGTTAACACAGAAAGATATGTTGTGTGAAGATGTGAATGATAACAGTTAAAGGCATATATTCACCATTTTAGTTTATGCCATATGCCACGTGCACCTTCACATTCTTCTATGTATTGTGAAAACCTATAATGTCCCTTATAACTCTGCATATATCACAGGTTTAGATAAGCAAAAATTTTCAGCGTAAAATTGTTAATATCTTCTTACCCATTTATTTTAGCATATGTTTGGGTGCTCATTGAGACGGTACTTTTGAGTACCCTCAACATATAGGGAGCACAGTGGCTCAGTGGTAGAGTACTTGACGGAGGGGCCACAGGTTCCGGACTTACTGCATTGTGGCCCTTGAGCAAGACATATTTATCCTAGCTTAGTACTGGTTCAACCCAGGAAGACCCATCCCTGTTTAACTGAAAGATTGTTGATGGGATGTAAAGAATCAAATCAAACAAATGAAACCCACAACATATGTTAAGAAAAATATTTTTTGGTACACTCTTTACTAAAGGCCTGCTATATAGTGCTTACTGGGTAATTTTTGTTATCTGCTGATTTTTCAAAATCAACTTTTTCGAAAAATTATTACAGGAATACCATCACCTCTGTGTCCAAACTGTTTGCAAAGGTTATCAACGAACAGAAGACAGAGTTAACCCTGTACATAGTAGGGTAATTTCGCAGGTTTCTTTGTGGTCTATATACCGTAAGCTTTTTTTTCTTTCCAAAAAACATTAAAAGTTCAACCAGTTTGAATCCAGCTACGTATGGGTATTTGAAGAAAAAACAATCAGATGACAAAAATGCATGCAAATGACCCAGTTGCAGCTGAAAAATTTGCCCCATTTAATTTATGTTTATTATCATGGCAAAAACTCATTTAGTGATTTTGCAAAAATTCTAAATTACACTTTCAAATCTAATAAAAACATTTTGAACATTGAAGTTTTAAAACTTTAAAAAGCATGAAAAGCTTCAGTGAACTCTGTTTAAATGTTCCCATCAGTATTTATGTTTATATATATTTTTTGCAATATTTATAAAATGCCACCAAAAAATAGTGTTGCCATTTGTATGTGTTCAATGTACCCTGAACTGTTATGTCCCCTTGTCGTCATTATGAGAGTATAAATCACTCACCCTGCAAATTCAAGTTAAACCGTATTATTGCAACATGTAGATCCTAATCAGCAGGCTTCATATGAAGCCTGCTGATCAGGATCTGCACTGTTTCCCATTCAGATTCTTTGTATATTTTCAAAAAATTACTAAACCCGTCTGATTTGAAAATTAATGAGAAATGATGGAGACACATTACTCCTGAAGCAGGACAATGGGTGTATGTATCTTGGTTGAAATTCACACTGTTTGGGGTCCGCTCACATAAAAATCTTTTCAAAACGTTAAAATGATATATTTCTTCCCGCAACAAACAGCCCATTACATGAAAAAAATCTTATTACTCCTTCCTATATCAAAGATCTCGATCAGGATGCGCAGGATTATTTGCACAGGCTGACAAAGGTCTTTCTATCTTTTGAGAGAGTTACTACATTTCATAAAAAATTAAAATGTAAAAAAATCCCATTTTGATCAGGGCAAACTTGGCATTATACTGTACGCTTTAGAGTTCATTTTCACCTGGTGTAACTCAAATCTTTCTAGCAATATTTCACCTGTGCGGTGATGTACGATGGAATAACAATCTTTTTGTAAAAAATGGTGGTTTTCAGCTATTTGAAACTCAATGTTGCTCAAGACATTTTTTCTGATATTATTTCATCTGATATAAAGTATGTTATTTGTGAGTTTTACACATATTTTGGGTGTCCTAGAAAATCTCCGGGGAGTCGCTGTATGAGAAAACCAAGTGACCTGAGTACTAAAAAGAGGATATAGTGTCCTGATCGACTGCCTCCAGCGAGACTCGAACCCGCAACCCTCCATCTCGAGTCCAGCACTCTACCAATGAGGCACTGCTGCGTTCCTCATTCTCATGATTAGGCCCAAATAGTATTACTGCCAGGGGTGTAGCCAGCCTTAAATTCAAAGTACACACTTGTGGAACAGGCTAAATGTGTTAAAAAGGGAACATATACAAACAGCGTAGACCAAGATGAGATGCAGCAAAATGCTGCGTCTCATCAGGGTCTGCATTGTTTGCGGATATAAACATACTCTTGGTAAGTAACGGAAGATTATAAAAAATTGTATGTGATCAAGACCTCATTTACTTTCATTAATTCATAATTGGTGCAATGATGGTGCCTATGAGGAGGTGAAAAACCAACATCATTACAAATTCTGTCAAAATTTGATTTAGAGAGATAATATTGGTTCTACGCACTTGTTTTGTACACATACAAATCTTAGACATCCAGAATCAATCAGAAATGAGATAGAATCTTCCAATATTTTGGTCCAAATTTGTACGCACTTGCGTTTTGGGGTATCTGTAGCTAGCTCCTGACTGTAGGTCTGAGAGTAACCAAAGCTCCCTAGAGCTTGAGAAGGGACTTTTTCACACACAAAAAAAAGAAATCCTTAGAGAATGCATGTAATAAATAATAAAAAAAGATTAAAATGTTCAAAATTAATACAGAGGAACTCTAATGACTACTGCACTGTACTGCCTTGTCATCGCCCATTCACAATCCCTATCTGTAACTTTCTTTCACAAAGTTGGGCCGATATTTTTAAGATCACCTACTATAAATATATAAATGTACGGAAAAACTCACCCGAAACACTTTGGGTTGCGTTTGAGCGTAATCGAGCTGACATGAAAGACCTGACACAAGACAGTAACTAAATCGGGGCCATGATCACATTATTAAATGTTAAAATCTAATCGCTACATTTTTACTCTTTGCCTACCAGAGTTTTCTGCTAGTGATCTTGGCAAACACTTTGGACCCAGATCAGACATGACAGAATGTCTGCCCTGATCTGAGTCCAAACTGTTTCACACTCAGAATGGTAGTTATGAAGTCATTTTTTTTAAATATTGATTTTGAAAAAAATCAGCAGACAACATAAAAATCATCAAAATTACCCAGCATGCAAAGAGTTACTATTTCTGCTCTTGTACGCTTTGTTTTTAGGTACAATGGTGGCTTGTTACAAGAAAAACAGGCCTTCTTCACAATCACACCACTATGATCCCGATCAGGACACAGTCAACGGGTCCGAGTCTTATCAGCTTTCATTTTTGACAATGCCAAATCTGAAAAAAGATTCTTTGGAGGCTTCTGAGCTACCCAAGTTTTAGTATTGCAATCATAGGACCAGCTAAGCAAAAAATTTAAGCGTAAAATTGCTTTTTTTTTCTTATCCATTAGTTTAAACATGTGTTTTGGGTTCTCGAAAGAACCGTCTTATCGAGACGGTTCTTTTGAGTACCCACAACATATGTTTTGGTTGAGAAATAAGAAAAATAATTTTCAGTCACGCACTCTTATCTGGGGGCCTGATTGCAATATTTTCTTATCCATTAGTTTAAACATGTGTATAGGGTGCTAAAAAGAAACGTCTCACCCAGACTGTTCTTTTGAGTACCCATAACATATGTTTTGGTTGAGAAATAAGAAAAATAATTTTCAGTTATTCTTATCTGGGGTCCTCTCTGCAATATATAGGGAAATGTTGTTTTTTCTCAGACACAAATGAGCACTGAATCAGATCATGAAAGTTTTAGACATAATTCGCATGAATACGTATTGTGTGGGTACCCATTGGATTCATTTCTGCAAGACAAATCCAATGGGTACCCACAACGTACATATCCATGCAGAAAATACATAAAATATCATCTTATATCACTTTACAAGTCAGTCTTTCTGGAGGTTTGTGTTTTACTATGTTTCAAAAGCCACCCTGGGTGTCGGTTTACAATTTTATGTTTTTGCACGTGGTAAGACCTTTGTTTGAGACTGAAGTTCGCTTGAGAAGCTTAAAACAGTGGGTTTATTGTCGAACAAACACAACACACGACCAGTGTTTGTATCTTAAGACGGTGAAGTTGAAGTAAAATTACCTAAAAATGGTCTTAGTGTACTAGGGAGTGATGTATACAATAACTACAGGGGACAAAAATTCAACTCGTCAGCTCGTAATTACAAGTGAAATCTAGAAAGGACATGTAATTCTTTACAAAGCACTCGTCCTGTAGGATGAGTGCTTTGGGAAGAATTACTCGTGAAAGTCATATTTCACAATACAATGTACACACTTATGTTCTTTATTGCATTCACTTTTAAAGGACAAGTGCATGTGTTTGCAGGATGAGTGAAAATTGTAAGTCACTTGTCCTGCAGGACAAGTGCAATATTGAAACATTTTTGTCCCCTGAACTAATGTTTTATGTACTAATGGACCTGGGTCCACAGAGTTTTCTTATAGAGTCTTGCAAAATAAATATGGGAAGCAATATGACTCAAAGAGCAATGGAGCAGGAATAATTCTAGAGTATTTTTCACCACCCCTGTATAAAACGAAGTTGTAAAATAATATAAATAACAACAAATAACACCAGATGCATTGTAAAGTTGATTTAATACATTATGCAAATTCATATGAAAGAATTTCCCATCATGCACATCCAGTATAATAACTTAAAACACTAACATGAGTCCAAACAACCAGATAAACAATTATTTTGGGTGTAAAATTGTTAATATTTTCTTATCCATCAGTTCAAATATGTTTTGGGTGTTCAAAAAACAACCTCATAGAGACGGTTCTTTTGAGTACCCACAATATATGTTTTGGTTGAGAAATAAGAAAAATTATTTTCAATTACATACTTTTTATCTGGAGGCCTACATGACCCTTAATAAGATGTTTTTCTCTAACAAAAACATTAATATTTATCTTATTTCTGAAGCAAATTATTTGTCTTGATACTCATTGAGAAACTTTTAATGAGTACATGTACCAGCAACGTATGTTTCAGATAAGAAATAACAAAAGTACAGTAAAACCTGTGTAAAATGGCCACTCAAAAATTGACAAAACAAAGATCTTAATAACAAATGGTAGCTTAATGAAGGTTGAAAGTATTGCAGAATGCTCCCTTTGGAGCATTCTGCAATACTTTTGACCTGCATTAAGCAATAATTGGTCTTGAAAACCAATTTTCCGTCTTTTTTATAAATGCCGTTTCACTGTAGCTATCTTATCCAATGCCTTGATTTCAATTCTAATTCATTGTAATATTAATTGGCTTATTAACATGTAATTTCATTAACAAACTATGTCTAACAAAAAGTTATTTATAACTTAACCTTTAGCGCCTATGAGACTGAAACACATGATATATGTTTGACACCTATCATAATTGTCTCAGTAAATTAAAGGCCTAATCTCATCCCAAAAAGGATTAAGTAGTCCTTTTTGAGGGGGAAATCCATATACAGATACAGTAAAACCTGTCTAAAGCGGCCACTCAAAAAGAAGACCAAAAATTGGTTTTCAATACCGATTTTTACTTAATGCAGGTCAAAAGTATTGCAGAATGCTCCAAAAGCGCATTCTGCAATACTTTTGACCTGCATTAAGCTACAATTTGTCTTTAAGACCTTTGTCTTGTCTATTTTTTAGTGGCTGCTTAAGACAGGTTTTACTGTACAGCGACATGTGCTAGATCTTAATTCAGATAAGAAGGTAATTGAAAATTTCTTTTCTTATTTCTCAACCAAAACATAAGTTGTGGGTACTCAAAACATGTCTGGACTGATGGGTTTAATAAATTACAGTTTAACATTCAAAAATGGATGGAGTCCCAAGATTGTCCATGAAGATAATTCTGAATAACCACCTGCAGTGCACCCCCTTTGATTGGGAATAAGCTCTTCCAAGTTATGACTGATACCTATCTCTGTTTGATTTACAACAAACTTTAAAAAGTTATTCCAATAAGTCAGTACAGGTGGACATCAAATAAAATCATGGGCCATTGCCAAGCCAGCTGTCCTATTTATCATGTTTATGGTAGATAGGAACACCTAACATCTTAAAAGGTACCCAAAAATCCAGATAAACAACATTTTTGAATCTTTTCCTTAGGCATCAGTTCTGACATAATTTTTTGGATGACCAAAAGAACGGACTCATTGAGACGGTTCTTTTGAACCCACAACATGTTTTAGCTGAGAAATAAGAAAATAATTTATTACGCTCTTAGATAGAGGCCTGGATACCCAATCTAGTGTTCAGTTATAATTTTAAACCTGCTTGGGTTAAAAATCTTAATATTTTGGTTGGGGTTTATTATATATGCCTTTTAATACAATCATTGCACTTATTTCCAGATAAGGCTTTAAATCTTTCAAGAAATTTAGTCGGGGAAGATGGGGGAGGGGGGGGGGGGGGGGGGGGGGCGGTGGCACAGACTGGTTCATAGGTTCAGAAAGACAATTTTTATCAGCTTAAAATAAGGATTATAACTTATTTCTTATCCATCAGTTTTAACATTTGTTTTGTGTCTTTGAGACGGTTCTTTTGAGTACCCACAACTTATATTTTGGTTGAGAAATAAGAAAATGATTTACCCTAAACAGTCAGTGAGGCAGGCCTCAATAAACAGTGACAATAATCCAGATCAGCCGAGGTCTGCACTATTAAGTATTTGCAATTTTGCAACTATGCCAGGTACCAAAAGGGTTGTTGGACAAAGAAAATTTTCCTCCAATGGACTAACATACTGAAAAGTTTTTAAATAAAATCGGCTAAGTCAATCGATCACCAAAAAGCCCATCTTAACTAACCCTCTGGTCTATGCAATTTACTTGAAGTGGATTTTACTGTTCCCTAGACCATAAATACCCATTGGAAATCTTTAAATCCCCCCTTTATCATGTTAAAATTTTATTAAATTTTCGAGATTACACTTTTCATGGTGAAAAGGTGCATTTTATCGGATCTTTGCACTTCAATGGCTATTCTCCATGATATCAATTTCTATATACTGAACTAGATAATTGTCGAAAATATTTTAAAATTCTCTTACTGCATGGACTCAATTTTTACTAGAATGTTTCATTTTAATGACCAAATACTTTAGCAAACTAAACTGGTTTTCGATATGGGTAAGCCTGTCTTCAGGCCCTGTATTAAGACATCTAACTGAAAGTTCTATAACTACTACAGAGATAAATTTATGATACTTTATTACTTCCCCATTGCTCAGAATACAGTAAATAAGACAGTCAGTGATATTTTTTCAGAGGTGTATATGCTTCTATATGTATGCGCACCTATTTTAATATTTTTTCTATTTACTGGTCTGATACCAGTCTAGATCTGGGTCTGCCATAGTTGTGTCTTAGGTATTTAAAATGGTAAAGTTTTCAAATAGAATATTTGTTTTTTGCTAACACTTAAGATGCGAGACTGACAAACAAGATGGACCCATATGCAGGCCCCCTTAATATGAGTGCACAATTAAAAATGAATTTACGTTTAGATAAACAAAATTTTTGAGCGTTAAATTGGTAAATATATTCTTACCCATCAGTCTTAACATATATTTTGAGTACCCACAACATATGTTTCGGTTGAGATAAAAAAAAATAGTTTTTCAGTATGCACTCTTAACTAAAGTCCTGGACTCCTGGTTATGGTACCTTTCGAAACATATGTTAAAACTGAGGGGTATGAAGATATTTTCACATTTTTATGCTCAAAAATTGTTATTTTTGACATATGCCATATGTGTTGTGGCATCTCCTGATTGGCCAGGGTTAAAAAGGGCTTAAATCAGGGTGTGTGCTAAGTTGCTATTAAACCTCCAAGGAGGTATGTCTGTTTTCTCTAATCTTATTTTTTCTGAAGCTAAATCTTGCTTTATCTCTGGCCAGGTGTTGTATGTAGATAAAGGTAGGTGATAAGATACAAACAGCCTGTTCTCATTAACATCAGAAAACAGAATACACATTGTCTCAGCTAAGCTTTGAAATACCTTAAACATAAATTAACATGAAACTCAATATGGCAGGTTTAATTCTTAACTTTGTACATTTAAAGCAGGCCTTAAGATAAGAGTGTGTAATCAAAAATTATTTTTCTTATTTTTCACACCAAAACAAATGTTTCAACTGATGGATAAGAAAATATTCAAAATTGTTATCCTCAAACCTTTAGATAAGAGTGTGTAATCAAAAATCATTTTTTCTTATTTCTCAAACAAAACATATGTTGTGGGTACCCAAATGAGACGGTTCTTTTGAGCTCCCAAAACAAATGTTTCATTAAATATTGAAATTTTTTATGCACAAACATTTAGATAAGAGTGTGTAATCCCTAATCAAAAATTATTTCTCTCTGACATTGCTCAAACAAAATATACGTTGTGGCTACTCAAAACTTCAAAAGAACCGACTCAATTGATAAAGGAGCCGGTTCTTTTGAGCACCTAAAACAAATGTTTCGACTGATGGTTAAGGAAATATTCCAAATTTTATGCACAAAGCAGGCCTTTAGTTAAGAGTGTGCAACAAAACTATAATCTTCTTATTTCTCAACCAAAACATATGTTGTGGGCACTCAAAAGAACGGTCTCAATGAGATGGTTCTTTTGAGCACCCAAAACAATTGTTATAACTATTGGATATGAAAATACTCGAAACAGGCTTTTAACTAGTAAAGATTACGAAACAAAACTATAATTTTCTAATTTCTCAACCAAAATATATATATTGTGGGCACTCAAAAGAACCTTCTCAATAAAACTGTTCTTTTGAGCACCCCAAAAAAATGTTACAACTGATGGGTTAGAAAAAACTAAAATAAAAATTTATGCTCAAAATAGTCTGTTAATCTGGACCTATGATTCATATTCTGTCTCGGACTGCTCAAGCTACTCATTCGAAGCATCTCATTTCTGTATGCCTGATCTGGGTCCAAACTGTTTTGAACTTCAAGGTCACAGGAGATTGTTTTTGAGCACAACATACATATATTGGTTGAGCATAATGATCCCCTCCCTCCTCTTATTAATAGGCCTGTGAACACCCCTTTAAAATGTATTCATTTAGAAAAAACAGTAGTTTTTGGTGTACTGCTCATCTGGAGCTTTGCATGAGGTAAACAATTACGCTACAGTATTCTTAATCTATTCACATCTAGTTATCTAGGTCAAACACGCTGACATCCAAGTCGTATCTGTTCAACATTCACCTTTCAGGTGTGCTCGGCTGTTGCGATACGCAAAATAGCCACGGTTTCTATGAAAGACTTCATATCAAGTTAATTATCAAAATATAATTATTGTTACATCTTTTATAGCTGCATAATTTGCTAAAGGCCAACACAACTACATGTAACTATCCAACCATGGAATGAACCCTTTGTATACTAAAATGGGTTCTTCCTTCTGGTTTGATACAAAAAACTTCAGATACTCATAGGTTAAGATAAACACAATTTTTGGGTGTAAAATTTTAAATATTTTCTAATCCATCAGTTTGAACATATGTTTTGGGTGCTCAATGAGACGATTTTTATGAGTACCCACAATATATGTTTTAGTTGAGAAATAAGAAAATTAATTTTTTGGTATGCACTCTAAACTTAAGGCCTGAATACTGTACATATCTAGGGGTGTCAAGTTATAATTTACAAACAAATATTGTTTTTTTTTGTCTGAAGATCTTTTTGACAACTACAAACAGTGTAGACCCTGATGAAATGCAGCATTATGCCGCTTTTCATCTGGGTGGTCAATGTTTATAAAAGTACCCTTTTAGGGTTTTCTCATATACGCACAAAGGCTTAATAAACACAATTTTCATACAACTTTAGCGTTTTTCTTCTTACAATGTAGCTTTCCCCCCAAAATATATATTCTGTCAGCTTGAACAGTGGGGTCTCAGTACACAAGCTAAATTTCTTATTTCTCAACCAAAACATATGTTGCGGGTACTACAAAAAAGAACAGTCTCAAAGAGATTCTTTTGAACACCCAAAACTTGAGGGTAAATAGAGAAAAAATAGAGAAAAAAATGACATTTTTCAGTGCTTTAATATTTTTTTGCCAGCGGCAACTTTTGCATCTGCCAATAACATAAACAGTTTGGACCCAGAGCAGGACCAACATTCTGTCGGTCCGGATCTGGATACAAATCATTGACAGTCTGATAGTGTTCCAGAAAGAATGTTTGTTGAAAAAAGTTAATTTTGAAAAAAAGTCAGCAGACTGCAACAAAAACATGAAAAAAGTACCTAGCATGCAAAGAGTTAACCCATAAAGCACCACCTACAATTTGCAGCAGATGACAATTTCAAATTTTGCTGCTTTTTCAAAAATAACAGATAGATATTTCATGAGAATCGTCTGCTGGCAGACGATTCTCATGAACTAGCATACCTTATTTTTCTTTCGAAAATTGGGAAAGATGTCGCCAAATTTGTCGTCTGCTGCAGTCGTGATTGGCGCTTAAAGGGCAAAAACACCTTACCAGTCCTATCTGACAATATTGGTGTATTTATCAAGCAATTATATCAGGGGCATTCATAGTTTGACAAAGGTATAACTTAGTGCATAATCATAATTATTAATTTTCTGAAATTTGAATTAATTCCCATCCCCCAGAAAAGAGGAATCTCCAAAATGCTGTGTAGGTTTCCTTTAATTCGAAAAAGGTTATTGCAGAGAACGTAGGTACTTTTAAACTCTTCAGATGAGCACCATGCACAAAAAAAATAAATTAATGTTTTATTAAGAAATAAGAAAACATAACTGTATGCTAAAAAGTGCCTTTTCCAGGGCATCAGAAATTCCATACAGTATTTCATATATCTTTGCATGCTGGGTAAATTTTGCATGCTTTTTTCAATTATCATGATTATTAACAAAATTTTTATTCAAAAAATTGTTTCTAGAATACCATCTGAGTGTTAAACAGTTTGGATCCAGACAGGCCCGGTATTTGTTGGGCCTGATCTCTGTCAAAACTGTTTGCAAAGGTTGTCAGTAGAGGAAACAATTTGTCATAAGCAGGTAAAAAGTTGGAACACCTGAGGAACAACAAGTGCAATAAAAAGCATGTACATGACAGCAGTAAGGTAAACAAATCCTGACCTAGATCTGCTCAAGATCAAGGTTTATTAAACTGAAAGCTCTGAAAGTTTTTACTTGCCATTTGTAACACAAATGTATTGAACTCAGTATGCATGTGCACTTTGTATTGGGTTGGATTGAAAAACAGACTGCATAAGGCCTAAGTATGTAAACAACATAGGTTAACAGTTTAGATAAGCAAAATTTTTGAGCGTAAAATTGCGAATAATTTTTTACCCATCAGTTTAAACATATGTTTTGGATGCTCAAAGGACAGATCTCATTGAGACGGTTCATTTGAGTACCCACAACATATGTTTTGGTTGAGAAATGAGAAAATTAACTCTTTGGTACGCACTCTTAACTAAAGGCCTGAAACAATGCTGATTCTTATACCCTACAATGTAATAGTATGGCTTTGTGAATAGAGTGAATCTGATTTGGAAGTTCCCTACCCCTCATGCTGATTGCACCAGCCATATGAACCGACTCATTTCTCCCTCTAAATATGAGCTGAGGGATAAGTTCAATACAGTAAAACCTGTCTTAAACAGCCACTCAAAAATAGACAAAACAAAGATCTTATTGACAAATGATAGCTTAATGAAGGTCAAAGGTATTGCAGAATGCTCCAAAGGGAGCATTCTGCAATACTTTTGACCTGCATTAAGCAATAATCGGCCTTGAAAATCATTTTGGTCTTCTTTTTGAGTGGCCGCTTCAAGTTCCAAGCTATCCTTCTAATTAGTACGCAAATTTAGCTTAATGAAGGTCAAAAGTATAACAGAATGCTCCAAAGGGAGCATTCTGCAATACTTTTGACCTGGGTTCTTGAAAACCATTATGGTCTGCTTTTTGAGTGGCCGCTTAAGACAGGTTTTACTTCACTCCTTAAAGTTCAGGCTATCCTACTAATTAGTACGCAAATTTCGAAAACAAGCACAGAACAAGGCCGAAACACAAACATACACATAGTCAAGTACACGAAGGGTACACATGTAATTTGCAGAGTTGTGCAATTTCTCGTAATTGGAAGGATGTAAAGGTTTAAAGTTAAATCGGATCAAGTCAACGAGTAAACTTTTCAATTTGATCAAACTTTACAAAGCAAACGAAGAGAATTTCTTAACTGAACAGGTACAAATGGAGCCATTATCCGTGGAAACTCAATTAGGCCTCCAAACAGAAATCAAAGGAGCTGTGGACAAAAGCGCGATTTTTAAACAAGATATGCAAACATTCTGTGTAAATATGGGAGATCTTTCACTGGGAACTTATTTGATCATGTCCATTGTGGAACAAAACTGGTCTCACGGGTCCTGATAAGGGAAAAAATTGAGTTTTTTTTTGTTTATCATTTTCTTACTTAGAGCTGATGTTATCAATGAAAACATGGCTTGTGGGTGCTCAAAAGAACCGTCTCAACAAGACCGTTCTTTTGAGTGCACACAACACAGGTTTTGATTGAAAAATAAGAAAATAATTTATAATGTCTCCTCATCTGATTGACTAGTAGAGAGATATGAAAAATGGAGTTTTAACTTTTAATGATAATATTCATTCATTCTTCAATCGTCATACAGAAGAATATGTATGCATTTTGGCTATTTCAAATTCAAAGTGGGTCACAAAAATATTTTTGTCCAAAGTTCTCAATCAAATACACTCATTCAACCTCAACAATTAGGGAGTGCAGTGGCTCAGTGGTAGAGTGCTTGACTCGAGACCGAAGGGCCGCGGGTTCGAGCCTCATCGGCGTCACTGCGTTGTGGTCCTTGAGCAAGACACATTTATCCTAGCTTAGTACTGGTTCAACCCAGGAAGACCCGTCCCGCATAACTGAAAGATTGTTGAGTGGACGTAAAGAATCAAAACAAACAAAAAAAACCTCAACAATTTTTGTACTTGCCACATGTACTTGGTAACAATTTGCTTGTATCATGTTTATAGCTTAAGACAGCGCTTTAAATGAGATGCATGTTGCTTGAAAAGGTTGCGTTGATGGAAAGACCATAATTTTGTTTGTTTGTTTATTTGTTTGATTTGATTCTTAACGTCCCATCAGCAATCTTTCAGTTAAACAGGGACGGGTCTTCCTGGGTTGAACCATTACTAAGCTAGGATAAATATGTCTTGCTCAAGGACCACAACGCAGCGACGCCCGTGAGGCTCGAACATGCGGCCCCTCGGTCTTCAGTCAAGCACTCTACCACTGAGCCACTGCGCTCCCACCATAATTTTATACATGTATAACACTATATGTGTACTCAGTTTCTCCGAACATGTTACAGCGTACATCTTATCTACATCCCTCTCAATGTGATTAAAATTTTCAAACCACTGATTCAGATAAATGTGGTCATCAAATGTTCCACCTTTCAACCGCTGAATTTTAATGATACACGTAGAATGGTGTTGTTTTGCACATAAAAAAAACACAATGACATCCGCAAATTTACTTCAATAACCCTAACTTTCTTGGGAAGGCCGAATAAAATTCAAGGTGCTCAAAAGTTAATTGTGACAGATACCTATAGCAGCTGAGGAACTTTCTTTAACCCTTAAAGCGCCACCTTCATTTTGCAGCAGACGACAATTTCAAATTTTGCTGCTTTTTCAAAAATAACAAATATTTAAGCAAGATATTTCATGAGAATTGTCTGCTGACAGACAGTTCTCATGAAATAACATACCTTATTTTTTTTCGAAAATTAGGAAAGGTGTTGCAAAATTTGTCGTCTGCTGCAGTTGTGATTGGCGCATTAAGGGTTAATATCATTGCAGATAAGAAGAGGTTACTAAAAATAATTTTTCTTATTTCTCAATCAAAACATATGTTGTGGGTACTCAAAAGAACTGTCTCGACGAGACGGTTCTTTTGAGTACCCAAAACTTATGTTACAACCACCAGTTATGAAAAAAATTACAATTTTATGCTAGAAATATTTATACTTATCGAGGGCCTATAATGGCTAAGCTTAGAAAACTGGATGTGTATGATATATTTCTTAACCCATGTCAAATCAGTTCAGATTTCCCCACACAAAGGAAACCCTTTATTCTGACTGAACATTTTCAATATTGTAAACATTCAACTCATTTCATCTCAATATTTGGGACTATGTACTCAAAAGCTATACAGGAACAAGCCAAAGTCGACGAATATTTCGAACTATGCCCAAGACGTGGCGGGGCCAGGGTCTTCTCTTGATGCTAGATGGGAACAGTCCTTTCTTACATGTAAATAATGATAGTTCCAATAGCCAACAGACTTTGCTGAGAAACTGGCTAAATGCAGGACCTTGCTTTTTGTTATGCTCAACTGTCTTAGTGAACTGTCTCACTAAGACGGTTCTTTTGAGTACCACAACATATGTTGCCAGTTTCAAGAGAAAGGCTATATATGATTTAGAGAGATTAAGCTGGTAGTGGTACCCAGTTATAGCTATTGAGAATGTACTGACCTGAGCCAAAATGTTTTTGGCTTCAAAAACATACATGTACAACTTTGTATTATTTTTACCAAGCATACAAATAGCAGCCTGATCTTGGTCCAAAGTTTGCTACAGACAGAGTACAGACTTCCAAAAGATAAAGCAAATACAAGCTCACAACATTTAAGTCAGAATATTGAAAATTGACAATTCTTGGCTGTATCCAAAATAAATATCTATATCAAAATACCATTTTCAATTTTTAAGAGTTATATGGTACAAAGATTAAATTGGGATTTTGATTTTGGCTTGGCCCTGTAGCTTTATGTGTGAAAAGACAAACTCAACATTTTATGTTAACACACATTCCTCTCACATAAACTGACAGAAAACATAATCCAGAAGAGACTAAGGTGAACAGGTACAGCTGAATAAATCAGCCTGCATTTTTAGATATTTTTCAGAGGGGAATTACTGTCACTCTCAGATTAAGGAACCTAGAGTTTCACTTTCCAAAATGGGGCCACTCTTACAGGAATGAATTAATCCACTATATTCAATGGCGTAGCCAGAATGCTGAAAAAATATGCATATCAAAGGGAGACTACTGGGACAAGCAGTGATTCTCTTCAATTGAGCCCCTTTCAAAATGCGGACTTCTCTTAAAGGAAAGAATTTGCTCCCAGAGGGAGTGAATTCTTTCCTTTAAGAGCCGTTCCTTATGGTATGGATAATCACTTTTACCACATTAGTTGACCTCCCTTCAATGTTACTATTATTATTACGCATGTGCGTAACTGCATAATGGGAGCTTCGCCAATGTATTTGAACAAATTCTTTCCTTTAAGAATAACTCTTTTTAACTTGAAAAGAAAAGATGCTTTAATTTACAGGTCTCAAGATGTTTACTTGTCTTTCCCACCAAGAAGGTCTCAGCTGTTCAATTGAAATAAGTTTCCTTTCGTCCTAACATTAAAATTAACTAGTGTCTACAAAAGTACATACAAACCACTGACATCAGCTTGCAAAACATATGAACAAGACACACAGATGTGTTGACAAGTATACAGCTACAAGGGTGGGTACGTGCCAACACATCTGCTATCCTGGGTTATGATGGGGCACACATTGAAAAAATGCACACTATAAGCGTTAATGTTAAGATCCTAAAGCTTTCTGGGAAATTAGTTCTCACTGAGGTTGCACTATTGCCATATATTCTGTCGTAAACATCGAGTGATGTCCGGTTTGTCTCTGTTTTACTCGTTTCTGGCGATAACCGCAATATATCCTTATAGGAAGCCACCGCGGCTAAAGTGAAATTTTTGTCTCCTGTCGTCATCAAATCAAAAACGCAGGAATCAAAATAAAAATCCACTAATCCTGAATTACGACACACCTCTTCAGCGTCTTTTCGCGGCATCACAATTTCACCACCAAGAACAGACTTTTTCTTTAAAGCCAAGTATTTCTGATAATTAATCAGCTCACTACGCGGACAGCCTCGTACACAGAGTTCTAATTCACTCTTCGTAGAAGAATTCAAAAACTCCTCTGGCATGCTTATTGCAAAAGAAAGATAGCTACCAATATGGCGCACTAATATCGTCGTGTTAATATATTTTATGTGAATTTCAACATGTTTTCCGGGGTCTTTTTCTACAAGTTCCACACTCCTCGATGCACCATAATACGTCCTACCATCGTCAAATGTACTTGGTAAAATACTTTCCCCGGACTGGGCCTGATATGTGAGGTATCGACGAGACGCACACACTTCGTTTTTCTTGATCAGCACCGTTAACTGCAAAAGAAAATAGAATTTGATTAGGCCAAATAAAAAAAATACTTGTGTTTAGGGTAACCCGACCCTACCTAAATATTCTGGTAAAACTAAGATTTTTTCAGGTTTTCTGGAAAAAAATATAATGTTATGCATTTTGAAAGGCGAAATGCCTTTCAAAATTATATTTTTCCCAAAAAACACACACAAAAAAATATGTATGCCTACCCTACCTAAAATTTTCAGACTGAGCCTGTTACCCGAAACATACTTAATTTTTTATTTGGCCTTACGGGTGATTCTAATATGCAGCCTGCTAGCGTAGTCCGCTGATAACCTTTGCAAACAGTTTAAACCCAGCAGATACAGACAAAACCTCTAACATGTCTAAGAATTACTGTATTTTGATAGAAATTTTTGAAACAGACAATTTTGGAAAAAAATGAGCAGAAGTTTAAAGCGCATGCAAAATGAGTATATCAGCTGCCCTTTGGCAGCAAACACATATTGACAACAAAAATTTTAGTTTCATTTTTCTTGCTCTTGCTCAAAAAGCTTGAGGGGGGGGGGGGGGGGGGGGCAAAGAGATTTAACATTCCAAAGTATAAGAAACAAATAGGATTAATACACGTAATTCGCGCCAAGCCTCATTTTCCTTGAAACACAAAATTTGTCTGCTGCAGTCATGATTGGCGCTATAAGGGTTCTCTGATTGCATGCAGTTCTGGCTCAGTTTTATCAATATTCAATTACGAGATAAATTCCACCATAAATAAGGATCTAAGCACGCACAAATTCAGCACCTCTAAGCAGAGGAAGGAGTTCTTTCAATCGATAATCTACAGCAAAAAGATTCTAATATTGAGGAGTTTAGGAAGAATAGATTTTGATAAAATGAAGTTTTTGAGTAATTTCTTACCTATCAGTTTTAACAAATGTTTTCGGTTCTCAAAAGAACCGTCTCATTGAGAGGGTTCTTTTGAGTTCCCGCAACATATGTTTGGTTGAGAAATAAGAAAACTAATTTAGTGTTATACACTCTTAACTAAAGGCCTGTATGACTAGCAAAATTTTATACTTGCCCAGGGACAAGTTAATGGCCATACTGTACTTGTCCTAGATGAAGATTTTACTTGTCCCACGCAAAGAACCTCCAGCTGATCCCTTACTTTGTTGACTCTTTTAAAAAAGTATGAAACCATTTACGTGTATAAACTCAATTGAAAACAGTGTATATCCAGATCAGCTGGCTTCTTCTGAAGCCAGCTGATCAGGATCCACACTGTTTAAAAATTTCCATACAACAACATCGAAGAAATGAAATATATAGAATTACATCAAAATTAAATAGGCATAAAATAAAATATTATGTGTTTCAGGTTACTCGACCAAGGCGACCATGCCTAATATTTGCCCCCAACCCTAATTTAAAGCATTTTTAGGGGATTTTCAAGGGATTTCCCGGTTCTGCCATATTGTTCATGTAAAAACTTTTTAACTAGATAAAAAAAGATTCAGATGAAAGCTTAAGACTGCATAATGCTATTTTTTTCCTCCAATATTTATTTTCTTAAAAATTTCTTTCAGGAGCCTGATCTGGGTCCAAACTGTTTGCAAAGGACAATCAATGAATCATGAGATGATCAGCTCCCAAACTTGATCTCTATATGCTCCTGATATAGTTCTTGCTGGTTTAATTCAAATTAAGTGAGCGAAACAGTAGCTCCATTGACACTCGTATGTGACTCACTGTTGACTCAGTTTACATCGGAGTCAAAGTAAAAGAAACCCGAATCATTCAAGCATAGTTATATCAGATAAAAGACTCTTTTAAAGAAATATTTGTTAAAAACCGGAGCAAAAACATATATTTGTAACCCCTGATAGTGTTTGAAATATGCCTCTTACATGTAGCTTCAGACCCACATTTAGGTTTTTTAGACTTCATTAATAATTATACCCGTATTGCATTATATTTAGCTAGCTTGGTTTCCTTCAGGCTTTGTGCAAATTTTGACTAGAAACAAATTGTTGTAAACTAGAATTCAATAGAATCCTGCAGTTGATGGCGCACTTATGCAACTCTCACTCCCATGCAAGGATAGCTTGTGCGGGGGGGGGTCTATTCTGAGTCCAATAAAATTTGAAATCATATTCTCTTCTAAAGTTCATTTCACCCCTATGACCTATCCCCCACATTAAGATAAATTTATCAAACATATAAAGTGTACAGTCAATATTTAAAAGCAATCTTTTATTAAGGTCAGTAATATTCATAGGTCCAGATATAAGCAAACTTTTTACACGTAAAATTGTGATTATTTTCTTATCCACCTGTTTAAACATATGTTGTGGGTACTCAAAAGAACCGTCTCAAAGAGACGGTTCTTTTGCAAACCCAAAACATATGTTTTGGTTGAGAAATAACAATATGAAATTGTAATTACACACGCTTATCTGGAGATTTGACTGTACTTCCATTTATAGGGATTAACCCTTTAATATCCAACCTGTAATGGACATTTCGTTTTTGTCCAGTTGTGTGATTTTCTAGCATGCTTACATTCATATATTCTACACGAAAATCAGTGTATACGTAGACTCCGAAGCAATCTGGACAGACCGCTTTAAATACAAAATGCACTATTCCATACTTATTGTATCAATGTGTATAGGATAATCCACCAGAATGAAGGGGGTTAAGAAAGATTTTTATTAAGCAAAAGTTGGTCGAAAACCTGGCTCTCTTTTGGGCGAAAAATGGCCCAAAATCTGGCTAGTTCAAGAAAGTGGCACAAAAAAATTCTGATTGGCGAAAGTGGTGGTGTGTGCGCTTTATAGGACAGGCCAGGCCTTTAGTTTCAAAAGAGTGTGTAAAAATATAATAATTTTCTTACTTCAACCAAAACATATGTTGTGGGTACTCAAAAGAACCGACTCAATGAGACAGGTTTTTTGAGCACCCAAAACTTATATTAACCCTTAAAGCGCCAAGAAAAAAATGCATCTGAAAATGTCGTCTGCTGAAGGCACCTGCTGCAAATAATTGCCTAACATTACTGATGAATTAAGTATAGAAGCAAACAGCGTGGACCCAGAACAGACTGCAGTCTGATCTGGGTCCACACTGTTTGCCATAAAGGCTTCTTAAAAATTTCAGTAGACGAGAAAAGCAGACGACTTTTGTTGCGATTGGCGTGTTAAGCAACTTAAGGGTTAAAACTGATTTACAATTTTATTCTATTTTTTTTATATCTAAACCTGTGATAAGAGCAGGTGCACTTGTAAGATGGAATATGGTACATATTTGTTGGGCCTATCTACAAATATGCCAAAATTACACTTTATAGCATTTTTCGTTAGATCAGAGGGATAGAAACAGTTGCTAATTAGTTGCAGTTGTTCCTAACAGATGCTGAGAGGAAAAGCACTCCTAAAATACACGTATGCATGTAAATTTTCACAACTTTGAACATCATTCTGCCAAGGCCTTGTTTATTGAGAATTACTCTGAGACCAGATAATTGTAAATACCAGGATCTCTGCGCAAACGAAACGAAAGCAAGGAGTGATTTCTGTGCTTTTGATATGCGCCCACTAATAATAACACAGTAAAACCTGTCTATAACAGCCACTCTCAAAAAGACCTAAAATTGGTTTTCAAGACCAATTATCGCTTAATGCAGGTCAAAAGTATTGCAGAATGTTCCAAGGGGAGCATTCTGCAATACTTTCGACCTGCATTAAGCTACCATTTGTCATAAAGAGCTTTGTTTTGTCTAGTTTTGAGTCGCTTAAGACGGGTTTTACTGTATAGTAGTTTTTTCATGCCCATTTTCTAATATCGGGCTCCTAAATAGAAAAGCCAGAAAAATCCTTGTCAGTATTTGGAAAAGGTCCCCGATTTATTGGATTAGATATGGTAGTGTATTGTAAATTCTAGAAGAAGTACTGGTTTGTGTTAGTAAACACCCTCTCTGAAGTATCTCATTTATTTTCTGTGAAGGCTTTCTCTAAAATATTCTCTATACAGCTACACTGAGTAGGTGGCAATTGAAAACGTTAATACCATCGGCGAACGTAGATCAAAAATCGTTAGAAATAGTGTTTTAGATTGCCATTTGGCGCCTGATAGGCGATTAATGGCAATCCAAAACGCTGTTTCTAGCATTTTTTGATCCACTTTCGTCGATTGTAAAGAGCGTTTTCGATTGCCGTCTACCCGGTGTGAGCTAGACTTTGTGAATGATGGCTAGCACAGTGACTGTGTGGTGAGACTTCTAAGATGTGCAGGTTTCCCTGACAGGGGCCTACCTACGTGTACGTAAGTACGCATGTGCGTACAAGTCAGCGCCGCACATAAAGGGTCTTGAGCGATTTAATTCGATTTTTTGGAATAAAAATGCAACTGTTTACTTGCATGTCTTAAGCGCTCATCTTAGCCCTGTGAAATGCTCTAAAAGCATTTTCCGCCACAGAGCTTCACCACTGGGCTGGCCCATATAGGTCCCCATTTAGAGTGTGTATTCCATAAAATGCCCCAGGTATGTGCATGCTTGGGTCTTGGATACTTGCTTTTAGAACTAGTACCAAACTCCTGTGCTCTTTGCCTGCTAGCGACAACTTTTGATGTATTGTCACAAATTGCGCTTTAATATAAAGGTCCAATACTTAAACAGCCATTTTACCAATTAATTTTTTTTATCAACTGTATACTTACTTTACTGGGGGCAGTGGCAGCGACTGAGTCTGACACCGGGTCATTAGTAACCTGTACTGTCAAGTGATCATTATTCACTAGAGGCCACGCCCCTTTTATTTTACAGGTCTGAAACTCCCCATTAAACGTCCGAATATGTGGATCTCCAAACAACTCACAATGACGATACACTTTCTTTCCCTGAAATTGGCACATAGCATCCGGAGGTAATATTGGAATATCGTCGCCACCTGTGTAAACTGGTCCGGCAGACGTACATTTATTTTGTGTCATATGATTTCGAACAACTTTTTTGACACTGTGGAATTTTATATTTCCTTTACACCCGTGTAAATTTTCCAAACACTGAAAGTACGTTCTATATGGGATACACCTAGCTTCGTGGTCCGTCATGCTACCAGAGTTTTGCGATGCACGCTGAAATTGTTCCCAACAACTGTCAGTGTCACAAGAATAAACTGAAAAGGATAAAATGTAAAACATTAGATTTGATAAACAAGAAACTATCTTAAACCTTTGTATGCTGGGGACCCCTATGCAGTGATTCATTTACAATTTTTGGCTTATGCATAGGTCCTGGGACTCGCTGTTTCCAATATCATTGAGTACCAACTGCAAACTTATAGTCCAAAACACTATTTTTAATGAAAAGTCTGCAATACTATTGCATCCCGGGACTCGACGGGACTCGCTGAAATAAAAACTTAATGCACAAAAGATGCAGGATGCGCGGTAATATTTGGCAAACAGTGAAGACCCAGATGAAATGACGAAAAAGGCGGCATCACTGTAATAGCCAAGACTAAAACAATCTTCAGAGAAATAAATTAAATTTTAGTTGGAACCTTGTTATACAATGAACCATCCATGTTTATATTGTATCATATCAGGTAGAATAACCCATCCGAATACACAGATGTTTTGCTTTTTCAATATGAATCCACAGGTTTAGATAAAACAAATGTTTTAACTTTTTAGCCTAAAATTGTACATGTAAATATTTTCTTACCCATCAGTTTTGGCATATGTTTTGTGTGCTCTAAAGTACCGTTTCATTGAGACTGTTCTTTTGAGTACCCATAACATATGTTTTGGTTGAGAATTGAGAAAATTATTTTTTGGTACGCACTAAGGCCTGTGAACCTCTTTGAAAATTGTTGATCCAGATCAGGGGTTTTCCTTGTAGTCTGTGAGCCGGGCCGCATAGCGCAGTCGGTAACGTGTCTGGCTACTGCATATCCAGGGGTCGCGAGTTTGATCCCGGTTCGGTCCCATACTTTCGTGGAGATTGATCATGAAATTATTTCTACGGTCATTCTCCTCCCTTCCACTGATTTATTCAAGAAGGGTTGTTGTCAGTTACAAGCGAAAGTAAGTGCACGAATTACTGGTTAACCGCTTGTTCAAGCCTGCCCAGGAAAAAGTGTGGTTAGGTGAACTGACCGTCCCGCAATGAACATAGCTGTTGACTTGGGACGTAAAGCAACAAAACCAACCAACAACCTTGTAGTCTGTGAGTGTGGACTCATGAAAATAAACAGAGCTGGCCAAGTCTGCAAACAGTTTGGAACCAAATCATTTGTTAATATGTCAACATTTTTTCAGTCATGCTGGGACGTTTTTCAGTGATTCAATCCTGCGAGTCTAGTAATTTGTAACGACACTCCCCCAGCCCGAGGAACAGCGGGGACTTAGACTTTTCGTCTGCAGTTCCCTGCTATAACAGGGGTGTAAAATTCCATTTGCCCGCATATGTGAGTAAAATGTTGGGCGAATAAAAGTTTTGACAATTTGTGTAGTATTTTTCTAATTTCTAATTTACAGCATCTCGATAAAATTGGGGACATGAAGGGCGAGTAACTTATTTGGATATTTTACACCCCTGTATAAGCCCCACACTGCGGGGACAGCCAGCTTGTAAAACAAAACGTAAAAACATGGCACTCCCCCGCCCAGCTCAGTGGCTTTGGGAGTGTGGATACAAATGACTGGTGCATAGAACTTGTGACCCTTCCATCCAGTCTTAATGCTCCATCTACCTTCCAAGTGACCTGTACATATACAGGCACTGCATTTGCAGCCAATCTAATCCTACATGTACCATGATACATTATTTGTGTGACCAGTGAAACTGAATGCTATGTTGCGACTGTATGTGTGCACAGGCTACAGACCGGGCTACAGACACCAAAGTCAACCTAGTCTTTGCCCGCTAGTGGTGAATTTGTTGTCTGCTGATGATCTGTGCAAACAGTTTGGACATAGATCTGGCCGGACTTTGTCAGACCTGATCTGGATCCAAGCTGTTTGAAAAAAAAAAGTAGGCTAATGACGAAAACTATCTGCTGCACACAACAAAACATCATGAACAATTACCCTGCATGCAAAGAGTTCAAATAATGTAGATCCTGACTGTATGCGTTGTCCGGTCTGTCTGCTGTTTCGGACGTCGTTTGTATCCAAAACATAACACGGTCACTGTAGTCTGTAGGCTACATAGAAATTCATTACACACTGTGTCCCATTTTAGTGTTTACTTTGACATAACTGCATAAGTTCATAAAATACAACAAAACTATGAAAATATACGCACCTGCGTCGCTAATGAGCCCCAAAATGATAAAGCACAGGGCGATCAGGGTTCTGGGCTCGGGCGCAACCGGGCTACATTTCACTCCCATGCCCAGCCATCCACACACAACTGTTTTCTTGCGTTGAACTGGTTTGGGACTTTTCTTTCGCCGAGTTCGTGGTCTGCAGAGAAAATAATCGAATCCATAAGCCATGTATCATTTCAATAAATCCTTTATTAGACACTTATCCTTCGGTAATTTTCATTTTCGATCAATTATATTCCATCAATTATCCAAGAAAGTAGAAAATTGTGTCATGTTGTGTATTTCGAACAGTCAGGTCAATTACATTGTGTACTGTTGAGTGTACTGCCAGCAACATATCCCAACAGCACTGATCCTAATATCTAGGTCAGAGGGCGGAGCGTATCGTACAATCTGACACCTTTGACCGCAAAGCTTAGCGCTGATTGGTCAGAGATAAAGCGGTTCGCATCAGATATCAATAGAAGCTGTCAAAACGGGGTGCAAAAGAACATGGCCGCAGCAATTTTGATTGGCCGATTACCGAATAATTTTCACACTTTTCGGCGCAGTTCCCTATCAAAGTTATTCAGGCGTGAAATAAGGGTAAATATCACAGAGAAAAAGTAATTATCGTACAATCAATCAGAGTTAAGTAATTTGATTTGCGCGATAATGAATTTTCCCCAGAGTTATGTGACTCGTGCCAACCGTACGCCGGTAATGAGCAATTAACAGTGCATTGAGCAGGTGCCCGCTGATCTCTCTCTCTCTCTCTCTCTCTCTCTCTCTCTCTCTCTCTCTCTCTCTCTCTCTCTCTCTCTCTCTCTCTCTCTTTCTTTCTTTCCATCTTTCTTTCTTTCTTTCTTTCTTATACACATGACTCTAAATATACAAGATTGATACCTTTACAAATTTTGGTGAATTAAAACACATTTTGTTTTTGTTGTTTGATCTCCGCGTCTATTTGGTGTGTTTGAGGTGGGGGGGGGGGGGGGGGGGGGTACTCTGATATTTTCATACATTTCAATATTTTTGGGGTTTCCAGAAAAAATAAAAATATTTATTGGGGTAGGAAAATTTTGTGGATATTTTTTTGGGGTCATCACAAAATTTGACTATATTTAGGGGTCATTTATATGCATTTTAGGGTCTTTTCTAAAGGTCAAGGTACAGAATGTTGGATATTTTTGGGGGTTGGAAAAATTGTAATTTTTTTTTGTGGTGCTTGAAATTCATGATATTTTTGGGGGTGAACGGTAGATGCTGGGCCCGAGCCTACGTATTAAGAGAAAATGAGAGTACCCCATTGGGGCAGTGACCTATATAGTGTCTTATATAGGTCACTGATACGGGGTATGGGATCGGGGAGAGCCACCCCGCTCACACTTTACAACCTACATTTTCGTATATATAATACATATAAACATACACCAATCTTGCATACCAATGCGTACTGTCTACCTGCTTGAGACTCTACAGAACCCCGAAAAAAAAAAACAGCACCGTCCTGAGTTTTTTTTTTGTTTTATTATTAAACCTTAATATTAAAACACAATTAATACGAAAGAAAATGAAAAAAAAAAAAAAAAAAAAAAAAAAAAAAAAACAACAAAAAAAAACAATTAAATGTTAAAGGCCTCCCACGGTGGGTATCTCTTCCCTGAAAAAAAAGCCCGCTTCTCTATTCCAAAAGTTGTTTTCTTATGATCCCCGTTCCCAAAAAATTGTCTCTATCCCCCACAATTTTAGGTATGTTCTCCCAAAATGAGAAGTATGTTCCTTTTTCCCCAAAACAATGGGTCATGCGAGAGAGAGCTAATGGTCGAAGGGAGGCAACTGGTGAATGCTTTGTCAACAAACCGTTCATTTTAGCGTCAAGCGCAGGGCAAATTGTGATACCTTTTCATGTGCCTCATGTGTTTGATACAATATCCCAAACACCTGGCCCCAAAAACAGCCATAAAATTGCCATGTCTACACACACCCATACCGTCAGATATTACGTTTCAAGCAGAATCAGTGCACGTGTTCAATGCGCTTTATCGCATATCCTCACGATTTGAAGTGCTCCAGTTTACCCCTTCCAACAGTGAAGACACAGGTGACATGCGGTGTCATGCGGACTACAACCCGGGGGTTTGGGGGGGGGGGGTATACGTAGGCTCGGGTCATTTTTGGGGTTCAAAATTTTAAATTTCAATATTTTCGTGGGTTTTCAGAAAAATATATTTTTTTTTGGTATGAAGATTTTGTGGATATTTTTTGGGGGTCCACGAAATTGGTCTATATTTAGGGGTTATTTCTATGCATTTTAGGGTCTTTTCTTGAGGCCATTGCACAGAATGGGGATATTTTTTGGGGTTGCTAAAATTTCAAATATTTTTTTTGGGTTGCTTGAAATTCCTGATATTTTTTTTGGGTGAAGGGTAGATGCTGGGCCCGAGCCTACGTATGAAGAAAAAATGAGAGTACCCTCTCCCCTGGGACCACAACATGGAACGCAAACCAGCAAACATCCAGAGGTGGGCCGCCATCGGCTCGCCAGCTAACCGCCATTCAATGGCGGTTAGCTGGCGGGCCGATGGTTGTCCGATACTGTGTAACGTACAAAGCGGGATGGCACTGTGACACCAGGAGCTGATCAGGTAGTATGATCAGCTCCTGGTGACACACATACACGCACGCAGACTGGTCTGTGTTTGTATTGGAGATTGGCCCCTGGACTAAAGTCTTCGACAGATTGACGGACCGGCTTGCAATGTCACGTCTTTCTAATGAGCATTGTGAGCTTTTATTCTCTGCCTTTGAGTTACTCTAACAGATACTTTGGCAAACAGAGAAGACCCAGATGAAATGCTGCATAAGACAGCATTTCATCAGGGTGTGTACTGTTTGCTAAGATAAACCAAATGGACTATCCCATATTTATTGTATCGATATGGTTTGGAAAATCCATCAGAATGAAATGGGATAAATAATTCTAGCCTCAATTTCGTTTCGATCTTCCAACATTATACGGGTTTAGTGATTTATTTGACGTTTCTAATCCTCGGAGATTCCTTCGGCCAAAAACCGAGTGAGTCAGAAATATTGAGTTGACATGGCACTAACTTATATTAAAATTTGTACTCGATAGTTTTGCTTTGTAAAAATCACAACAGTCTAGAGACAACTCGGATCTGAGTTCATAAATTTCGCCAGTAATTGTGTTATCAACACTCTGAGATTAATTGTTTATTTAACTGGGCTCAGCATCTGAATTTAGAAATTACTCTGTTATAAGATAGCCTCATGCATACAGCAAACATTACCTTGTTTTTGTTGAATCTATTTTATCTATCAAGTCTATCTACATGTAGACTGTTCCAGAAATTAACTTAATTTTAATAAGTTCCTACTGTATAAAAACAGCAAAGTATGCGACAAACAGACACATACATAAAAAGAGGTAAGTCTATTGACCCTTCATGTTCCAATTGAATCTTCCATCTACATGGGATGTAATATACAGCCAACAACTTTAGCAGACGACATTTTCAGATGTGTTTTGCTGGCCCTTCAATGGGTAACAGTGCAGACGCTAATCAAATGTCGCCAGATGTAGCATTACATCTGGGTCTTCACTGTTAAATGAAGTTTACTTGTATCCAAAGCTAATCAATCACTGGCCTCACGTTTTACATGCATGGAGATATGACAAGCTTACAGATTGTATCTAGGCTGTTTATTTTGAAAGCAAATCTGACAGAGTGTTGATATATGTAATTTTACTGCATTGTTTGTTTTAAAGTACACAGGGCATCTTGTCCCTAGACTGACAAGGCGATATTTTCTGTAAATGTTTTATGTTTCTAGATTTGCAAATAATTTTTTTTAAAAAAATCACGGGTCTCGACGCTGGGCTCAGGGTTTTGTGACTAAGTAAAACTCGTTAGAATTTTGAATGCAGAGAGGGGATATTTAACTTTTCAGAGCGAATAACAAAGATCTCACACAGAGAACCACTGTACTCGAAAAGAGCGCAGTCATCGCGTTGTGGTTGCAGTCGACGAGTGCACAAAATAGTGTACCTAGCTGTTAAATTGGTCAATATTTTACTTCTGAAAATATTCATCTCTTATAAATCCAGCAGTGTATCTGTTTAACAGTCTGTTTTACAAACGAAAAAAAAAAAAAAAAAAAAAAAAAAAAAAACTCATCGCGAATTTTTATCACTTATCAATCCAGCGGTATCTACTTTACATTTTTTGTTGGTTGAGTGATAATCGCTACAGCGCCAGAGTTATGCAAAAATGTGATTTGATCATGAAAAAGAGGATGAAAGAAATGTTTGCTCATGTTCTGGAATTAATGCTTACTCTAGCTAAAATGTAAAATAACAGTACTCAAATGTGAAAAAAGTTCGAAATCGGAGGCTGGAGCATTTTGAAAGTTATTCAAGCTTTTCATACTGTACACATAGTTCTGCCCCAGTGGTCGGGTCGTTGACTGCAACATATTGATTCTATTTAGACACTCGACTACTGGGCCAGGACACCCGATATACAGAATTATGCGTACAGTATGAAAAGCTTTAATAACTTTCAAAATGCTCTGTCCTCAGCTTTCAAACTTTGTGCAAATTAAGGAACTGGTATTTTGCATTTTATCGAAAGTAAGCATGCCCTCCAGAACATAAGCAAATTTCTTTCATCCTCTTTTTCAGGAAAACATAACATTTTTGGCATAACTCTGGCGGTTTAGCGACTGTCACTCAACGCACAAAAAATTGTAAAACAGATACACCGCTGGATTGATAAGTGATAAAAATTCGCGATGATTTTTTTTCAGAAGTATTGAATTGACCAAAATAATACCCTTATTAGCAGCTAGGTACACTATTTTGTGCACTCGTCGACTGCAACCACCACACGATGACTGCTTAGCTGCATGGCTAGATATTTGATATTCGAACGTTCAGCTAGTGATTGGAATATTGAGCTGGTGAGATATTGGTCATTGGAACGTTGAGCTGGTTAGATATTGGTTATTCGAACGTTGAACTGGTTAGATAATGGTAATCCGAGCGTTGAGCTGGTTAGATATTGGCCATTGGAAATTTGAGCTGGGGAGATATTGGTCATTGGAATGTTTAGCTGGTGAGATATTGGTCATTGGAATGCTAAGCTGGTAAGATATTGGTAATTGGAAGGTTGAACTGATAGATATTGGTCATTGGAACGTTGAGCTGATACGATATTGGTCATTTGAACGTTGAGCTGACAAGATATTGGTCATTGGAAGGTTGAGCTGATAAGATATTGGTCATTGGAAGGTTGAGCTGATAAGATATTGGTCATTGGAAGGTTGAGCTGATAAGATATTGGTCATTGGAACGTTGAGCTGGTAAGATATTGGTAAATGGAACGTTGAACTGGTAAGATATTGGTCATTGAAATTTTGAGCTAGTAAGATATTGGTCATTCGAATGTTGAGCTGGTAAGATATTGTTATGTTGAGCTGGTGAGATACTGGTCATTGGAATGTTGAGCTGGTAAGATATTGGTTAATGGAACATTGAGCTGGTTTGATGTTGGTTAATGGAATGTTGAGCTGGTAAGATATTGGTCATTGAAATGTTGAGCTAGTAAGATATTGGTCATTCGAATGTTGAGCTGGTAAGATATTGTAATGTCGAGCTGGTGAGATACTGGTCATTGGAATGTTGAGCTGGTAAGATATTGGTTAATGGAACATTGAGCTGGTTTGATGTTGGTTAATGGAATGTTGAGCTGGTAAGATATTGGTCATTGAAATGTTGAGCTAGTAAGATATTGGTCATTGGAATGTTGAGCTGGTAAGATATTGTAATGTCGAGCTGGTGAGATATTGGTCATTCGAATGTTGAGCTGGTAAGATATTGTAATGTCCAGCTGGTGAGATACTGGTCATTGGAATGTTGAGCTGGTAAGATATTGGTTAATGGATCGTTGATCTGGTTTGATGTTGGTAAATGGAATGTTGAGCCGGTAAGATATTGGTCATTGAATTTTTGAGCTAGTAAGATATTGGTCATTTGAAAGATGAGCTGGTAAGATATTGTAATGTCGAGCTGGTGAGATATTGGTCATTGGAACGTTGAGCTGGTAAGATATTGGTTAATGGATCGTTGATCTGGTTTGATGTAGGCCAACGGAATATTGAGCTGGTAAGATATTGGTCATTGAAATGTTGAGCTAGTAAGATATTGGTCACTGGAATGTTGAGCTGGTGAGATATTGGTCATTGGAATGTTGAGCTGGTAAGATATTTTAATGTCGAGCTGGTGAGATATTGGTCATTGGAATGTTGAGCTGGTTAGATATTGTAATGTCGAGCTGGTGAGATATTGGTCATTGAAACGTTGAGCCTGTGCGATATTGGTCATTGGAATGTTGAGCTAGTAAAATTGAAACAGTGAGCTGGTAAGATATTGGTCATTGGAATGTTGAGCTGGTGAGATATTGGTCTTTGGAATGTTGAGCTGGTGAGATATTGGTCATTGGAATGTTGAGCTGGTGAGATTGGTCATTGGAATGTTGAGCTGGCGAGCTATTGGTCATTGGAATGTTGAGCTGGTGAGATATTGGTCATTGGAATGTTGAAATGGTAAGATATTGGTCTCTTGAATGTTGAGCTGGTAAGATATTTTAATGTCGAGCTGGTGAGATATTGGTCATGGGAATGTTGGGCTGGTAAGATATTGTAATGTCGAGCTGGTGAGATATTAGTCATTGAAACGTTGAGCTGGTGCGATATTGATCATTGGAATGTTGAGCTGGTAGGATTGAAACGTTGAGCTGGTAAGATATTGGTCATTGGAATGTTGAGCTGATGAGATATTGGTCATTGGAATGTTGAGCTGGTAAGATATTGGTCATTGGAATGTTGAGCTGGTAAGATATTGGTCAATGGAATTTTGAGCTGGTAAGATATTGGTCATTGGAATGTTGAGCTGGTAAGATATTGGTCATTGGAATGTTGAAATGGTAAGATATTGGTCACTGTAATGTTGAGCTGGTGAGATATTGGTCATTGGAATGTTGTGCTGGTAAGATATTGGTCATTGAAATGTTGAGCTGGTAAGATATTGGTAATTGGAATGTTTAGCTGGTAAGATATTGGTCAATGGAATGTTGAGCTGGTAAGATATTAGTCATTTGAATGTTGAGTTGGTTAGATATTGGTCAATGGAATGTTGAGCTGGTTTGATATTGGTCAATGGAATGTTGAGCTGGTAAGATATTGGTCATTGGAACGTTGAGCTGATGAGATATTGGTCAATGGAACGTTGAGCTGGTAAGATATTGGTCAATGTAATGTTGAGCTGGTAAGATATTGGTCAATGGAATGTTGAGCTGGTAAGATATTGGTCATTCGAATGTTGAGCTGGTAAGATATTGGTCAATGGAATGTTGAGCTTGTTTGATGTTGGTCATTGGAATGTTGAGCTGGTTTGATATTGGTCAATGGAATGTTGAGCTGGTGAGATATTGGTCATTGGAACGTTGAGCTGGTTAGATATTGGTCATTGGAACGTTGAGCTGATGAGATATTGGTCAATGGAATGTTGAGCTGGTAAGATATTGGTCAATGGAATGTTGAGCTGGTGAGATATTGGTCAATGGAATGTTGAGCTGGTTTGATATTGGTCATTGGAATGTTGAGCTGGTAAGATATTGGTCAATGGAACGTTGAGCTGATGAGATATTGGTCAATGGAATGTTGAGCTGTGTTTTTGTTTATGTTTTTGTTCTGTCTTGTGTTTGTTATGTTTTGTGCGCGTCTGTTTATATGTGCTTCGTGGTCACCTGCTGGGAAAGGGCTGACCTCTTGGCTCTCGTTTGTGGTGTCTTCTGTGAGTTTGTCACTTTCCCATTGGTATCCTTGGTCAGGTGTGGTACTTGATTGTATCGATTCCTGATCTTTGCAACCTTACTTACTCTGGTAAGATATTGGTCAATGGAATGTTGAGCTGGTAAGATATTGGTCAATGGAATGTTGAGCTGGTTTGATGTTGGTCATTGGAATGTTGAGCTGGTAAGATATTGGTCATTGGAACACTGAGCTGGTGAGATACTGGTCATTGGAATGTTGAGCTGGTTAGGTATTGGTCATTGGAACGTTGAGCTGGTGAGATACTGGTCATTTGAACGTTGAGCTGGTGAGATACTGGTCATTTGAATGTTGAGCTGGTGAGATATTGGTCATTGGAATGTTGAGCTGGTTAGGTATTGGTCATTGGAATGTTGAGCTGGTTAGGTATTGGTCATTGGAACACTGAGCTGGTGAGATACTGGTCATTGGAATGTTGAGCTGGTTAGGTATTGGTCATTGGAACGTTGAGCTGGTGAGATACTGGTCATTTGAACGTTGAGCTGGTGAGATACTGGTCATTTGAACGTTGAGCTGGTGAGATATTGGTCATTTGAATGTTGAGCTGGTGAGATATTGGTCATTGGAATGTTGAGCTGGTTAGGTATTGGTCATTGGAACGTTGAGCTGGTGAGATATTGGTCATTGGAACGTTGAACTGGTTAGATATTGGTCATTGGAATGTTGAGCCGATTTGATATTGGTCTTTGGAATGTTGAGCTGGTTTGGTGTTGGTCATTCGATTATTGAGCTCAATCAAATGTTTAGATGACTTGATAGTTTAGCTGCAAAGATATTGCTCATTCGAATGTTGAGTTTGCTACATATTGGACATTTGAACGATGGACATTTGCGATATAGTTAACACGTGAAAATTGAGTTGTGTCATCCGGATTATGAGCTAGCTAGATATTGGTCAGTCAAATATTGAGCAGGGTAGATCTTGGATATTCTAATGTTGAGCTGACTCGATATTGGATATCACAAACCCCGAAGACAGGTTTTCACGCGACGATGCCCACATTAGTTAACCCAGTATGCTTAGTATCCATTCCAAACACTGTAGATCCTGATCAGACGCCACAGAACGCACCCGGTCCGACCGTTTGGAAAAAGAAGATCCTAGTCGAGCCAATTAGACATAATTTGGGCCTCGGCGCGAGAAAACCTGTCTTTGGAATTTGCGAACAACAAAGGCGCAGACCAGCCTGCGCATCAGCGCAGTCTGATCAGCGCATTTGTTATTCGCTTTTTGGAAAGTCACATATGTAAACTTGCTACAGGTGAAATGTCAATTTTCTAGCTAGTCACTGTAGCTGAGGAGACTGGTTTGAAAGTCGCTTTGCCGGAAACCCCGAAGTCAGGTTTTGTCGCGACGAGGCCCATTTGGTTCACAACATAACATAACACCTTCATTACACTTCCACCAAACGCTTTGAGGCGTGACTGTAACGGTAAATGCATTGAATAAATCGAGGGTCATGCCTTAGAGGTTGTGGTAGAAGTATACCTTTTCTCAGTTTGGCGATAAACTGTCAGCATACTAATCAAAATGTCCGAGAATGTTAAAAGTTCAAAGACTCCCTCAACACCCGTGACAAACCTTGTCGCCTTCAGGTTGCCCAACGAGAAACACGTTGTCTAGCTTGTAGTCTATACCCATGCTGTCTATGTAACGTAATTCTTGTCTGGCTTGGGTAACGTGGCGACGCCTAAGTTTGTCACGGATGTCGAGGATGTAATTTTTCGGACATTTTGACTTGGTCATTTACCGCAATTTCATTCCATCTGATAAACTTTGGCAAACAGTGAAGAACCAGATGAAATGCCGCTTAAGGCGGCATTTCATCAGGGTCTGCACAGTTTGCTAAGATGAGAAACAATCTTAATATTAAGGGACACACATGCATTATAGTTTAGAAATTTCGACATGTGACATAATGATTTATTCCATACTTAAAAAAGGCTAAGAAGGTACTCCCCCTAAGTAAAGAAGGATACGAGAAACGCTACAAACATGCCTAGACATGTAAACGTGTCAGCATGCACATGTTATACATGGGCGTAGCATCATATACGCAAAAACGCATAAAATGCGTACACATTTGAACCTAACGTGACTATGGGATTATTCTATCCAGGTTCTGACGACGCATACAAAATGTGTGCGGAAAAGCAATTCTAATGTGTCTAATTCCAATTTTGGTAAGGGTTTTATATGATGGCATTATCTGCTCTAAGACCCCCTTTAAGGGTTTTAGAACTCATTAACGAAGTGAAAGAGGTCCTGATTCATATTGTCCACCGTTACCAAACTATGCTAAACATGGCAAATAGCGTAGACCCTGATGAGACGCGGCGTCTCATCTGGCTCTATACTATTTGTAAATGCCCTTTTTTGGATTTTTGTGCATGCGTATATTAACCATGTCCCGACAATTGCGTACATTGAATTTTAGGCAAGCTACGCCCCTTTTATATAATGCGTATGCTCATTGGATGAGTATTTATGTGGTCATTTTTAATTTGAATAAAAAGCAAAACACCCCCTTACCCCCATAAAAATATCAAAAACCGGGAGAAATACACAGAACAGAACAAAATAGCAACAAAAAACACCCTCAATAACAACATACTAACAAAAAAAAAACAAAACCAGAACGGTCGGACTCCGACAAAGGGCTCCGCCTAATGCCCTGCAGCGAAAATGGGATATCCCCATGGCGAAAATATTGATAATCATTCATCAGACAATACCCATATTCACACATGAACAATAGTTTGATGAAAGAAGTCCATATATGAAGTTTGGAAGAAATTGGGTGATAAATGAAAGAAGTCCATATATGAAGTTTGGAAGGAACTGGGTGATAAATGGCTAAGTTAGAGTGTCCGCAAGTGTAAACTGATAGGTGGCGGCCATATTGGCGGCCATCTTGGTTATTGGACAAAGCGAGAGTTTGATAAAAGTAATCCATATGTGAAATTTGGAGGTGATAGAGTGATAAATGATTATGGTAGATAGTCCACAAACAAAAGCAAATTGATAGGCGGCGGACATTTTGTCGGCCATCTTGGTTATAGTTCGTTGGACTAAATTGGTATTCGAACTTGAACAAGAGTTTGATGGAAGCCATCTATACATGAAATTTGGAAGAAATCCGATAACAAATGTCTAAGTTAGAGTGACCACGGCAGCGGACACTAATAGGCGGAGGCCATTTTGTCAGACATCTTGGTCATCGTTCATCAGACAAAACCCATTCGAACTTGAATGAGAGTTTGATGAAAGCAATCCATATATGAAACTTATAAGAAATCCGATAAAAATGACTAAGTTAGAGAGACCACGGACAGCAGACATTGATAGGTAGCGGCCATTTTGTCGGCCATCTTGGTTATCGGATGTCGGACATAACCCTTATTCGAGCTTGAGCGCAAGGTTGATGAAAGCAATTCATCTATGAAATTTGGAAGAAATCCGATTAAAATGACTGAGTTAGATGGACCACGACAGAGGATATTGATAGGTGGCGGCCATTTTGTCGACCATCTTGATTATCGGATGTCGGACAAAACCCATATTCGAACTTGAACTAGAGGTTGATAAAAGCAATCCTTATATGAAATTTGGAAGAAATCCGAAAAAATGACTGGGTAAGAGTGACCACGTACAGACGGACGGAGGGACAGACGGACAAGCCGAAAACAATAGAGCTCCACTAACATTCGTTGGCGGGGCCCTCATAATTTCATAATGCATAAGAATACAATGAAACTTACAACTAAAGTTTCACTGAGTAACGAATCGGGGTGCTTCAGTGGATCAAGCGATTTGAGGAAAAAATGTACGTTTTGACATAAACACCTAATATTTTGCATATGTCGACGCGCCCTTTTCAAAGTTTACTTTGGTACAGACGGAGACTGGTGTCTACGTTTTTACAAATCAAAACAGACATACTATTATAAAAACAATAACGCAGTGTCACGCAGACGTGCTGGTACCACTAGAAGTAATGCCAAAAGTGCATCAAAGAACAGCAACAATGAACATTTGCACTTCTCATTTTAATAGTAACCAGTCGTCCTATAGCATAAAATCCGTGTCGCACGCTTTCATTCAACACAAACCCATGAATTAACAAGGCAATTCGCGTGATGTTAAGGCACGGGTTTGGGACCTTAAATATACTCATCCCGGGCCACTACATTTTACGTCAGCTGATCTGTTTATTGCTCTTATTTATGGATTTGGCCCGGAACACGAATATTAATGAAAATATCTAACGTGCGATAAAATAAAGTGCCATACTTGGCGACTATATCGTTGGAAAATAAGAACGATTTTAAATAAAATGCCCCGGGAGATTTGAAAACCCTGCGCTTCGTGCCTCGGGGTTTTAACATCTGCCTCTAGACTTGGCGAACGTTCTGAATGCACAAACACAAGTTTGGTCCCTATATTGAAACTTTGCAAACTGTAGAGCAGCCTAAACGCAGTTGATCATCAGGATATGCAATGATTGTAAAAAGACCCAGCGATTTTAGCCTTTTATTGCAAGTAAAATAACACCACGGCGAATGGTCACGTAAGTGCGCAAATATACTAGAGGACTTTGAAAACGCACGATTTTCTCGCAAACGGTAAATGCGATTGAAAAGCTACTTGCAACGTTTAATGTGCAACTCAAAATTGGTATGAATCAGTCGTTAATTTGACTGTCATAAGGCGACGTTGATGGTGACGTCACATGGTAGCATACAGCATCCAGTGATATTCTTCAAAGCCCAGCTAATGCTTTTGGGTTATTTTTTATTTACACTGTAGCGTGTACTCAACAGTAATTGATAACGTCAATATATTGAAAATAAACGTCAAATCCAAACATCAGGTTACAGCGCATTTTGAGAAAATTCAAATAAGTTACCATAATGTTCACTCACAACTTTGACATTGGCTACTTACACTTGCAATCATATAATGTAAAGCATGTCAGGAAATATTTTGTCACTTGATTGAGAACGTCTTCAAAACTTACGGTAACGTCACTTGCACAACGCAGAAGTAACATGACGCACGGCATAATTTAATCAGAAACTATCATTTGTAAATGGCGTTTGCCCCTGCAAACAAAACCGAACGAAAATAAATATCAAGATGTTGAATTTTATCGCTAGACTCTAGTAATCTGGATGGGTGGGGTATGGCGGAATCTTTAAATGGACAATAATTTGAGCATCACGCACTGTCATTCCATTTAAAACGTTCAATGAAGAATGTGTAACCATCAAAGAAGTATAGGACATATATCTGTTGAGTCAGGAAACAAAACTAAAGAGTGTTAGTTTGCTGCTGAATTTGTGTCCTTCGAAATCGCATACCCGTGTATTATAAAAGCTGTTATTTCAATACCTTTACTTAATTTTTCAGCCATGAATTTTCTATGACACACTTAAATCTTGTCAGATTTTGGTATGCAATGGAAGTTATCTCTCTGTCATCCTTAGACTTTGAGCAATAAATGATTTAGTCTGGGTGATGCGTTTTCAAAGTCCTTAAGTATACTTCGATCTCATAACAGTCTAACGCAGCGAAAAGCGGCGAATCTGATCAGAAATGTTCTTCGCTAACATTTTGGCTATTCTGTATTGCGGCATTACGTCATATTTTACCTTTTAACCACCACCTAAAGTTTACAGCAGACATTACATGCTAATTCTGTTGCTGGTTCAAGATACCAAATAAGGCTTTGATGTCTTATGCAAATCGTCTCCTGGAGACGATTCGCATAAACCACCAGGCCTTATTTCTTGAAAATCAAGAAAATTATCACAAAACTGGTCGTCTGCTGCAGTTATGACTGGCGCTATAAGGGTACCGTATTAAAGGAATGGGTTGGTAGTAATCAATCATAGCTGATTTGAAAAGATGCCTTTCAGTCGGGTCTGACAAGAAAGTGATGATTGTTTGTTGGTCTAATTAGAATTTTCATAATTCCGATTGCTTGCGACCAGACGATGAAATACACGTCTAGAGCAAGGTATAGTATAAAAGGGCAACACGTCGTAAACGTGTTTCCCGCAGGAATGGAACCCTTGTGTTAATTATAATACATGTGTATCGGTATGTCAAAGGTAAAGCCCGTTAACTTGAAACACCTATCAAAAGTAAATATGCATTCGAAGGCTGGCATTTATAAACAAACAATCGATCAAATAGGAAATATTTTTTTATTAGAATCAATTGGCGACGCCATTTTGAATATAGAAAGTGAATAAAATCTTACTAAGATGTTTGTTTGTTTGTTTTGTTGCTTTACGTCCCAAGTCAACAGCTATGGTCATTGCGGGACTGTCAGTTCACCTAACCACACGTTTTCCTGGGCAGGCTTGAACAAGCGGTTAACCAGTAATTTGTGCACATACTTTCGCTTGTAACTGACAACAACCCTTCTTGAATGAATCAGCGGAAGGGAGGAGAATGACCGTAGAAATTATTTCATGATCAATCTCCACGAAAGTATGGGACCGGGCCGGGATCGAACTCGCGACCCCTGGATCTGCAGTCAGACACGCATCTGTAGCCAGACACGTTACCGACTTACTAAGATGTTATGTATAGAAACCTTATTTCAGTTTAAAAACATTCACTTTCTGTTATTATAGTATTGTATTGTATTTGTATTTGTTTATATGCTCATGCTATGCATTAATAAAGTATCATATCCTATCCTATTACATACATGATATGATTTTTTATCTAATTTTAGTCATATAATTAATAACCTTTTTAGTCTCATATATATTCACTTGATTTTTGCATATTTAATTAGTAAGATATGATGTCATAGCAGATCACAAATATGGCGGCCTCCATGAGAGATTAAATTCAAATGCATACAATAATATGGCGGCCTCCATTAGAGATTAAATTCAAATGCATATAATATGGCGGCCTTCATGAGAGATTAAATTCAAATGCATATAATATGGCGGCCTCCACGAGAGATTAAATTCAAATGCATATAGAAATATGGCGGCCTCCATGAGAAATTAATCACTCGTGGAGGCCGCCATACATATTTGTGATATGCTTTGACGTCGCATCATTGTAACTTCTTTACTTCATGACAGATTTTGCAGCATAATTAGATAAACCTGGTTTTGAAAGCTCATTTGATATTTGGCGTTTTCCCTTATTAAGGGAACCCATGATTTTTGATAAGGGGGTTCATTTGTATAAAGGTGTGTGAGTGTACACGTGTGTGTGTGTGTGTGTGTGTGTGTGTGTGTGTGTGTGTATTGCACGACTCTAAAGAGCCACGGTTGTTGATTTTCTGGTGGGCCAAATCGTGACTGACTGGGAAGGTGTTTTTTAACGCGAGGTTGTTCAAATATTGTTCCATCTGGGAACAACACTGATGGGAGAAAGAACAACAGCGGCTCAGATTCTCTCGAAAGTCATAACGTATGCCTTATCAATCATAAAACTTGATTGATTTCCCACGTGTAGGCACACACAGTATTTATTTGTAGAGTTACCTGTGCCTTGGTGCCAAGGGTTAAGTTTAGTTTGGAACATAAGAACAGACGTAAATTAACCAAATTAGCTAGAGAATTCCTATAGTAGCGCCAAAAGGCAGTGACGTTAGCGGAAATTGTCTTTATCTTATTTAGTCGTGTACGAAAACTGTCGGTTTCGGTACTTATCGCAAATGCCTCTTATGGACGTCCTTGTTGACGTATCTGGCAGGCCCTACGTGTCTATTTTTGGTCTTGATTATTTTCAGCTACTTTGCATGCACAGACTCGCCTGAGAATTCACTTTGCATGCACAGACTCGCCTGAGCATTCACTACTCGCTAATTTTTTGCCGTTACTGGTCATTTTTGGATATTGTGACGGCACCATGAGTATGAACTTCATGCAACACGACTTGTAGATAAGAAAATACCCGTAATAACGCTAGACACGACTCAGCAGTAGACACATATGGAGATAATATTTGTCTGACTTTCTGGAAAATATGGGCCCGGAACCTTTGACCTGAACTTTCTGCGAACTATTTTTTTGTGATAAGCTACGCAAGATTAGTATATCGGCTTTCACCAGCTCACCAGGAAAATGTGTCCTCTTGTCCATTGCACGCTCTAAAATGATGGAATTCATTGAATTCAAAGAGGGAAACTAATTGGTTCTTCAAAAGAATGACAGCTTCATTTTCAAGACAAGTCAAGTTCAGATTGTTGTATACTTTTACTGACTCACGTTAGTGTATTTACAAAGTGACAATGGCGATCCCTTGGACGATGTGTTTTGAAGAAGGAATCAATGAGGATCCTTTCGGAGAATGTAGCGATGTAGACCAATTGGGTGAATGTAGCAGGGAGAAGGTAGCGAAATAGCACACATTTGGGGAAGGTATTCTCCTAATTGGTCAAAATCGCTACATAGCGATTTAGATCAATTAGGAGAATATCCTTTGGGAGAAAGTAGCGATGTAGATCCGTTTGGAGAAATACAGCAATGTGGACCCTTTGAGAAGTACAGTAATGTAGATCCTTTGAGATAAGGTGGCGCTTTAGACCCTTTGGGAGAAGGTATCGACGTAGACTTCTTTGGAAGAAGTACTCTGGGTAAAGCGAGCGATTTAGATCTTTCGGGAGAAGTACTGCAATGTAGACCATTTGATTTTATTATTGTTCTGGCCTGTTACTACAAGTAATAAGTGCATTATTTTAACAACCAAATATAGCATTTCGACTTTCGACTTGGATTACTTGCACATTTCTCACATTCTTCTCTGCATTGTTTAAGTCCAACAAACTAACACTGGTCAATGGTTAACGAGGATGATGAAGCGTATTTTGCTTATTAAATCCTTTCCATATGAAAGAGTATATTTTGTTCTTGCTCACATAATCATAGGGCCAGTTAAGCAAACCATTTCAGCGTAAAAGTGCGATTATATTCTTATCCATCAATTTTAGCATGTGTTTTGGGTGCTCAAAAGAACCGTCTCATTGAGACGGTTCTTTTGAGTACCCACAACATATGTTTTGGTTGAGAAATGAGAAAATAATTTTCAGTTACGCACTCTTATCTGGGGGCCTGCGTGTTAATAAAGGGATCAAAGAAATGCTTCATATACTAAGCTGCTCAGCTGCCATCTCTTTTGGTGTTAACTTACAACTACGTTTTTACAGTGTGTATCCAGATAGAATGTTTCCAGCTCGACTGGGTAGGTGACAGCACAGGAGCTTGAAGTTCGGTCCTCATATCTCTTATATAGCCTCAAAACACAAAGCTCACGATGTCATTACTACGTAATGTCATTGTGAGCTTTTGGTATTGTGGCTATATAGGTGAATTAAGGACCGAACTTCAAGCTCATGTGGTGACAGTAAGCAAAAAGTCAAAGTTATCTTTTCCAACGCTATGGCTCGGGTATAGAGGGCAGTGGTGTGACAGGTGCTATACTCAAATAGCAAATGTGCGTAATACTTGTGAAAACAATACTTGAGATAGTCTCTCATATTGTATCTGTAGGGTATCCAACATCTTCATGACGTGCTTCAAAAAGTAGATAATTATATAACCCTTGGGTCCGCACTATAATATCTATGTCAATATGTCCGTCCGTTAGTAGTTTGTGAAAATGTTCATAATTCTTGACCCATACTTTGATCACATTTTGCATACAAATGCATGTCAACATTATCTAACCACTGGCATGTGTAATATCCTTTTTTGATGGACGAGGGATTGCTGAGCATCATTTCAGCCAGTCGTGGTCAGTTAGTAAAAATGCTCATAACTCTTGAACCACATGGTATACTTGGATCCACTTAAGCATATTTGTTTATTTTAACATTGTCCAGTCACTGGTATGCAAAATGGTGACGAGGCTGTGCTAAGCATGATTTTGGCCGGTCAAGGTCTTTTAGTAAAAATGCTCATAATTCTTCAACCGCACCATATATTATGCTCAATTTGTGCTATACGTATACATTTTAACATTGTCGAGACACTGGTATGGTAAACAATCTTTTTTTTTTTTATAAATCCCAAGAAACCATTAACTTTTATATGGGTTGGTCTTAGAAGCAAGTATATATATCAAGGGACATAACGCAGTTGTGTTACTATCCTGCCATCCAAGAGTGACAGTGATGTCAGGTTTGTTTAGAAGGTTATTAGGGATTTAGAATTGATAGATCACTTGTGTAATAATCATATCTACACGCGGATAGGATTAATACACAAGTGATCTATCGATTCGCGTTAGCTCAAGTGGAGTGTACAAGTTAATGTTTTATTTACTAATTGTAAATAAATATGACGTCACTGTCACTCTTGGTTGGCACGACAGTAGGTAGATATAGGATCGAAATAATAATAGACAACAAGAATTATGACACAATAAACAATCTATTTTTTTTTTATAAATCCCAAGAAGCCATTAACTTTTAAATGGGTCGGGCTTATAAGCAAGTAGATTTATCAAGGGGCATAACGCAGTTTGGTTATTACGGTCGGCCGTGGCCGGCTGTATGTATAAACTTTGTGCTAAAAATACATCAAATTCAGGTTTTGACCGAACCTTTATGCCGTGCTCAGGCTAGTTTTTATGCGCTGCCGAACAACGAGCGGGGTACCAAATATCGTGGGTTAACCTACAGCGCGAGGCAGAACTGTCCGTGAATGTGTAGGCAAACTCGTTTTCGAATTTGATCTGTTAGCATAGCCGTCGTGCGGTCCATTGAAACACCCATAACCACCCAAAACCATCCAAACCCCACCAAAGCATCACCGTACATATAATGCGCTAAATTTCTTTTTTGGAAACCTACGGCCTCGAAATAATCCAAACCTACCCAAAACACCCCAAACCGCCCCAAAACACCCCAAACACCACCAAACCATCACCGTACATATAATGCGCTAAATTTCTTTTTTTGGAAACCTACGGCCTCGAAATACCCCAAACCACCCCAAAACACCCCAAACACCACCAAACCATTTACCGTACATATAAATGCGCGATTTTTTTAGGACACTCACCGCGGCCTCTTCGTGGGCGGTAGGGGCACGTGCCCCCAGCCTCACCCCCAGTCCAGCACTGGCATTGTGCAATAATACATACAGTGATAGGGCTAAACGGCCGCCAGCTTTTTTGAAAAGCTAATACTTGGGTAGATTTAGGATCGATATCAATCTATGATTCCGCCGTAGTGCACGTGTGCACGATAGTGCCCTGGTCTCATTCTGGCGAATGTATTGTTCTGGCGGTGGTTCGATGAATGTATTGTTCTGGGGGTGGTTCGATCCGGTCACTGCTGACTTTTTTAATAACCCTTTTTACTTATTAATAATGTGGTGTTCTTTCTCCATTTGATTCAAATACGGCATTCTTTCCCTGTCTGAATCAAATATACGAGTTTCATCACTTGCAGTTTCATCATTCAATATGCATTCTAATCATGTCATATACTGCGGAACTAGAAATCTAATTTTGATCTGAGTCTACCTCTTCTTCCATACTTTATTTAACCCTTAATGCGTCAATCACAACAAAAGTCGTCTGCTTTTCTCGTCTGCTGAAATGTTTAAGAAGCCTCTATGGCAAACAGTGTGGACCCAGATCAGACTGCTCCTATAGGAGCAGTCTGTTCGGGGTCCACACTGTTTGCTTTAATACTTAATTTGTCAGTAATGTTAGGCAATTATTTTCAGCAGACGACTTCATCAGACGACATTTTCAAATGCATTTTTTTCTTGGCGCTTTAAGGGTTAAATCAGTTCCAACACGTTATGTGCTGCCTCATAATAATAATCTCATATCAATGGTACTTGATAAAATGGAACAAGTCTATTTATTGCACGACCATTGGGTCTGCACTATAATCACTATGTGAGTCTTGCATGACCCTTGGGTCTGTACTATAATCTTGAACACCCCTTGGGTCTGCACTATAATCACTATGTGAGTCTTGCATGACCCTTGGGTCTGTACTATAATCTTGAACACCCCTTGGGTCTGCACTATAATCACTCTGTGAGTCTTGCATGACCCTTGGGTCTGTACTATAATCTTGAACACCCCTTGGGTCTGCACTATAATCACTCTGTGAGTCTTGCATGACCCTTGGGTCTGTACTATAATCTTGAACACCCCTTGGGTCTGCACTATAATCACTATGTGAGTCTTGCATGACCCTTGGGTCTGTACTATAATCTTGAACACCCCTTGGGTCTGCACTATAATCACTATGTGAGTCTTGCATGACCCTTGGGTCTGTACTATAATCTTGAACACCCCTTGGGTCTGCACTATAATCACTATGTGTGTCTTGCATGACCCTTGGGTCTGTACTATAATCTTGAACACCCCTTGGGTCTGCACTATAATCACTATGTGAGTCTTGCATGACCCTTGGGTCTGTACTATAATCTTGAACACCCCTTGGGTCTGCACTATAATCACTATGTGAGTCTTGCATGACCCTTGGGTCTGTACTATAATCTTGAACACCCCTTGGGTCTGCACTATAATCACTATGTGAATCTTGCATGACCCTTGGGTCTGTACTATAATCTTGAACACCCCTTGGGTCTGCACTATAATCACTATGTGAGTCTTGCATGACCCTTGGGTCTGTACTATAATCTTGAACACCCCTTGGGTCTGCACTATAATCACTATGTGAGTCTTGCATGACCCTTGGGTCTGTACTATAATCTTGAACACCCCTTGGGTCTGCACTATAATCACTATGTGAGTCTTGCATGACCCTTGGGTCTGTACTATAATCTTGAACACCCCTTGGGTCTGCACTATAATCACTATGTGAATCAGTCCGTCCATGGTCAGTTGGTGAAAATGCTCATCACGGGTCGAGCACATAACTGTCAGTTATTATCTGATATTTTTCATACAAACAAAACAGCGCTCACTGTCTGTCTGTCTGTATGTCTGTCTGTATGTCTGTCTGTCTATAGTTCACTTTTACAAAGATGAATACATGGGTGAAAGTTCAAAATTTCCTAAAATCTTAACTTTAGAAAATCAAAACTTATAAACTTGCAGTTTGCCACACAAAATAAAAATAATTAAAAAAATATGTTTGCATACGTACCCTACCTAAAAATTTTCAGACCCGTTACCGGAAACACACTTATTTTTTCATTTGGCCCTAAAATTAAGCATCGCTTACAATGCATGATATATGGTAAGTTAGAATTCTGTTTCACTGGATTGCTTCTAGACTGGCTCCAGTTCTTAAAACAATTTTTCATCAATGTGTCATATCATATACTTGTAGCTAGTCTTACTCTGATGGCTCTGTAAACAGAGCCATCAGAGTAAGACTAGCTACAAGTATACAATATGACACATTGATGTGAAATTGTTTTAAGGACTGGAGCCAGTCTAGATTGCTTCGTTCAAATGACATTCAAAATAATGAAATTATGGTGAGTGACGGTCATAAGTTAACCCCATGTCAAATGCACGTGAAATGAAGACCATATTGTCATAAGCAATATATATGCAAAATTTGGTTGAACACTATCAATTCGTTTCAAAGATATTAAATTATGACAAATGATCCGAGCAAAGAGCCATATAATGCTATGGTAAAATAACCCAAAATCGAATTTGTTTTTATCAACTTAAGCCTCATAGTGATACATGTATATGTAAAGTTTAATAAAAAAAAAACTATTTTAATCTGATGATATTGGCAAAAGACAATTTTTTTCAAATAGAAAAGGGCCATAACTCCGTGGATAATTTGAGTGGCAGTGGCATAAATACAATGTACTCTACACAAAGCTATATAGTAATGAACAAAACCATTAAAATTTAACCATTTACCTATACTAGAAGATATTTTGGAAAAAAAAACTCTTAGTCTTAAATGAAATGTATGTGTGGTTCCTGTTGGCCTACCTACCCTAATTTTTAACCCTACCCTAAAAACATTAAAATGGTCTTTGGAGAAAAATACCTAAAATGGGCACTTTTTCAGATTTTGTCACTATTTTCTTTGTTAAATGTTATAACAAAATTTAATAATTTCCCTACCTACCCTAAATTTTGTTGGCATGCAACAGGAACCACACATATATTTCATTTAGGCCTTGACATAAAACAGGGAGAATGGCTCTTTTCAAATTTTCTCCCATTCGACCATTAATTTTGAATATTAGAGCAAAAAGTGTGATGTTAACAAATTTAAACGCCAATCAAAAGCCGAAAATAAATTTATACCATTTGACGAATTATGTTTGAATGTAATTCCAAATTACACTACTACAATGCGGAAACGAAGTACTTACGGACGAACAGACACAGAAATGTTCTGAGCGCATAGGAAACCATCTCGCCACGGGCTATAAAAAGTGCTGATAAAGCTCTAACAGAGCTGGTATTGTTGTTGTTGTTGTATTGGTATAACCTTTATTTTTGATCTCAGAAACAGGCTTATTCGACTTTGCTTTTTATGTTTTGACAAGTGTCATGTGCAAACATCTTGGCAAAGTTCGTGGCATCCCGGTCTGTTCGAGGTAAAACTGACGTTCTGTGTGGTGTTTAACCCTTAATGCGCCAATCGCAACAAAAGTCGTCTGCTTTTCTCGTCTGCTGAAATGTTTAAGAAGCCTCTATGGCAAACAGTGTGGACCCAGATCAGACTGCTCCTATAGGAGCAGTCTGTTCTGGGTCCACGCTGTTTGCATCTATACTTAATTTGTCAGTAATGTTAGGCAATTATTTGCAGCAGACGAATTCAGCAGACGACATTTTCAGATGCATTTTTCTTGGCGTTTTAAGGGTTAAGGTGTCTTATGGAACCAACACAATATAGCCCATTTAGACACCCATTTTGTTACTCAAGCGTATTTTATTATCCGGTAACAAAATGCGTTGATAAGGTTAACAGAATGTGGGTCTATTGTAATGCATTTCGCAACCCGGTGACATAATGCAGTTGTAACAATCGCCACATATTATTGTTGCACGCTAACGCATTTTGTTACACGGTAACTAAACGGGTAGTAATTTACCGTTTCATTCAATTTTAATAAGTACATATACGTTCTGTAAGCAAACAGTGTAGAACCAATTTTAGCGTCTGGCCTCGTTATGCAATGTTTGCCTGTACGATTAATTGTCCCTTTGGAGATCAGTGGGGATAGGGGACAAGAACATTTCAAGCGAAATTGGCCCTTAAGTTACAGTGCCCTAGTATCTATCAGCTTACACCGACAATGCAGTTTCCTAGCCTTGCAAGTCGAGCATAAAATTATCATAGTGCAACCACGGTTTTTAACGAGGCATGTCGAAATGATAAGATATTATCTTACTATAATTTGACTGAAAATTAACCATATAAAATTATGATGCATCAAATTACAATAGTTAAACAGCTATTTCGGTGGCTGTCATGCAATTTGTAGTTGAAACATGTTGCCTCAATATCTTTTGTGGTTATATGCGCTGTTTGTGTTAATTGGTGGTATTTGTGGCTGCACAAAATGCATACTGATAATGGGCAACTCTCTTCGGGGGTTGCAAACAACAAAGGCGCATACCAGACTGCCCATCCGCGCAGTCTGATCATGATTTTAATTCAGGATTTTGAGGCTGAATTTCAGTGGAAAGTCAGCCTCAAAATCCTGAATTCAGGAATAATCCTGCTGACCTAGCCAAATGTATGCGCAAACACCATAATTTAAACGTCTATAATGACCTAGCCCAACTTATTCGCAAACACCACAATTTAAACATTTATGCTGACATAACCCAACTAATGCCGAACTACCATAATTCAAACGTTTATGCTTACATAGCCTAACTAATGCACAAATACCATAATTTAAACGTTTATGCTTACAAGGCTTAACTTATGCATAAACACCATAATTCAAACGTTAAGGCTGACATAGCCTAACTTATGCATAAACACCATAATTCAAACGTTAAGGCTGACATAGCCTAACTTATGCATAAACACCATAATTCAAACGTTTAGGCTGACATAGCCTAACTTATGCACAAACACCATAATTCAAACGTTAAGGCTGACATAGCCTAACTTATGCACAAACACCATAATTCAAATGTTTAGGCTGACCTAGCCTAACTTATGCACAAACACCATAATTCAACCGTTTAGGCTGACATAGCCTAACTTATGCACAAACACCATAATTCAAACGTTTAGGCTGACATAGCCTAACTTATGCACAAACACCATAATTCAAACGTTAAGGCTGACATAGCCTAACTTATGCACAAACACCATAATTCAAATGTTTAGGCTGACCTAGCCTAACTTATGAACAAACACCATAATTCAACCGTTTAGGCTGACATAGCCTAACTTATGCACAAACACCATAATTCAAACGTTTAGGCTGACATAGCCTAACTTGTGCACAAACACCATAATTCAAACGTTAAGGCTGACATAGCCTAACTTATGCATAAACACCATAATTCAAACGTTAAGGCTGACATAGCCTAACTTATGCATAAACACCATAATTCAAATGTTTAGGCTGACCTAGCCTAACTTATGCACAAACACCATAATTCAACCGTTTAGGCTGACATAGCCTAACTTATGCACAAACACCATAATTCAACCGTTAAGGCTGACATAGCCTAACTTATGCACAAACACCATAATTCAACCGTTTAGGCTGACCTAGCCTAACTTATGCACAAACACCATAATTCAACCGTTTAGGCTGACATAGCCTAACTTGTGCACAAACACCATAATTCAAACGTTAAGGCTGACATAGCCTAACTTATGCATAAACACCATAATTCAAACGTTAAGGCTGACATAGCCTAACTTATGCATAAACACCATAATTCAACCGTTTAGGCTGACATAGCCTAACTTGTGCACAAACACCACAATTTAAAAGTTTATGCTGACCTAGCTCAACTTATGCGCAACCACCATCATTTTAGGGTTTAAGCTGACATAGCCTAACTTATGTGCAAACACCATAATGTAAACATTTGTGCTGACATAGTCCAACTTATGCACAAACATCATAATATAAACATTTATGCTGACATAGCTTAAATAATGCACAAATACAATCATTTGAACATTTATGCTGACCTAGCCTAACTTATGCGCAAAACATTAATTTAAGCTTTTATGCTGAATTGTCAAAACTTATGTGCAAACACCATAATTAAAACGTTTAGCATACCTTGAATTTCCATATTTAGTGAACATGCTCATAACTCTTGACACAGTTGGTATATTTCGATTAAGTTTTGCATACGTATGCATGTCAACATTGTCTAACCACTGGCATGTGTAACATCTGTTTTTAATAGACAATGCTTAAACATCATTACTTAAACATTTTATGGCATAAAAGAGCAGTGTCGCACGTTTATGCTGACCTAGCACGACTTATTCACAAACATCATTATTTAACATTTATGCTGACATACTTAACTCATGCACAAACACAATAATCTAAACATATATGCTGACCTAGCCTAACTTCCGCGCAAAGCAATAATTTAAGCAACTATGCTGACCTATCCAAACTAACGCACAGACACGATAATTTAAGTGTTTATACTGAACTAGCCCTCTCTTATGCGCAAACACCATAATTCAAACGTTTATACTGACCTAGCTCAACTTATGCTTAAACACCATAATTTAAACGTTTATGCTGACCTAGCCAAACTGATGCACAATCACCATACTTTAAACATTTATGCTGATCTAGCCTTTCTTATGCACAAACACCTCGATTTAAACATTTATGCTGATCTAGCCTATCTTATGCACAAACACCTCGATTTAAACATTTATGCTGGCCTAACATACCTTATGCTCAAACACCATACTTTAACATTTATGCTAATCAAGCTTATGCTGACCTTTCCTATCTTATGCACAAACACCATACTTTAAAAATTTATGCTAATCTAGCTTATGCTGACCTAGACGACTTTATGCACAAACATCGCAATTTAAACATTTATGCTGAGCTTATATATCTTATTCACAAGCACCATACTTTAATCATTTATGCTGATCTAGCTTTTGCTGACCTAGACTACCTTGTGCACATACACAACAATTCAAACGCTTATGCTGACCTAGCCCAACTTAGGCGAAAACACCATGATTTAAACTTTTATAATGACCTACTCCAGCTGTTAAGTTTTTAGACCTAATTTTTCGCAATAACTTTTTTATCTTCAATTTTAGCAAAATGTGTTCGCGATGAAAAGTATTCAGGAACATCTCCGCCAACTTCTCCAAATGGTTCCAACATCCTAGATGCTGCAGGTTCCTCTGTGCTTAGATGCACTCTTTGAACATTTCAAGAAAAGCGCAAATAAACCAAGTCCAAGATGTCAGTCAAAAAAGGTACATTGCACCGCCCTAATTCAATTATTAAAGCGATGGATGGCTAATTCAAATATAATAGAAATCGCGCCTGATTCGCTCGTGCGTTATGCTAGTAGGGTCATCTCAAAACCGTTCATTTCATAGCACGCGCATAAGAGAAAAATTGCAAGTCATGCGATAACCCATTCCTTGTTCCTACAAATGAGCCTGCTTTATGCTGATTCTGCATATGCACGGTAAATTCTGAGTATGTTAACAGAAGTTTTATGTTATGCACACAGCCTTTGAAGAACGGGATATGCACCGCTTCCGAATATTTCTTGAAACTACCCCTTTCTGTCACGCCTATACGAATTTTACCTGTCAATAAAAGACTTAGAAATTTAGGACGAATTCAATTTATTGCAAAATCTTCATCTATATACACAAAAATCTATTTGCGCCCCAAGCACAAGACCTATTGGAGAAGTTGGCGGAAAGTGTCCTCTACAACTTTCATCGCAAACACATATTGCTAAAATTGAAGATAAAAAAAGTTATTGCGAAAAATTAGGTCTAAAAACTTAACAGCTGAAGTTTTTTTTTTCTTTTTTTTTTAGTTTATGCTAAACTGGCCACCATAAATTAAACGTTTATGGTTACTAGCACCAGTTTAACGTTTATTCTTGCATAGAAACCTATTCTAATAGCTGTTTTAACCCATAGTCAAATAAACGAAAATCCATGGTCAAATCAGGAGATTCACGTGTTGTTTGAAGATGGGTTTAAACTTCAAAATACTTCAAATAAGCCCCGAGTTATTTACGTGACGTTATATGTTCATTCATTATTTTCCTGGTCAGATTGACACAGAAATTGTTTTGTGACATACTTATATTTGAACCAGTGCATGAGATTTCCAACAATGTGGCATTCTGACATGTGTAGACTCAGACGAGCCTCTGCAGCCTCCTTATAAGCTTAGAAACTCCAAAAGGTGTTCAGTCAGTAGCTTAACAATTATAGAATTCTCAAGCGACTAGCAGAGGCTCTGATCAGACTGCGCATATGCGCAGGCTGATCTGAGGCTTTGCTGGTCGCACATACCACATTGTTGGAAATCAAATGTTCTGGCTCATTTTGTAATTGGTTGATGTACAATTCATGCATACCCCCTTGTAAAATGAGTTAATTTCTTTGTATCAAAAAAGCATTGCTGGCATTACTACATTAAATGCTTAATTATACTATCATGGCAATAAAAATCAAGAGCAGAACAATTTTACCTTATTTCTAAATGATCGTACTACATGTATTCAAATATGAGTTTAAACCACCTAAACCAGAGGGTTTCTCCTCCAGACCTTAATTTCCAAGCTAGAGGTATCTGTGACATATAATATGGCCCAACCATGAAACAAACAATGTATATGACAATAGATTTGTATTGAGGATCGTGCATCCCATAGTGGGTGGGGTATTCGATAAGCAATACCATAGTACATACAAGGTTAGCTTTCAAAAAAGCTTAGAACCATCGCCTGGCGTTTTACAGTTATTAAAGAAGAACTTTTATAGTGTTTTATAATTGCATTTGCTGAAGCCACTCATTTCAGTGTTTCATGAGCTTCAAGCTCTGAGTATTTTTTGTTTGTTTTAGTTAACGATTTGTACATAGCTGATTAATTGGAAGCAAATAAAAGACAGGAAATATGCATATTCCAGTAAGATTCTGTTCATAAACACACTGAATAATTGTAGAGTTAACCGCAACGATTTGTACATAGGTGATCCGTTGGAAGCAAATAAAAGACAGGAAATATGCATTTTCCAGTATGATTCTGCTCATGAACACACTGAATAATTGTAGAGTTAACCCCCTCCCAAACAGTATGTACTAGGGCATTCAACCGTATTCCTCAATCGAAGTCAATGCACACTATGCCTAGGGGGCATATTGAAACTGACCCATCTACATCTAGATATTTCGTCACATTTAGTCTAGAATATCCGAAGGACCCATGTTTGATCAGGATTCTCGCTCAGTGGTAAGGTCTCTAATAGGCCTTTTCACTTTTAGAAGCAATCAAGTATCCAAATTATATAAACATCGCCCACGCAATGATGGAATTTTGGAAGTAACTTGGTCGACGGGGAGTCTGAAAAAGAACTGTAAAGACACTGCTGTTGGGGAGTTAACACCTTATCCATTTCCGCAACTTGCTAATGGAACAGGCCCGAATCGAACACGCGCCCAATGGCCGTTTACTAACTAACTGAATTATCTGATGCAATTATCTGATGCAACTGCCAGTGATTAGTTCTCATAATCATAATTCGGCTGAAACACAAACGTCTAAAATGGTTTTAAGTTGTCCATATTACAAAACGAAAATAATATGAAAAATGGGTGGGTGGGATAACATCAATGCACTAAATGTAGTTTAACTTCTTTTTTTAGGCTGAATTCTATCATTGATTACGTGTTTAACTTTCATTGAAGTCCATGAATAGTCAATATTCTCTCATGCATATTGAAATTGTGTTGAATGTTTACACATCTATACTATAATACATTTAAGTGGGTGGGGTAACAAAATGTCGTCTGAAAAAATCTGCACCACTTTTGTTTCTAGCATCCACCCTCATTTGACTTCTGTATACTATCACCTGGTACAAATGATATTTTTCTACCAGACCGATTGAAAAAAAAATCCAATCCAGCTGGCCAGCCCTCAGACTATGAGTTTTAATGTTTGAGTTTCATTTAAGGAAAATTGTTTTATTTTAAACAGGTGGTATTGCTAGTGTACTTAATTTCATTTTCCCAGAAGAGTCAAAATTTTAATACTTCTGGCATGACGAAAGATAGATAATTATAATAAAAGATAATGCCAGATATTAATCCGGAAAACTAGCAAAGATTTTGCTATGGTTTTTGGCTGGTGTTGCAAGTGTCTAAAACCAATGCTATAATATAATAGATCTTATCTGAACGGTGCAGAAAACCGGAGTGCAGCCCACTCAGTCATGGTACAACATATGCAGAACCTGTGCTCATGTGTACTTAGGCCTTAAGATTATAAAACATTCGTCAAGCTCAACTAAGCTAAGCATGAAACTTCAACTGCTCAAAGAAAGTGAAATATTCAAAAAGAACATTTTTTCCTGCTTAAACACTCAGATGTTGCATTTACATGTACATGTATCATGCTAATAAATGTTAAAATGCCAACAATTATGAGCAGAAAAAAATCTTGCTAAGTTAGGTTGAACATGAAAAAAAGTTTTCAGTGCCAGGTATCTACCTCAAGATGTACGAGATGTATGTGAAATGTCAGGCTAACTTTGTCCCCAAAATTAGTACGTCAAATTGTCGCCATGACTACGACAGTCGTGGTTCGCATTTTAAAGGTTAGATACGCTTTGTTGCAGATGGTGGATAGTCAAACATTCAAAAGGCCGAAATTTCGAGATGAAAATGCAGTCTCGGTGCACTATCGGCCCGCCACTAATATCGTTACAGTGGCGGGTCGATATAATATGCAGACTAAGTCGACACCAAAATAACACCTAAAAATTTTGAACCATGAAAGTAAGTAATGGTGCAAAGATCAGGAATCGATACAATCAAGTACCACACCTGACCCAGGATACCAATGGGAAAGTGACAAACTCACAGAAGACACCACAAACGAGAGCCAAGAGGTCAGCCCTTTCCCAGCAGGTGACCACAAAGCACATATAAACAGACGCGCACAAAACATAGCAAACACAAGACAGAACAAAAACATAAAAGATCCACAAAAGAAGTACCGCCTTGGAACGGTCAGTAAAATATTTTACTGGAGGGCTTAAACCGGTTTAACGGCGCCAACCTCACCCTTAATTCAGATGTGGATCAAGACACATAGATATTTGGTTTGCATGAAAGACCCCTAACTTATCAATGCATCATCTCCTAAAACATATAAATCAAGATATAACAAGGAGATAAAGCAAGGATAAGGACTCAACAGTAAATTAAACTGAATACCGGAGCAAAAGAAATCCAACAGGTAAACCCCGGTGGGCCCGACAAACAGCCAAAGCATAAGGCCCCTACCATCTCATCAATAGATAAGTCTTTAAGTCGGAACCATCATAGAGTCGAATTTACGAGACGAAATCTCAAATTTTAAGATAATAAATCGAAGAAAAAAAGAATAAAATTGATATTTCGATATGCCAGTTTCGACTTGCATCCTTATTTCGACTTGTTAACTGGAAATTTCAACTACACAAAATAAAATACCGAAATTGGATGCGTCATCTCGAAATTTCAAGTTTATCTATTTTCTTCTTCCGGGACGAATATTCTTCGGTACAAAATCGACATCTGGGGAAAGGAGAAGATCTGTTTTAGAAACCTGAAAATACTTAGGAAATATTTCAAAAGATAAGGATGTGCATGTTTAATTAATTTGCCTCGGTTACAGGCCGCAAGATGTGCTTGTCCGTACGCCAAAAATGCGAAGTCTGGTAAACTTAAACTAGAAAGAGCTTATATCATACAGGTTTAGTTGTGAGACGCGAAAAGTACATCGACGTTTCTGAAATAATATCAAAGATTCAAAAATTTTGTCGTCTGCTGATAGCCTTTGCAAACAGTTTGGATCTAGATCAGGACCGACAGAACGCCGGCCCTGATCTGGATCCAAGCCGTTTGACACTCTGATAGTGTTCCTGTTCTTGAAAGATTTTTTTCGAAATAAAGCTAATTTTGAAAAAAAAAGTCAGCGGACAGACGACAACAAAAGCATAAACAATTACCAAACACACGGGTGGTAAACCTAGGAACTACCACGAAATTGTGTTAACGTAATTTTGTTCCCAAGCCACATCCGGGACACGTCGTGGTAGTTTCCAGGCCGAAAATTGGATAAAGAAAGGTTGGTGTCACTTTCATTTTTGCTTTATTTTACAACTTAGAACAAACAATGGTGAAATCCGACAATGTGGTTCCGTGTAAGTATGTCTCAGCGTCCCCTCTAGCCCAAAATTTTGTTTGAAAAGTTATTTTCTTTCTTTTGGTACGTGTTTCCCCACTGAGCATCGGACCAACTTTCCCCAAAGTTCGAAGGATTTTAGCCCATATTTGTCAAATTGAATGGAATTTGATATCATTTGACGATGGAAATGATAAAAAGACCCTGAATAAACATTCCTGCACAGAAAAAAAATCTGAGCATTTACTCGTAAACGATTCATGCTCCATTCGTCCTGTGTAGTAGTTTCCAGCTCATCGTGGTAGTTAAAATGCTATCGTGGTAGTTTCCAAGACTTTATAGGATGTGGCTTGGGAAAAAAATTACGTTAACACAATTTCGTGGTAGTTCCTAGGTTTACCACCCGTGAAACATTCAAAGATATAATCATGAATGGACCAGTTCATGAAAAATTTGGTACTTGTCGCATATATGCATAGCCATTCTTCAATCATGACGGTGCAGGTATCTAGTTGGAACAGAGGCTGAATTTTATGCATCCAGAGCCCTCACACACTGATAAATGTATACGTCGATTTGATGGTATTTACGCGTATTGCCGGTACTTCATAGACCGGAAGTGGTAGATATTGGTGTTAATACTATATAGAAAAACATGTCATATGCCTAAAGGACTATAGAATTAGATCGTTTTTAAGTATTCGGCATGCGCATGGCGATTTATGTAAGCATTTAGGAATAGATTCGAGTACCGATCATCCAGATCGGTACTCGAATCTATTCCTAAATGCTTACATAAAACCCATGCACATACTGAATACTTAAAAATGATTGAAGTCTTTAGTCCTTTAGGCATATGGTAGTTTTTCTCATGATTCGGTATTTACACCAATATCTCCCACTTCCGGTCCATGAAGTACCGGTAATACCATTCTCGCGAGACCTGACGATACAAGTAAATACCACCAAATCGACGTATACATTTACCAGTGTGCCTCAGCTACGAACAATGTACGTTCATGGGTTGTGTGCAATGGAACGAAACCTCTTGCGAGCCAGAGCCTTTTGGCAATCTCAGCTGAGCATTCGCTGCTCGCATAATGCGATTAGTACCAAAATATCATGAAATGGTTCAAATGTGTTTTTTTTTTATTTTTGCGAATTTCAAATTAATTAAGTATCTCTGCAGAACACGCATCCATGTAAACACAACATTAGAATTGTGTTTAGCTGGTGTGGGATTGTATGCTGGCAGAGAGAGAGAGAGAGAGAGAGAGAGAGAGAGAGAGAGAGAGAGAGAGAGAGAGAGAGAGAGAGAGAGAGAGAGAGAGAGGGGGGGATGTGTTAGGTGGCATATCTTTCATGTTAAATCTCTGGATTAAAGGGAGAAGAGTTTAATTGTTGTTGGAAAAAGTTATCAAATGGTGTGGGTCGATACGGATATGTTTCGGTATAGTAACTTTCAGGTTCAACTAAGTCTCGAAATGACATGAAAAACAGTTATCAAATGGTGTGGGTCGATACGAATATGTTTCGGTATAGTAACTTTCAGGTTCAACTAAGTCTCGAAATGACATGAAAAACAGTTATCAAATGGTGTGGGTCGATACGGATATGTTTCGGTATAGTAACTTTCAGGTTCAACTAAGTCTCGAAATGACATGGGTATGATCACATTGTCTCAACATTGTGCAGCCATTTTCGTCAATAATCATTCCGCCCGACTGTCGATGCGACATTCTGTCGAGTGCGAAGTTTTATTTGAGAAAGAATGTGTTGTTTAACAGCCTTATCACGTATCTGAAAATATGTAATTTCATAATCAAGTAGCTGGTGAGATTGTTCATGGGCTTTTGGTCATACCTAAAGACACTAGGTATCCAAGTTTTCAACATTAAAGCTAGTCTCTGTAGCTGAGCAGGTCGGTTTTAGCACAACCTTTTTGCAGGTTTTCGTATGTACGTGTATCTGGGTACACTAGAAAACGAGCATATACTAATGCTTTATAACAAAATGCTAACCAAAAGTCGTCTTTTTCGTAAACGGGGTACAAGGGTTGCTTTTTACTGCATTCTGCTTTTCATATTAACTTCCAAAATCAATGATATCGAAAGAACTGAATATGATTTGGAAGAAATGATAGAAATAACAGATATGGCAAATGATGAGTCAATACAAAAATTAAGAAACAGAGATTGCAGTAAGGTTACGGTTCAGGCGGGGTGTCAATATATCTCAAGATCAAACACGTGCACTCGGCTGGCTCAGAGTACACCCATTGCTGGTTCAGAGTACACCCATTTATGCCTTATGATGAAATTTCCCGACGAATCCATTTCGAATTAAAGTTTTTTTGTAGTAATTTTCAATTTCATTCGAATTTTAAAAGTGAATTCTTTGAGCAAACAGTGCAGAACCAGATCATACGCCAATGGACGCTAGACTTTTTGTCTACGGCTTAGCGACTATCTGAGATTTGGTTCGTTTCGCCGGAAGTGAGAATAAACAAATCGTTCATGTAATTGTGTACAGAGGCGTCCCTAAGTCCAAACGCACCGAATGGATATAACTAACTAGAGAAATCAGCTTGATCTGCCTGCCTGCCTGTTTGTTTGTGTTTTAGTTTGCCCTAGAAAATTCATGGCTGTAAAATTAATGGAAAGTATGGAAACAACAGCTTTTATAAAGCAGGGGTAGGCGATTTCGAAGGACACAAATTCAGCAGCAAGTTAACCGTCTTTAGTTTTGTTTCCTGGCTCAACAGTGTTGTGTCCTATGCTTCGCTGATGGTTACACATTCTTTATTGAACGATTCAAAATGTATTGACAGTGCGTTATGCTCAAATTATTGCCCATTTAAAGATACGGAATACCCCACCCACTCTGATTACTATAGTCTAGCGATAAAATTCAACATCTTGAGTCTTTCAAAGTTTTATTTATTTTCGATCGGTTTTGTTTGCAGGGACAAAGGTCATTTACAAATGACAGATTCCAATTAAATTACGCGGTGCATCACGTTTCTTCTGCATTGTGTTAGTGACGTTAACGTAAGTTTTGAAGACGTTCTCAATCACGTGACAAAAAATTCCTGACATGCTTTACATAAAATCGTAATCGCCATATGATTGCAAGTGTAAGTAGTCAATGTCAAAATGGTGAGTTTGCATAAATGTTACGTATGGAGAATTTTCTTAAAATGAGCTGTAAACTGATGTTTTAATTTGACGTTAGTTTTCAAAATATGTACGTTATCAATTACTGATGATTATAAAAATAATAAACTGCATTACTGGTATTGGTATCATACACGCTACAGTGTAAATAAAAATAACCAAAAAACATCAGCCGGACTTTGCAGGATAGCACTGGATGCTGTATGCTACCATGTGTCGTCAACAGCAACGTCGCGTTATGATACGGTCAAATTAACGACTGATTCGCACATTAAACGCTGCAAGTAGCTTTTCAATCGTATTTACCGTTTGCGAGAAAATTGCAAAATTATGGTGATGCGTTTTCAAAGTCCTCTAGCATATTATGCTTAGCGTCGACCAAGCTTTTTGCTTATACTTGTAGGGAATATTCATATGACTTCTGATACTGTGTATACACGCATTCCCACCGGAGCCTTCACTTATCAAGCATACGCCTAATTACGTATATATGGTTTATGAATTATCTCCTTATTTTCATAGGTGAAATTTTCGCGGAAAGGCTGAGGACGTCAGCCCCAAAATACCGAATTAGGTAGATTGTTGAAGCTTCTTTGGCTCGACTTTTGAACCTGCCCACCATTATTTGTTGGGTGAATGTGAGCTGTGAATGTGCTTGATTATTCACAACATGGAAGTAATGTACCAGGATTAACTTCAATGCAAAAAGGAAAGAAACCTGTTTTTGAGGTTTTGTTACCGTTTGGGACTCCATCCATCCTGCTCAGCTACAAAGACTAGCTAGAATATTGAAATTTTGCCTGTTGCAAGATTAGTTACTATACACCCAATAGTCAATATACTTTCGAGACTGCGCTTTTGTTGTTCTAATGCAACAAAGCGAGATTTTCTCGTGACGAGACCACTTCTTCAGAAAATTTAAGAGCTGGCAGGAAAACTGGCTTATAGTATAATGCTCAAATCAGATTTTTTTATGTCCCAATGTCCTCTATTTTTTGTGAACAGTATAGTTCCTGGCCTGTTGTGGACAGTATAGTTCCTGGCCTGGAGGCTATAAAACTTGAGTACAGTCTCAGACTCAAAATAAAGCGCAATGATTGGCTGCTTGCGGACACGTGTCCGCAAACAGCCAATCATTGCGCTTTATTTTGAGTCTGGGAATGAACTCTCCAGGCCTGGACAACATATCCGATGCTTATGCTCCGTCTGTCCGTCCAACCTGCAAGACCCAAGGACTGTTTGTCAGAGAAAATATTTAATCCTTTAATCATATGACATTCCTAAAGAGAGACTAAATAACAAAGACGACGATATGAAGAAAGAGCATGTGAAATGCAGGTTCCCAGCAGGTTCTAGAGACAGTGTTTGGCAAAAGCAATAACGGTAATTAAAGTCAGCAACTATTTTAACTAATCAGGTGGACCTATTCCAGTAAAACGATAACAAAAGAAAATGTCATACATGTATTACTGGCGCATGCGGCGGATCAAGAAATTTCCTTCAGGATGCGTGCGAATGTGTTTGTGTGTTTCTAATGATATTGTTTCTACCAAAATTTATGACAAACGTGACGACTTTGATTTTGAAATTGTCAATTTCCCATTTTTAGATGGTGATGTTCCTCGTTCTACATCCTATGGAGTCTATATCTCTCAACTCATTCGTTTTGCTAGAGCATCTAGCTATGTTGCTGACTTCAACACTCGCAATAAATTGTTAACTCAGAAACTTCTTAAACAAGGCTATCGGTATCATAAACTTCGCAAAACATTTTCAAAATTTTATAGACGATACTATGATTTGATTTCTAAATTCCAAGTTGGACTTAAATCTCTCTTGCGTCAAGGACTTTCGGAACCTGATTTCTATGGTGACTTGGTGTATAAGTTGAAAAAGATTGTTGGCTCTAATAATTTTTCAGCGCAGTTCATTAAAATAATTTCCCATTATAAAAAGATTGGCTATAACATTAATGTATTGCAACAGACTGCATGCTTGGTTGTCAACCCAATCACGGTTGGCAACTTTGCTTCCTCTTTAATTGCACGCCGGTGGGTCGGACTTCAGGCTCTATGATGGTTCCGACTTAAAGACTTATCTATTGATGAGATGGTAGGGGCCTGATGCTTTGGCTGTTTGTCGGGCCCACCGGGGTTTACCTGTTGGATTTCTTTTGCTCCGGTATTCAGTTTAATTTACTGTTGAGTCCTTATCCTTGCTTTATCTCCTTGTTATATCTTGATTTATGTTTTAGGAGATGATGCATTGATAAGTTAGGGGTCTTTCATGCAAACCAAATACCTATGTGTCTTGATCCACATCTGAATTAAGGGTGAGGTTGGCGCCGTTAAACCGGTTTAAGCCCTCCAGTAAAATATTTTACTGACCGTTCCAAGGCGGTACTTCTTTTGTGGATCTTTTATGTTTTTGTTCTGTCTTGTGTTTGCTGTGCTTTGTGCGCGTCTGTATATATGTGCTTTGTGGTCACCTGCTGGGAAAGGGCTGACCTCTTGGCTCTCGTTTGTGGTGTCTTCTGTGAGTTTGTCACTTTCCCATTGGTATCCTGGGTCAGGTGTGGTACTTGATTGTATCGATTCCTGATCTTTGCACCATTACTTACTTGTAGGTGTGTGTGTGTGGGGGGGGGGGGGAGGGTGGGCAATTTCCCCCTTTTAAAGTCATCAACGTATTTTACAGACGGACGTACAGACCTCAATTCTCGAGGGGACGTCCGTACCAGTATTTTCAAGGAAACATATAGCCACTTTTGATTTTCCAAAGGTGGGAGGGGGTGGGGTCCGGATCCCCTGTCCCCCACTGGATCTGCCAATGCTGGCGTATGTTGGGTCATTTTATGTACAGTCACTGTGACCAGTTCCGAGAAGAGCCATAGTTCTTGAAAGTTACATGTACCAGTATCTGCAAAGTGATATCAATTAGGCAGGTTGTGGAAATTACAAAATTTGATACTTGCTCAGGGACAAGTAAATGGCACCAAGAAAATTCTACTGGCCCAGAAAACAGAAAATGAAAGCCAACTCTATTTCAGTTTTATTGTCATTTGAAGTTACCTGTACCAATCGATGTTGCCTGTGGCTTTTCTAGATTTGATATGAGAGATAACTATCATCTGTTTGGGAAGCTCTTGTTCTTTTGAATCCTTATCTTTGTTTTATTTCCTTTTTATTTACTAGGAGATGATATTTCGATAAGTTAGGAATCTTTCATGCGAACCAAACATCTATTTGTTTTGATCCACATAAAAATAAGGGTGAGATCGATACCATGAAACTAGTTTAAGCCCTCCAGTAAGAATCTTTTACTGCCCGTTCCAAGGCGTTGCGTCTTTTGTGGATCCTTTTTGTTATTTATGTTTCGTGTCTGCCATGCTGCCTGTTCATTGCAGCCTTTTGGTCACCTGCTGCTAACCTCTTGGCTCTCTTGTATGTGATGTTTTATTGTGTTTTGTCACTTTCCGATGTGGTGTCCTGGGTTAGGTGTGGTACTTGATTGTATCGATTCCTCATCTTTGCCTTCTACCTTACTTTGATTTTATAATTTTCTCTTTATACGTTACAGTAACGAGGCATCCACAGGGGTTTTGAGAAGCAGGGGAAACACATGTATTTAATTCAGGGGAACACAGGAACAAAGGCCGAATTTGGAGGGAGCAGGTAAACAAAGACAATATTGAGAAACAGGGAACAATTAGAAAATATTTTTTTGATTATTTGGGAACATGAGGACAAGCCAATTTATTTCAGGGGAACAGGTACACACTGAAAGGTCCTCAGTAATACGACATAAAAAGAAAACTTTACATGTTAGAACATTTTGTATAGCTTTTATTAAAAATGCAAAAAAAGATTAAAATTTAAATAATAACGAAAAATAATGTCCGACATCTTTCAGGGCAGAGTAATTGTAAAGTCAGGAATAAAATAGAGCCAAATTGGTCATATGTAACGTAATGTAGCAACCGTACTTCGTCAGGTGAACGGATTCAAAATGTCCATTTCTCAAAAAACAGTTTGAATATGATATGTAAATACAATTTTGCATACACATTGATATTGACATTAACTAGCAAAATTTTATCTCACGGATTTCTAGCTTAGCAATTCAATAATTCAAACCTCAATGTTTTACTAGATATAACTCATATCTATTGATCTCCATTAACGTACTATTAACACTATTCTAAGGTTGTGCTGATGCTTTACGTTCCAGTCAACAATATTACATTCATGTCGGGACGTCTTCCTGTCTTTCTTCGTTGAACCAGTACAAAGCAAAAAATAAAGGACACAGCGCATATATATAATATAAAATACTATGTACATCCCTCATTTAATACCCTCCCACTCCCTACACATCCACCCTGGGTAATATGTTTGAGATATGCTGTTAAAATGTTTTCCCAGTCGTATTTAAAAGATGTCAGTACTACTATATACATATTTTTATCACCGGGCCGCGTAGCGCAGTCGGTAACGTGTCTGGCTACAGATGCGTGTCTGACTGCAGATCCAGGGATCACGAGTTCTATCCCGGCCCGGTACCATACTTTCGTGGAGATTGATCATGAAATAATTTCTACGGTCATTCTCCTCCCTTCCGCTGATTTATTCATGAAGGGTTGTTGTCAGTTACAAGCGAAAGTATGCGCACAAATTACTGGTTAACCGCTTGCACAAGCCTGCCCAGGAAAAAGTGTGGTTAAGTGAACTGACCGTCCCGCAATGACCATAGCTGTTGACATGGGACGTAAAGCAACAAAAACAAACAAACAAACATATTTTTATCAGTTTTTATAAATTATCTATATATCAAAAAATATTTGCATATACTTGGTACATTGGCCATCAGTAGGGACCAAGATGAAATGCCACAATAGGCCACATTTCATCAAGATCTAAACTGTTTAATATAAACGATCTTTAGGGACAGAAATACTTTATACTTGGGAAATTCTAACTTCTGATCCCTTGAATCTTGGTCCGTACAAAGACCTGTGGTGGATAAGAAACTATTAAAAAATATTGATAATTTTTCACTCGTAGTTTGTTCATCTCATTCTGGACCAGTGTAAAACAAAAGACGATGCTACCTACCCTGTGACACTAAATTTCATCTCTCAGAATGTCGTCTGCAGGCATTATAGAGAGACGGTCCAATTTCTTGCCTTTTCGCTCAAAGTAATCCATATATGAAACATAATTTAATATATTGCAATTCCCACTGCGTTCACTATAGTTATACCATGTTATTGTTTATCGTCTGCCCACATATTATCCATCGAATTAATTCCATTGCCAAGTGTCATAATTCCATTTCTGTGGCATAACGTGTTACCAGACGCTGACGAGCCCTCTAATGAAACGTTAAAAAATGTCTCCAGTTTTTTTTAATAACTCTTTACCTCCTTGTGTCGTCTGCTGATAACCTTTGCAAACATTTTGGACCCAGCTCAGGCCCGACATAATGTCGGGCCTGGTCTGGATCCAAACTGTTTGACACTCTGATGGTATTTCTGAAAGAAAGATATATTTTTTTTTTAATTTTCATTTCGAAAAACAATCAGCAGACGACAAAAAGCATGAAAAATTACCCAGCAGGCAAAGAGTTAAAAAAAGGGAAGTCCTTTAGAAAATTTATTCAAACTCACATGCGCTTTTATCCACGTCTGCTGCAAATAACAAACGAGGAAACTATAACGATTCACTGGAAACCTAAACGCTCACTGTGTTTGCATTAAAACTTTTTGCATTATGGGAAATTTTTGCATGTTTTTTTTGTCGCCTGAAGATTATTTTCAAAACCAACCGTTTCAGGAATACCATCAGAGTGTCAAACAGTTAAGATCCGGATCTGCCCGACGTTTCGTCGGGCCTGATCTGGGTCCAAACTGTTTACAAAGGTTATCAGCAGACGGCACTAGTAGGCAAAGAATTAAACAACTTTTTTTCTCACATGCTGTAAGATGCAATTTTGAAAGGCTATAATATTATTCTTCACGTCATGAGAAATCCAGCTTTTGTATGCGAATATAAAGGCTCAGATAAGCCTGCGAATCCACACAATGTCTGATCAGTGCATATCGATGTAATATTGGTTAGTGTAGCCTTTTAAGCGTCCAAAGAATCTTCTAATTTTGTTACTTCTTTAAGAAAAGTAATACAGCAATACAAGGCGGATCTGCATATGATTCAAAATGTCCACACTTTCAGTCAAAACTGCAGAGCGAATCAAAAGACAGACCACTACCAGAACGTGCATCTGAAAGCCAATGAGGTACACTTTATTCTAACCGAGTAACAAAACTTAGAAGCTTGCATAATGAAAGGTTTAGCTCTTAGCATGCCGAGAGATGCTTTTTTGTCGTCTGCTGTTATTTTTCTAAAAGAATAATGTTTTCGAAAAACTCTTTCAGAAATGCAAACAGCGTGTCAAACAGTTTGAATCCAGATCAGAACCGACGTTTAGTTGGGTCTGATCTGGGGAGAACCCGTATGCAATGGTTATTACCAGACGACACTGGCAGATAAAGAATCAAAAACCTGTGTCACATCTGCTAAGGTACTAAAATCTCCCCACCACTACAAAACGTATCTTACGGACATTGAAATGATCACTGCCTTTTGAGTGTCGTCTGCTGATAACATTTACAAACAGTTTGGACTCAGATCAGGCCCGACAAAAAGTCGGGCCTAATCTGGGTCCAAACTGATTGACACTCTGATGGTGTTGACACTCTGATGGTGTTCCTGAAAGACTTTTTTTTGGAAAAGTTGATTTTGAAAAAAAAGAGCGAAACAATCAGCAGCCGACAAAACGCATGAAAATTTGCCCAGGAGGCAACCGTGTTTGAGCATACTCGCGAGAATCTGCTAGGTAACGATTCACCTGGGTTGTATATTTTTGAAAACAAAATATATGATTGTCCGGGTTCGGTAAACGTTTTCTGTCTGATCTGGGTCTTTGCTTTGGGCACCATGGGCATATAGTCAAGTCTCGTTTTGCTTGATCAGCATTCAAGTTGAAATAAAATCATAAAACACGTGTTGAAAACGGTTGAAAATGATACCTAAAGACTGTATTTTGTTTACATAGGTTCGATATAAAAGCGTACAATCTGAGGCAAACAAAAATGTACCCTGTCGAAATCTATAATGCACATGTGAACCAGGGAATCGTAGATTCAGTACATATAATTCCCTAACTTTTCATTCTGCATACTGGTAAACAGGTACATGTATTTCGTAAACAGTGAAGACCCTGATGAAATGGCACATAAGGTGGCATTTCATCAGCGTCTACATTGTTTTCTTAGACGAAAACAATTTTCAGGCACAGAAATGCATCATTTTATAGAAAGGTTGACCGGCACCACCTTCGAGTACAAAATAGACCAATCCAAACATATTGTATCCTTATGTATTGGATACTCCATCAGAGGCATTGATGATGCCAGGCATAGTCTTTTTGTGAAAGCGAAACGTGACCTAGAGGTGTTGCCTCCAAACCATGGTGCATTTGAATTACATATCACAAGGGCAAACTATCAAGCCAAGATATGGCCTCAAGCAGACCATGTAATAATGGATCTAGAAAATAAACCTACTGAAAGTATTGACTTGTGGTAAGAAAGTACAGACTGACTAGAAGTTGTTTGGAAGTGCTTGCTAGTTATCCCAGTTGTGTGCATGTAGTCAATTAGCTGTTTATGCAAGGCGAAACGTGTGTCAATGAGATGCAAGTGATCTAAAGCATCTCTGAAATGCACACCATCCCGTAGGTTTGATGTCATTGGTTTTCCAAATCTTACATATTCTACCCAAAACAGAACTGCTATAGCAATACTTGTTGTGAGATAATTCACTGTTTGAGTGCACTGACAAACTATGATTACTGATTAGTTTACAGATGAAAATGGAAAAGAAAAGTTCAGAATAACTTGACATTGAAGTTTACTTAACCAAGTTCACACTGTCTTAAGCCAGCCACGAATGTATCTTTTGCCCTATACTGCGAAGAACATTCATATATTTTAACACACCCAGTTTTGCCCTATGGCATATCAATCTGATGATGTTCCTTAACTAAAGTGATATTGTTCAAGTACTAGAATTAATCGAAATAGCACTAAGCAATAGGCATTAAGTTGGCAAAAATCACACTTCTTGCATATTAGGGAGACGACACTTCCTTTACATTTAGGTTAAACGAATTGAAAAGGGAGAATGGCATTAGTTGTGTCCCATTTCGAATCTTACAACATGTCCTTAATAAAGCTTATACTTTGTCATACATGTTTAGTTCAATTGGCAGAAGTTGCATTCTACAACTGCTGGTTGTTTTGGACGATTGGAGTAAATTTTAACTATGGCTGCTAGAATTCTCAGTTCAAAATTGCAAAGTGGATGAGTATGGCAATGTAAGATGTAAATTTGATTATAAACTGTTAGATAAAGATGGAAATCTATCATCATTACCAATGGACACTACTGAAAAAGAAAAAAGATATAGGTATATGGTTTCAGAATAATATGAAATTTGATAACCACATAACATATATGGTAAATAGATGTAATAAACTTCTAAGCCTTATTAAAAGAATGCATAAGTCTTCAGATAAAGAGTCATTTTTAACGCTATATAAGAGTTTGGCTAAGTCAATTATTGATTATGGAGGCAGTGTCTATTTTCCAATAACTAAAAAGATTATACAATTAATAGTAAACATTCAGAAACGAGCTACTAAAATACTACCTGAATTAAAAGACCTATCATAAACAGAACGTCTCAAAAGATTAAGTCTTCATACACTACATTATAGAAGAACGCGCTATGACTTAATACAGTTAGATAGGATAGTTCATGGCTTTGATGAAATTGAACCAGGAAAGTTTGTTGATTTTAATGACAATTGTATGAGAGGCCACTTATTTAAGATACAATAACCTAGTTGTAAAAAGAAATTGAGAATGGATTCGTTTCTAATAAGATGTATCAATATGTGGAACTCCATAAGTGAAGATATAGTTTCAAGCAACACAGTTCTGAAATTCAAAACATTCGACAAATTCCTTTTGCCAGATAGATATAATCTGGCAGGAATCTACTGAAAGGACTATCTACAATCTAAACACAGGAATTGAAAACGCGAATTAGTTAAGAGTAAAGTTTAGAGAGAGTATTACAAGCTCAAGCTCCAAACGAGCATTTACAACTCTTCAACATCAAGAATCAAGAATCGTCAAGAACGACCTCATTTTAGAATATAATCACCTGGAGTATTCTAAGCATTTTAATAATAGTTTTGGACTTATAGTTATATGACCTTTGATTAAAATATCAAGGTCAAAATACTTAAAATCTGTCTATGTGGCTTACAATACCAACATATTTAAATGTAAGTGGTTCATGTTTGGGTCACTGATTGTCCATGGCTTGTAGATGATAAAAACCCTTTTGGATTGCTGATATGACCTTGTAGGAGACAAATGTCAAGGTTGTGGTATTTAATGTAAGTACGGATATTTACAATGGACACGCCCACAGATTGAAACCCTTCTAGTTATCATTGTTTGACCTCTTTTTTTTAGAAGAACACACTTTAAATGATGTATTTATGTGTGCGTATGTTATGAGCATTTGTAATATAATGTTAAATTATTCAAAGATGTTTGTCAATCAAAACACCTTTCAAATATTTTGCACATCCTTTGTACTTTTATAAACATAAATCCATCAGAGTGAAAACTTGAATCTTTTAGCTTGATGTGTGTCCTATTACCTTGGACATGGTTCTTCTAACTAGTACAATGTCCAACAACATGACGTAGCACACTTATTCGAAGCATCGATGAACCTGAAGAAGCCACTAAAAGCCAGAAAACGTTTCTCTAGTAACCACCAGTGTAAGACACATTATCCAACCCACTGTGCAGTGTATCTTAATCAGTTAATATAAAAGAAACGTTGATCCAAACCTCATAACATTAATACTTATTTATAGACATTGCAATATTGTACATTGACACGATTAATCAGTACCATCATATTACAATAAATATTGTCATAATATATCACTGGTACAATACATATTGATACAAATCCCCTAAACAATATTGTTATATTATCATTAATACAAGAAACCCTTACACAATATTGTTATATTATCATTAATGCAAGAAACATTGATCCGAATTGTTGGCATTTTATTATTTACCATTTTATCTTTTATTAGCAGGAAAAATTCATGCTCATCTCAGTTAAGCGTGGAAAAAGTTCTATAACCTCAGGACTAGATTCTTTCAATTAACATGTTGGTAAAATGTAACCAAGTATTACAAACACTTTCATGACATAACCAAGCGAAGCGGGTTACTAATCGGTTTAGACTTGGCCATATTCCAAATTTTAAAGAAAAAGTAAGAAAGCCTCTTTTGTATATATTTTGCTGTAATTTTGCATGCACTGGGTTATTCGCATGATGTAACCAAATTGATTCTAAAGGTATAAGGGGATTATCGAGGTATAATTATTCGTGTTTGTGATGAAATTTTGCTTACAAATTGATGTTGAAGCTTATCCTGCAGGACTTTTTATGTAGTCAATAATGTTTGAACATTCAACTAGCAGGATTCTAGGATTAGCATGTATTATCTTGCACACCAGATAAGGATATCTGAAATTTTACCCTGGGATAGAAAATCTTATCTTACCCATGCTAACTTACCCAGGACGTCAAGTGACGTCAAGTGAAATTGCATCTTAGCGTATTCAGGGACTTGTGATAGCTCATTTCAAAATAAATAAAAAATAAACAAATAAAAATAAATTAAAACAGTGGTGAGCAAGAAAAAAATCCATTATTCTGGTGGGGTTAGGATAGAAAAATCCGTCCCTTAGGACCACCGTTTGTAATCACTCGGCAAGCCTTGTGATGCCAAACGGCGATCCTCGGGACGGATTTTTCTATTCTATCCTCACACTCATGATAAATTCTTATTTACAAACAGGCTGAAAATCAAAAATGTTTTCAATATAATGATTCTCCTTAATGACACTATGGTGGGCCATGTCTCAGATTAAACGAGGACAGTGGCCTAAAACCCTAATCCATGGGCCCGTGTCTTTTGCTTGTCTTCCGTGGTTGGATAGTGGCTTTCAATAGCTGTGAGTGCCTGTAGATTATGAGCCCCTTTATTTGGTTCATCATAGTTTATTAGATTCGATTATTTATTAAATCGAAAGTCGCTTCCTCTCGGTGCCAAAGAATGGCCTGTGGTCAGTAATTGGGTTATTTCCTAATCATAGTCAATCGTATTTGATCCAGGTTAAGCATGGTTACAAGCTTAAACTAACATATAATAATAACTATACGTTGAAAATAAAAGTGGAAGAAACAACAACTAAACAACAACAACAATAAAAAACGAGAAAATGCATATTTTATACTGTTGAAGAGCTACATATATAGCCCCAACGTACGGCAAACGATCAGCAAGCACCCCGGACTATGATGTTTATTATCGCTTATGAGTAGCTATCTAGTGGCGATACAGGCCAAAATATTGGACTGAGCCTCCATCAACGTTCCTACTATGAGTATGCAAGCAGCGAAGGCTCAGACGATCTGTATCAAATATCTTATGCTGGCTCATATACAGTAGTCTAAGTTGTTGACTGGAGCGTAAAGCACCAGTACAAACAAAATACAGTCTTAGCGTCGGTTGATTTCAAATCAATTTCATCGAAATCGCTCCTCAGATTCACTCGTTGTACCGTGGTACTCTGTGTGCCTTTTAATTTCCATTTAAAGGTGCCTAGCATGCAGGTAATTAACCTTTTCAAGTCCAATCCTTAGTACTCTCTCGGCCCCACCAGCAAACAACAATCATATAGGACCACTGTGGTAGGTTTCCCCTTAAATCAGAGCTTTATAGTTCAAGTACAGTCCTCTAAAATGAGAAGAATTGATTCGGATATCAAACCCTGCATCTAAGTCAAAATTCGAAAGGATGAACTGTTGTCTGCAAGATCTTTAAATGTATTCAGTCCGAGGTAACATTTTTAAATTTGCATCTCGTTACCGCTTCATTTAAAAATCAACAATATGTAATCTTCTTAGGAATATATGGTAAATACTCAGAGCCTGGTGGCGATGCGTTTCAAATAGGACCCCTGTGTGTTTTATTAGTGACACGAGAGCGATTGCGCTCAGTTTGATTTAATAACATCATTCATGCATATATTTCGCCCAAAAACCTCAGCGATCTTTTTAGTTGGATTGATTTCTTATAAAGCTGTCATGGTTTGGGATTCTTATTTGCATTAGATTGAACTAAGAAAACCTGAATTCATTGCCATTCTGAGCTATAGCGGAGAAAATAATTGAGCCACTTCGCCTGAAAGCCTGAAATGTTCTAGAAATTCGAACACTAGTCTCTTGCCAAAACGGCCTAGGCAAACAGCGCAGTCCCTTATCAGACTGCTTCTTCAGAAGCAGTCTGACAAGGGTCTTCGCCTTTTGCTATTCACACAAGCATTGTTTTTTTCCAGCCCTGAAAAACCAATGTTCACACATGGATTGTTTTAGCTCTGAAAACCCAAATTTTTTTAGAAAAGTGTTAGAAATTTTAGATCATTTATACTCCGTCCAGATAAGAGACGTTGGGCGGTTCTTAGCTAAGTTCAACCCCTGGACAAATGCATTTGGAAATCGGCTAGTCAGGTTGCATTGTTCGCTTATTCACCCATCTGTGAAACTCTCCACACCAAAAGTATATACCTGTAGTCTTATAGTTGCCGTATCGTGGAAAATAAGCGTTTCGAATTATTGAAGATGAATCTGATCAGCCCAGATACCTTGTTTGAAATATGTACATACATGCATCTTAAAAACGTACGTGTATCTTAAACTATACAACCAAAACTGAATTCTTCGACAATGAAATCTACAATCACACAAGTTTTATTGTTTTATAAAAGATATGTGTACCCTTTCCTTGTGATCCATGTATTGAACCCTTGTTGAATTTTAGTGTGCGTGTGTGGGGGTAGGGGGCTTTTTTTTTGTTGTTGTTGTTTTAATGCCTTTTTTCGAATTTAGAGCTAAACACGAAATCGTTTTCTTGCCAAACAAACAGAATTTGGAAGAATATTTTCATCGACAACATTTTTAATGCGAATATTTTCATATAGCATACTAAAGGTAAACCTGTGTACCAGTAGACGCACACAACTGCAGCAAAAAATAGAAATGAGTGTCTCTTTTGTTATTTTTGAGTTGATTTTGTTTGATTGTATTGCTGTTTTGCGTGGCTACTAATATTTTTGTAGCCATGACGCGACGTTTCCTGGCCACCTAGGTTGAACCAGTACTTAGCAGAGAATAAAGTGTCTTGCTTAGGACATTTCGAAGTGCTTTCATTGAACCTACTCAAAACAGCGATTCTTTAATCATAGGTCTAACACACTAGCACTGAGCAACTGTGGACCTCGATTATTTGAGTTGATACTTAACATCCCAGTCATGCGTGGGTCGAAAAACTTTTGTCAGAGGGGGTCCAACTTTGACAACGTTTTTTGCTGTTTTTTAGTTGATGAGAGGAGAGATGATCAAAATACCACTAAAAGCGGGCCATCATCGGCCCGCCAGCGAAACGCCATTTATATGGCGTTTTGCTGGCCTCCTGATGATGGCCTAACATTGAATTCTGGCCTAGTGGCTTTGCGATTTTTCAGGAGATCCGTACCAGTATTGCTAAGAAGCCCTATTTTTGTGAACTTTCTAGGGGGGGGGGGGGGTCTGGACCCCCTGTCGCCCCCCCCCCCCCCTCTGGATCCGCCGATGCCAGTCAAGAAATTTTCAGCCATGTCAGGACGTATCCTGGGTTGAACAAGTACTAAATAGAGTATAACGTGTCTTGCACAAGGAAACAATATGGTGCCTCCAGAGAGATTCAAACCAACGGCCCCTTTATCCCAAGTCAAGCACTCTACCACTGGTTGACTCTACAGGTATTATACAGCTATTTGGTCACTGTATCACCACGTGGTATGCGATTTCCCTGTCTCATTTCAGCTAACGGAGAAAGTGACCAGTTGTGGGCGTGGCTAGACATTGACCCAAAAGCCGATTAATAACTGCAGTTTTTGAAGGCTTCATTCATACCAGCCTGCTTGTTGGGTTAGTTCAATAATGTGTAATCACTAAACCTATATTACATGTATGCCGTTTATATCTGTATATCATGTGTAAAACATTTCAACCTCTGTACCAGTGTATGCAGCTTTGTGTTTTAGATGGTTACTTGAGACATGGCTGAATAGTAAATACAAAGGAAATTAAAGATAAAAGCACGCTCCATGCAATCAGATCTTCATTACGCTGTGCAACCTGACTCTATATCTTTATACATGTAGCAGCAAAAGTCGTTCTAACATAGACCAGTCTGCCTTGCGGATCTTGACTATAATTCACATAGGTTCTAGGAGGCCCTGACTAGTGAGCAATTGTATATAACCAATGTGTCTGTTTTCTGCGAACGTTTACCAGGCATACTAATCGTATAAAGCTGGTCGCCTTTGTCGTCTACGGTTCAGTTGTTTTGCACGATTAACCCTTAAAGCGCAATTCACAGCAAAATTCGACTGCTTTTGTCGTCTGCTGAAAAGTTTTAGAAGCCTTTCCAACAAAGTAAGTAAGGGTGCAAGGATCAGGAGTCGATACAATCAAACAGTGTAGACTCAGATCAGACTGCTCCTATACGAGCAATCTTATCTAAGTCCACACTGTCGGTCTCTATACTTAGCTTTGTTAAATAATGTTAGCAAAGAATTGCAGCAGACGACAAATATAGACGGAATTTTCGGATGAGTTTTTTGCTGGCGTTTTAAGGGCTAAAGCGTACTTATGCTGTTTTACCCAATTTACTGTAGACCAGCCTAAATTGACAGTGAATGGCAGTGTTCTGTCTGACACGCCCAACGTCCGTTACCTGGTCGCTCTATACCGTATTTATATTCGAACATGAAATGGTCTATTTTCGTCTCCCAATTGATTCGCTGGAATTGTTATTTACCCCCTAAGAATTGTATTTCATTTACAACACAGGAGGCTTTGGTCTATGACTGTGTTATTCAATGCCAGTTGGACCTATCATTTTGTCTCTACCGAGTGTTTTCACTTGTCCAGTTTAATCCTCACTTTTCCCTTAATACCCGACTGAATACACCTATTTTCCTGGTTATAATAGTCTGAACTCTTAAGTAACGTATATTACAATGTAAATGACTCCCTTGTAATTTCTAGTTCCTAATATTCCGAGGGCTGGCAGCAATATACAATGGAAAAACACCAGGAAATGCCACACTGACAGAGCATAATAGAACCGTACAGTCGCTTTTAACCCTTATTTGGCGAGCGTACATTAGCGCAAACTCACTTGAGCCGTCGGTGCTCGACAATGCTGTAAGTGCCAAGGTCTCATGTGCCTGCCTGCGTGCTTTCAAGCCTATTTCAAGCCCTAGATTCGTACATGTAAATAAAATGCCGTACATTTGGTACATTGTTCGACCCTTGGGTCTGCACTATCATCACTATGTGAGTCCGTCCGTGCGTCAGTAGATAGTGAACATGTTCATAACTCTTGGAGCACATGGTATATTGTGATCACATTTTGCATACATGTCAACATTCCCTCACCAGTGGCATGCGAAACCACCTTTTTGGACGGACCAGGGTTTGCTCAGCATCAGTCCAGCCACGTTTGTGGTTAGTTATTGAAAATCCCCATAACTCTTGAGCCTTATGGGTTATTTGGATCAAATTTTATTTATTTATTTCAATATCGTCCAGCCACTGGTAAGCAAAGCGGTGACGAGGGTTTGCCGAGCATCATTTCGGTCGGTTGAGGTCTTTTAGTGAAAATGTTCATAACGCTTGAACAGCATGGTATATTTTAATCAAATTTTGTATACTAATACATTTTAACATTATCAAGACACAGGTATGTAAAACGGTGACTAGGCTTCGCCAAGAATTTTTATCTCCATAAAGTCCAAGCATACGTTGTACAACGTTTAGTGAATTAGCCCCCTTGTTGCAAGGAGATATGCTACTTTGTCGTGTGGTAGAAGCGAGTTATTGGAAATTCACAGCAAGCTACTGTATATAATTGATCTCTGAGTACTGTTAATGAACTCAAGATTGCACGACCCTTGGGTCCGCACTATTATCGCTGTGTGAGTCCGTCCATCCATCTGTCTATCAATCCGTCCATCCGTAAGTGAAAATGTTCATAACTCTTGAACAAGATGGCATATTTCGATCAAATTTTGCATGCGTATGCATGGCAAATTTTCCTACTACTGGCATGCGTAACAGTCGTTTATGATGGACGAGGCTTTGCTGAGAATAAGTCCGGGCGGTTGTTGCTGTCAGTAAAATGCCCATAACTCTTGAACCAAATGATATATTTGGATCAAAGTTTGCATACTTATTCACCAGCGCGTCAGCGCTGGTGATATACGTTAGTAAACTTCCATTGGGCGCGTGTTCGATTCGGGCCTGTTCCATTAGCAAGTTGCGGAAATGGATCAGGTGTTAACTCCCCAACAGCAGTGTCTTTTACAATTCTTTCTCTCATACTCCCCGTCGACCAAGTTACTTCCAAAATTCCATCATTGCGTGAGCGATGTTGATATACTTCGGATACTGGATTGCTTCTAAAAGCGAAAACGCCTATTAGAGACCTTACCACTGAGCGAGAATACCGATCAAACATGGACCCTTCGGATATTCTAGACTAAATGTGACGAAATATCTAGATGTAGATGGGTCAGTTTCAATATGCCCCCTAGGCAGTATGTGCATTGACTTCGAATGAGGATACGGTTGAATGACCTAATACATACTGCTGGGGAGGGGGTTAACTCTACAATTATTTAGTTTGTTCATGAGCAGAGTCTTACTGGAATATGCATATTTCCTGTCTTTTATTTGCTTCCAATGGATCACCTATGTACACATCGTTAACTGAAACAAAAAAATACTCAGAGCTTGAAGCCCATGAAACACTGTAAGGAGTGGCTTCAGCAAATGCAATAATAAAATACTATAAAAGTTCTTCTTTAATAACTGTAAAACGCCATGCGATGGTTCTAAGCTTTTTTAAAAGCTAACTTTGTGATTTTTACATTGCCCAGCCATTGGTATGCAAAGCGGTGGCTAGGGTTTGCCGAGCATCATTGTGGCCTATCGAAGGCTTTTAGTGAAAATGCTCATAACTCTTGAACTGCATAGTATATTTTGATCAAATATTGCATACTTATACAATGTAACATTGTCCAGTCACTGTTATGCTAAACGTTTTCTGATCTTCTGATTAGCATTATTTTGATTGTACATAATCAGTGTCCATGCTACAAGCTTCCTAAAACCCATACATTGCCCATGCTACAAGCTTCCTAAAACTCATACAGTGCCCATGCTACAAGCTTCCTAAAACTCATACAGTGCACATGCTACAAACTTCCTAAAACCCGTACAGTGCCCATGCTACAAGCTTCCTAAAACTCATACAGTGCCCATGCTACAAGCAACTAAAAAATCAAACATATTTCTCTTTAGAGAAATTCAACCATATGGTATATTTTGATTCAATTAAATTCATCATTCTGCAAGAAATGGCCAATTTACTTTCTATACATACCTTCTTGCAACTTATACTGATCAATCTACATTCACCACGGGGCGTGCACATTACAGTCAGTTGATAAACGTGTAACAGTCAGAATATTATAATCAGTTCATGACAATCTTTGAAATGTTAAGGTATGTATGTACCCCCACTTTTAATGCATCAAACCAGAAGAAAGAATCCATTAATGCAATAGGGGTTAAGTTTTGCTAGTACTTTTAGCTCAGTATGGTTAAGTTCCAAGTTTATTCGACTGGAACTGACATGACAGTTAATTAGAACGACACTTTCGAACACTGAAGTGGCTGTATAAATATTTGCTATTACAAATTGGAAGACCGAAAACACTTCTGATTTTGGGGTAAATATATTCAGCAAAAAGGGGAAAAATTTTATGTGTAATTAGACAAGCACGAGATATCGAAGGAAATAAGAACGTTCATTTTTTTTCTTAATACGATATTGATATTAGATGAAGTTGAAGTTAATCTAGGTTAAAAGCTTGACATGAAATACAGGTTGTCTAGCTAGTCGTTGTAGCTTCTGTCAGAGACAAGGTTTCTCGTACCACGGCTCATATAACTTTCGGGCAACGTTTGATTGTTCGTTTCATTTTGAAATGTGACAAATCTACTGCCGGGAGTTTATTTCTATTTGCTATAACACCTCGAATATTTGTTTTAAATCTTGAATTAAAATCTGTGTATCAGTTTCGCGGTAAATTGAGTTATCTTGAACCATTTCTCAAGTGTTCACCAGGACCCGGATTTACAATGCCTCCTAAAAGTTAAAGAAGACTTAAATAAAGTATTGGTATTTCAACATGATATATTAAACGCTAAATAAATTGCCATGGCCGATGCAGTGCGTTTGGTCAAAGATATCATTGTTATCTACAAAAAAAATGAAACTATTTTGATTTAACGTTATTTTTGGCATCCTGAAAAATCAATACTTAACTTAAGCTTTCCTTAACTTTAAGGAGGCATCGTAATTTCAGGCCCAGGTTAAGAGTTTGGGCTGTTATTAGTGCAGAATTATTGTATAATCTGTTTACACGTGCCTTAGACCGATATCATTTCATTAATGAGCCGTGACATGGGATTATGTGCAACCAGCAAATGCTCAGAACAGCCTACACATACGCGCAGTCTGATCAGAGCCTTTGCTAGTCGCTTGAATATTCTAGGAGTGTTAAGCTAATGACTGAACATCATTTGGAGTTTATAAGCTTAAAAGGAGGATGCCCAGGCTCGTCTGAGTCTACACTTGTCAAAATGTCATATTGTTGAAAATCACATGTTACGGCTCAAATTTTAACTTCATATAATGTTGTCCAGTCCTCTATGATAGCACTGGAATCATTCGTAAGCCTTCGAGACTTAATATATTTCATAAATATCAAAATTATGTAAGAAGGAGAAAGTGGCATTCAAATTTCGGCGAACATGTCAACCAGTTTTCCAATATTTGATAAAATAAAATACTACTGTATGATACCAAAAAGTAAACATGTCGTGTCAAAGGTGAGCTTTGATTCCATATTCCGTTATCTTAACAATGCAGGTGACGTTGAGGTGACAGTTCACATTATGCCCACAGTAGTGTTATCGGACAACATTGGCCTGAGACTAATTAATTTCCGCCCAATTATTCGTGACGTTTGTGCGTTTTCGTAAAATACTCTGACTTGGCACATGCTTTTACCGAACATAGAAAGATAATGTCCATGTATTAATGCAAATGGTATAAATGGCCTAGTGGTTTGTTAACTTTACACACAGCTACATACCAGCTTTGAACATTGGAAACCCTATTTTTTTTATATAATTGTCAAATGTATGCACTTTATTTAAAAAATAAAAAAATAAGATTGTTCTTTTAGCTTATGTCATCTCGTGCATAACTTAACACATTTTAAACGCTGATCCTGAATGCTTCATCAGAGACAGCCAGCCAGAGAACAGTTTATTGCTACCTAAACTGGGTCAAACTCCTATTTCTCTGCTTGTGCTATTTATACACCGTTCTCCTTCTTGAAAGCTATTTTCATTGCAACAGCTAATGGTTTACCTAAGTGTAAAGCAAGCTGACAATCTATTTATAGCTTGCCAAAACATACATTGATAATGGCCTAAAGAGGCCTAATTTTGACCTCTAATATACATGTTTTTTGTGAATTATAAAAGTCAAATTATCCCCAAATGACTGATCTTCATATATAACTAACAAAAACATTTTAATTATGATTTTGCTGAAGTATTTTTCCAGGACCAGGTTTACTCAGTGCCAGATTATGGGAATTCCAACACTTAATATGTGGTTCCATTTGGCTCAAGGGGCCCATTGGGTAAATTTTTAGATAAAAAGTATCCTTATGTATTGATGATGCCAGCTGCAAAGTTATAATACCCTATGGCGATCCTCTAGACTTTTATTCAACCTCAAAGAAAAGTGTGGGAATTGGAACATGACCTCACATGACCCCCCTAACTTACAAAACCTCTGATATTTGCGAATGAGGAGAGATCAGTGTATAAAAGAGTAGTGTTTGACAGATTTATGGTAAAATAAATAGTTTTTGTCACTACATAGGAAATATTATCAACAAGGCAGCATTTTATAGTGGGGTTCCCCATGGGTTCAAAATCTGGAAAAATCGAAGGGCAGTCTTAGTTAAACGGTGGTTCCGCTTGGCTCAAAAGATAAATTGCAAAAATTCTTCTGCTATGTGATCCTGCTGACTTTATTGCATATTAGAATAAACTTTTTGATACAATCAGATTGTTAATTAGTCCATATTTTCCCCTTTAAGACAGACCTCAGTAATTTGGAAAATCTGACCTCATGAAATTTACACTGCACACTGCTTGCTGTTAACACTCATTCATTGTTTTTGCAAATGATGCTAGACAGTATGAGAAGCTTGTAATTTTTAACCCTTGCCATGCTGCTTTTTATATATTACAATCCTTCCTCTTTATTAAACCTTAAAGCGCCAATCGCAACAAAAGTCGTCTGCTGTTCTTGTCTGCTGAAATGTTTAAGAAGCCTCTATGGCAAACAGTGTGGACCCAGAGTTAGTTCTGGGTGGATGCTGTTTGCTTCTATACTTAATTCGTCAGTCATGCTAAGCAATTATTTGCAGCGGACAACTTCAGCAGACGACATTTTCAGAGGCATTTTTTCTTGGCGCTTTAAGGATTAAACTGCAACACCCCATTTGTAAGCATGTATTTTCAGCCATAGTGAAAATCAGTGTGGATCCTGATCAGGTGGCTTTTTTAGAAGCCAGCTGATCTGGATCTACATAGCTTTAAAAATAATCTGGGTTCAGCATGTCAACTTTACTTGCTGAACCTACATGAACTCAGATAATACTATATCTGCACTCTTATCAAAGCCAGTGTTTATGTGTGTGGCGCTGCTGGTTTTACTTGGCGGGAGAAGGTATCTGATTACATTTTAGCAGCAATATCTGGCTGACTGAGAGGGTATAGGTCCAACCAAAAAGGTCTTACAACATTTTTACTTTCGAGCCATCAACTTATTATACAGAGAGAGTCCAATTGCTTCTCGACGGATGGGGTCCGTAAAAGCATCCTTAAGGAAACCTATAGCCACTTGTAATTTTTTAAAGGGGGTGGGGGTGTCTGGTTTGGCATGCCTTTTTATTCGTATTTAGTCGCTTATGCTTTCATTATTTGATAGGTTTCTCTACAGGTGTTTATTAAGTAGGCTTATTGAAAGCATTGTTCAACGCGTACATTTGATGCATGAACGTATGCCAGATTTATAATAAATTATTAAATCATGCAAAAAATATATGTGAAAAATGATAAAAAAGTAATAGATTGAAGAGGTCCCAAACGACAGACTGTTATCCACTAGGCTACTGAGGAGGATATTCTTGCATTCAGATAAGAACTTGTACAACAATCAAAAGCCTATTTTTCACGATGATTCCCGAAGTTTGGATGAAGGGTAATTGAATATTCAGTTGTCTCAGGTCAATGTTGTCAGGCTATAAAATAAGGTGCCGAGCCACGAGTGTTTGTAAACAATTAACAAATATTATATTTATTTTAAGCTTTCCCTAATAACTGCATCTGACAGTTATCCTTGTGAAACTTACTGATACATGTATCAGGAGTTTGCATAAGGCATGGTTTGTTTCTTCAAAGCAAGGTTTGTTTGTTACCAGGCAAGGTTTGTTTGCTACCAGGCAAGGTTTGTTTGCTACCAGGCAAAGTTTGCTTGCTACATAGCAAGGTTTGTTTGCTACCATACAAGGTTTGTTTGCTACCATGAAAGGTTTGTTTGCTACCAGACAAGGTTTGTTTGCTACCATGCAAAGTTTGTTTGCTACCAGACAAGAAGTTTTGCTTCAAACAAGGTTTGTTATCAGGCAAGGTTTGCTTGCTACCAGGCAAGATTGGTTGATTACCAGACAAGGTTTGCTTGCTACCAAAGAAGGTTTGTTTGTACCAGACAAAGTTTGTTTGCTACAAAGCAAGGTATGTTTGCTACCAAAGCAAGGTTTGTTTGTTACCAAACAAGGTTTGTTTGGTACCAACCAAAGTTTGTTTGTTACCTGGCAAGGCTTTCTTGCTACCACGCAAGGTTTGCTTACAACCAGACAAGGTATGTTACCTGTGTGTTTCCAGGCAATGTGTGTTTGCTGCTAGCTACATGGCAAGGTTTAATTGCTACCAGGTAAGGTTTTCTTGCTACCAGACAAGGTTTGCTTGCTACCAAACAATGTTTGTTTGCTACCAAGCATGGTTTGTTCGCTACCAAGCAAGGTTTAATTGCTACCAGGTATGGTTTGTTTGCTACCAGGCAATGTTTGTTTGCTACCAGGCAAGGTTTATTTTCTTCCAGTCAAGTTTTTTTGCTACCTGGCAAGGTTTGCTTGCTACCAGGCAAGGTTCACTTGCTATCAGACATGGATTGCTTGCTACCAAATAAGGTATGTTTGTTACCAGGCAAGGTTTGTTTGCTACTGAGCACAGTTTGCTAGCTACCAGGAAAAGTTTGCTTGCTACCAGGTAAGGTATGCTTGCTACCAGGCAAGGCGTGCTTGCTACCAAACAAGGGTTGTTTGCTACCAAGCAAGGTTTGTTTGCTACCATGCAATGTTTATTTGCTACCAGGTAAGGTTTGTTTGCTACGAGGCAATGTTTGTTTCTTCGAGGCAATGTTATTTGCTTCCAGGCAGGGTTTGTTTGCTACCAGGCAAGGTTTGTTTGCTACCAAGCAAGGTTTGTTTGCTACCATGCAGGGTTCTTGCCAACTTCTTCATATAGACTATATTATAACTTCGGTTTGCAGTAATGGAGGAAACTTTAAGATCGACCCTCAGTGCCACAGCTGTACTCCATTCTTTCATCATATAGGTAATGAGGCGTTTCTCAAATTGATCCAGCTTCAGTATATCTTGCCAATTATAACAATAAATGAGTAGCGCCATCAACATAGAGCCCTTCGTTCATATCTGGACACCATTCCCAAACCAGCCTGCTCCGAAAATGCAAGCTGCTTAGAATATATTTTCTTAGCATCGTGCATATTTGGTAACGCCCTCTGAAAACCAGGAATTCTGTTCGTAATTTGACCTAGGTTACCTTATGCATTATAGAATATTGCAAAGTGGTTGTTTTTAAACTGCTCAAGTTCATTATTCATGAAAAAGGGGTGCAGCCCACAAATTTCTGAAATGTAGCCAGTGTCCTTATAATAGGTTGTTGAGTATGAAATATTAGAGCTCATTCGTGAATTATTGCACCCTCTATTGATATTCCAATGTTTAACATCAAATATCTACCAATGCACAAAGTGCAAATGCATGCTAAGCACGTTATTGTATTGTTTTGCGTATGTATGGGCGTTAATTGACGAGATAAAAGTGGTGAGTATGATCAGGAAATACTACAATCACAAACTGCGGAAAACCAATGTCACCGTGAGGAAGAGCCACACAAAAATCACGAGATACCGGGAGGACAAACACAGCAACGCGCGAGCTCCCTCTTCCCCCATCGAGATGATTGCAAAACTAGAATGGACGCAATAAAACATAGAGCAATGACAGAATCCCACAATAGGAGTAACAATCAACAACGAATCAACAACAACAGACGTTAACCACCGCCTTAGAACGGAAGCAGCCAAAGCCACTCTGGGGGAGGGGACGGGGCTTAAATGCGTTTTACTGGTACCAAATCTTCGCCCTGGATTCTGCTCGTGGATTATCTTTTCCGTACGGGCGTTAATCAACGAGATAAAGCTCGTGGATTATCTTCCCGTACAAACGGACTTACCATAAAATAACATCTGAAAGTTTTACTTTGTTAGTTTTATATTGAGCGGTAATGGCTGACCTTTCATACTATCCACAATCAGGCAAGGGCCTGTTCCCTATGGAATTTCGTCCGCTGTTTGTAGGTCCGATCCCAAATTGGACCAATAGTAGCAAAAAGATTAGGTGGTCTTTCATTTCACACTCACGATTAGGAAATAAAGAAAATAAGCCCAGTGAGTCAGGAATGATTGGCCTTTCCGTGCCAGCTCAAGTTTTTATTAGTCGCCTTTTAATCCTTAAAATTTTGGCATGATTCAGTGTTGATTCCTGACTCCAGGCCAAACATGATACTGTACCCCCTCACCCCTAAGAATATTTGTAGACAGAATTATCTTATATAGAAGTATTTCTTGTGTTAATGAGAGATTACTTTGTTATATCCTTTATAATATACTGCTCAACTAAAGTTTAGCACGGTTTATAATATGATGCCCCACTTTGAATGGACATGAAATATTTTATTTGATGTTATCAATATGGGGATCTTGAAATTTACGTTTTTTCGTGTCCGCCAGACAAAAGGTTAACTGGTTAGGCGTCAGTGGATTGACGTTAAATTTGATGTCACGGGCATGTAAAGGATACACGTCTAAATCGAAAATTGAAATGTTTTTCTTATGTAAAGCAAAAGGTTCTTAATGATGAAAAACATTAAAAAAAAATAAAGTTTGATACCCGTTTAAGCCACGTTTTACCGTTCCACTATGACCTTAAAATGGTATTTTTCCACTTCTTGACTTTTCAGCGAACTGAATCAAGCAGTCAAGTAATCTTTTTGATGCTAGAGTGGTACAAGCACCCGGATGATTTATGTAAGTTGATCCTTTGAAGATAACGTTACCGCCTACATTTAGCCTCAACTTCAGATTAACGTCACGTTTTTATGACTTAAATACCCAGGGACAAAATTTTATAAACGTGCCTAACCCTTAATTGTCTCTCTTTTGGCATCCTCTTAAACACGAAAACCCTTTCAATTTAGCATGCCTAGACAACGAAAACAGTACTGTTTTGACTTGTAAACGTCATTATAACAACGACGTTAGTTGTTATCAAGACTCAACTTTTGCTTCAAATGCTCAATGGAAACGACCTTTTTGTTCAGAATGGCTGATTCGACCAAACTTGAAAACAAAGGAATTTATAAACCGATGCTGTATCAATTTTGTATTGCCAATAATGCAGTTGACTTACGTTTTTGAACCCTCTCTTGTTTAAAGTAATGAACGACGCAGTAAAAATCCAATTAAATTACACCAATTGCTTTCCTCAACTTTATCACATATCAAACCATCATTTCAGCTGATAGTTTACAACTTTAAGCCAGTTGCTCAAATGAAAATCAATTTTCATTTATCCGTGCTAAACTTTTGTTGAGCAGTATATTATAAAAACAGTCAATACTATGACGTTACGCTTATAACGTGAAACTAGTTTAAGCTCTCCAGTAAAAATAGTTTACTGACCGTTCAAAGGCGGTGCTTCTTTTGTGGATCATTTTTTAAATTAATGTTTCATGTTTGTCATGCTTTCTTGTCTGTTCATTGCAGTCTTGTGGTCACCTGCTGGGAAAGGGCTAACCTCTTATATGTGATGTATTATTGTGTTTTGTCACCTTCCCGTGTGGTGTACTGGGACAGGGTATCGATTTCTGATCTTTGCCTCTTTACTTTTTTGCTAAGTTACGTCACTTTCATCCTTTCTGTTACTCTACTTTATTAAAACATAGTCATTAAGGTAGACTAGTTATTCCATTGGCGACGAGGTAAATTGGAGAAAAGAGATGATAGAAAAAAATCAGAGATGTTAGGTCAGAGGAACTAGGGTAAAGTCAGGTAACTTCGGACATCAGGTAAATTCGAATAGCGACCTTGTTTGATTTTTGGAATAAAAAAAATAAAGTAACTAAAAAACAGTGAAAATCCTGATGAGATGGCTCATCTGGATTTCCACTGTTTTCAAATGTATATCCGAATTTACCTCATGTTCCAAGTTACCAGACTTTACCCTAGTGCATTAGAGAGCTGAATAGAAAGCAGAGAATAGAAGAGACAAGAGAACAAAAGAAATAGAAAATACAGAAAACTATAGGTAGAATAACAGATGAAGAATGAAATAAAGAGTTAAGACAGAAGAAAATGAGATAAATAGATTATTTGAATATTTCATTATCAGAAGAGAATACTTGACGAGATACAGACTGGATACCATGGCCGATAACTTAGCAATTACAATCATAACCAAGTCCAGAAACGTAAGAGCATTGACTTTCAGGATTGTAGAAGATCAATTGTCAACAGGAAAAGTCTGTGAAGATTGGCTTGAGTCCATAGAAAGAGAGTTTAGGTATTTTATGAATCACATATGACTCAGAGAGAAAAGATGCTTTAATCATTTATGGAGGTCAAGAAATTACAAGGTTAGAGAAAAGTCTACCAGATCCAGATGTAAGTCCAGATGTTAGAGGTCTGAACATATATTAGTAACTTTGGACAAAGTTAAACAATTACTTTAGTCCAAAAATGAGACCACGAGTAGAAGAAATCACTGTGGCATATGCGACACGATTACGAGAAAAGGCATATGATTGTGACTGTGAAACCAACCAATAATTGATATGAACCAGAATGCATCAGAAGAGGCCAATGAGCCTAATTAGATGTTTACATAGGTATATCAGGTATATCAAGATTTGCGGTTGATATAGACAATTGAAAATTCGACACTACTTCAAAAATGTATATCAAAATGGTGGCAATTGCAAGAATTTTTGTCAGAAACTGGACAAATAGAGCAAGTGCATGCCATGATGACTGAACCTAGAAACAGGGGGGTAGCTGAAGTAACAGAACAAAGAAGAGGCTATTAATCCAGATGTAAAATCAGGTAAATTAGGACATCAGGTAAATTCGAATATCAGGTAAATTCGGAAAGTGATCTTGTTTGTTTCAAATTTAGATTTTGGATTACGAAATACAAATTAACTAGGCAAACAGTAAACATCCTGATGAGAAGGCTCATAAGGAGCTGTCTCATCTGGATAAACGTATGTCCTAATTTACCTGATGTTCGATGTTACCTGACTTTACCCTATTGATGGGAAAGTTCAAAGAGCAGAGTCCTGCAGTTATTATGGATTGGTTGTGCCACGTGACAAACACAGTTAGAAATATGTAGAAAATTCAACCACTATTCATCTGTTTGTAGAGCAAACGATAGGTTGGGGCACATAAAAAGAAGAAACTGTCCAGCTTATTGAACACAGTTAGAAATATGTAGAAAATTCAACCACAATTCATATGTTTGTAGAGCGAACACGAATCCAACAGATGCAATCTTTGCTCTTCCAAAGACACGTGGTCACCGTTAGAAGAAGAGAGTAATGAAAGCTGAGTAGTAGATATTATTCAGCAGTGATAGTTCAAATAGCTAGAATTTAATTCCCGTCAATAGAGAGAAGCATGTTACATGAGTGAGTCACCAACCTTGGAAAATAGCTGGAACAGCCAAAGAAGTGATTAAAAACTTTGTTGCTCAACAAGAAAACTATAGGCACCATCCATTTATGCAGATAGAATATAAGATGCAGAACTTTCAAACAATATTAAGCAGTATTTAAATTTTAGCAAGTCTGACGCAAATAAGGAGAGAAAACTACGAGAAAGTGTAGAGTCGAGAGTAGATACCAGATTGACGACAAAAAAAAAGAGAATAAATAATGAGACGTCTACGCATTCAGACATTGAGGAGTCTGAACTGGAGAGCAATAATCAGGAACAGAAACAGAAAATATCAAAAGATGAAAAGCAGATGACAGAGTATAAGATCAAGAGATTGAGAAAAAGTAGAATGAAGGGAAATAGGCACTAGAATAATTTTTATTTAAATTTATCAAAATTCTCAAATATGTTCTTAAATGCGTCTTGATATAATTATTAAGTTTTATAGTTATTTAAAATATAAACCATTTTTTGGAATTCACCAAAGACTGTCAAATTTAAAGACAACAACTTCGAATCTTTCTTTTAAAATAAGGGAGAAATGTAATATCCTTCATAATATTACAATAACCAGTCAACATTATCAGATTACGATAATAACGTCAGTTGCTTAGTTACGTCATTCCCATCAATTACTGTTACTCGTATTAAACATAAAAGTCATTAAGATGAATAGTTATTTTAGTCTTAACAATTGGACGAGGTTGTCATTGTCATTAGTTAAGTTATTTGATTTAGACATATTTTATTGTATACTTTGTACATAGAACAACATATATAAAAACATACAATGATATACAGTATACAAATGGGATTCAGAAGGAAGTCTTCAGACTTATACGAATATGTATCCCATTTAAAATATCATTTTACTCATTTTATTGAGATTTGAAGAGAAAACCATTTCTGTACCAATGCTAATTTTGGTACTCAAATGTACTACGAGAGTTTGGAAACTTTCAATTATATGTAATATAGCAAGAGGCTCCACGGGTATGGAACATTTCATTTTCAACGTTTAAACAAATTATAAATGTACAATAGTTCGTAAATCTCAAGGTCTAAGAGTAGTTACTTCAAGGCAATTATTGGAATAGTTTAGTGACTACTCCTTTATGATAATGAAGAGCTGCCAATTTGTCTCGTGGGACAGATCTGTGACTCCGTATAAAAGAGCATTCAAGGCTGGTTCCCATTATTGAGATATTGATTGCATTATTTCCTGGCACAAGTTATCGAATCTATTACAATCAAACAAGGATGTTTGGTAGTTTCTGGTCTACCACAAATGCAAAGCGGACTGTCAATGATGTTTTTTGAAAAGAGGTGGTGATTAAGAGAGCTACAATTCATTCTCAGTCCAGAGTGATAGATCTGACCAATGCGCTTGCCATTCAGATAGAAGAGAGGGACACCTATTAGGGTAGAATTAAGACTGCGTTTAAAGCGCTAATACTTGGTGCATTTCTAGTAGTTTGTGGTTATTCATTCCAATCACGTACTACTGAAGGAAGAAAGGATTGTAATACAACTGAGTTTTTGAGCGTATGTATTTGTTATCAGATGCATTATGGAGGCTATATGCTGTTTTATTTCCAACAGTAGGGGGGACAAGTGAAGACAAGTAGGCAGGACATAGTCCACTTATCATTTTGTAGAATAGTATTTGTTTATGTTTTTTCTCTTTCGCAAGAGAAAGTATCCCATCCAACTTCTTTTAATAATTTTTCTATTGAAACTAGCTTAGTGGCACCACTGACATTACGTGTAGATTCATGCTGTATTTTTTCTAATTCATTTGCCTTATATTGCGTACATTTATCCTACACGACGTCAGCATATTCAAGTAACGGTCTGATAAATGAAAAAAAGATGATCTGTAGTGATTTTTCTGTAAAGTTGGAATTTCAGTATTCACATTACATATATACGATGCCAAGCTTTTGTTTTGATGTTGTTTAAGTGTTCATGCCATGACAGATCATTTGAAAAGGTTAGGTCCAGGTGTTTGTGAGACTCAACAGTGATGATGTCTTGCTGATTTATGTAAAGGGTTGGATGAAGTGGTTTAAAGAGTTTTCGTGAGAATAGTAATGACTCGGTCTTTGATGGATTAAAGGTAACCAGCCAGTTTGATGCCCATGTGTATATTTGTGAAAGATCAGAGTGTAATATAGTTGCTGCTTGGATTGGATTTTCGACTATGATATAGAGGCTAGTGTCATCAGCAAAGAGGCGAACGGATGAGTTAATATTGCGTACAATGTCATTTATGTAAATAAGGAAGAGTAAAGGGCCAAGTATGGCACACCAGCTTTTAAGTCGGTCCAATGTGAGAAGATCCCTGGCAATACTACTCTTTGTTTTCTGCTGTTGAGATAATCAGTGAACCATTGTAGAAGATGACCTGTTATTCCACTATTAGAAATTTGTAGAGCAGACCTTTGTGCCATACTCGATCCAACGCTTTTGCTAATATCGCAAAATATTGCACGCACTTCTTTACCTTCATCTAATGCTTTACAGAATGAATTATAGATGTCTACAAGTTGGTTTACAATACTATCTCCAGAAATAATGCATGACTGAAGAGTTGTTAGGACTTCATGATCCATTAGAAAATTAAAGACATATTTGTGAACAATTTTTTCAAGATCTTTGCCAACTGTGCTTAGAAGTGATATTGGTCTGTAGTTTGTGATGTCTGAATGGTCATTCTTCTTATGAATTGGAGTTACATTGGCTTGCTTCCATAAAGCTGGAACTTGTCCTTAAATAAGGGAGGCATTGAAAAAGATCAGATAGAGGAAAGGATAAGGGCTTGGTTAGCTCTTTTATAATTCTATTATTGATAGCATCAGGACCAGAGGCTTTACCTGTTTGAAAAGTTTAAGGACTGATTCAACTTCGTTAACTGTTATAGATATGGAGTTAAAGGTGAAATCTGGAATATTTAGATCTGCAAGGAGATTTGAATCGCTGTCATCAAGTGATGATTGTTCTGTGAAATAATCATTTAGTATAGTTGCCTTATCTGTATTATCAGAATATATGTCGCCATTTACATTGAGTGGAGGAATAGATGAAGTTTGATTAGGCTTGATAAAAGTCTTGAGTGTCTTCCACCAATCTTTAGAACAATTTGTATTTTTATTAATCTTTTCAGTGAGTTTGTCAATCTGCTCCTTTTTTGACTTACGTATTTCACTGGTGACCATGTTTCTTAATGTTTTGTAATTATGGAAATTGTTGGCATTTTGAGATTTTTTGAACTTGTTGAAAAATCGTTTTCTTTTTCTTATTAATTTCCTTATATATGTAGTCAGCCAAGGTAGATCCGATGGCATGCAAATTATTGTTTTGCTTGGAACGTGCTTTTTAGCTAACTCTGTTAAGCAAGTAGTTATATTTTCAGCGTATGTGTCAATGTTATCATGCTTTAATATATGCCAATCTGTTTGTTGGTTTTCATCGCAAAATGAATTGAAGAAGCCTCTATCATATAGCCAGATGTGTCGTGAAAATGTTGACTTCGCACTGTTATCAAACTTAAGTAGACAAAATATTGGGCAATGGTAACGTATGTTATGCTCTAAGAAGGGATCTCCAACACCAGTTAGTAATACATTATTACTATTAGATGTTAAAAACAGATCTATGGCGGATGAAGAAGATTCTATATAATAGGTTGGTTCCTTAATTTATTTTTCAAGTCCAAAATATTGACAGAGATTATTTATTTTGGACCAAGTGTTTGATTTGAGGATAACAAGTTGAAGTCTCCAGTTATTAATATGTCATGTATGTTTGTACCGTTTGCAAGACCTTTTGAGTTTTCGATCGCAATAAGCGCGTCGTTGGAAGAGTTTGGACTGCGATAGAATGTGCCAATTAAAAGCTTTTTATGGTCAACGAATATTTCCACCCAAATGCACTCTGTGTTTTGCAGTTCAAGATTGATTCTACGTTTCGCGTACAATTCACTTTTGACAAAGACATATACGCCACCATGCCGATCATTTACTCGATCTCTTCTAAATAAATTAAAACCATTGAATATAATCTCGTCACCAGATAAAGTATTATCTAACCATGTTTCTGTAAGAGAAATAACATCGAATTGCTGCAGTTCTGACTGAATAATATCAACTTTATTAAGTATACTTTGGACATTGTAATGTATAACTGAGAATTTATTTTTTAGCTCCAAATCAGAAAATGCTGACGCCGTACTACTTGATGTATCAGAATCTAAATCGAGTCCAGGATTTAGTTCAATATCGCCACATCTAATCAATATTAAGGATAAAACAATAAGCAGTTAAAAAGTAGATAAGAATTTTAAGCCTTTGACCCTGAGATGCCGATGATAATGCAGACCTATAAAAGTTAAGTTAAGTATTTTGAAACAGAAGCTAAAGAGAATGTTCTAATATTGATATTTATTATATATTAATTTTGATTTCGGTATGCTTAGAGTAACATAACAATTGTTCCCCTTTAAATACATTGTCGTCGACAGGTAGCGCTCTAGCACGCACTAACCTGTCGCCTTTTGCTTGGAGCACACTGGAATTGAACCACAAATTCTCCACCATTTTTCTTAAAATATATTATGCGATCTTTGCTTGCATGACATAGGGCTTTACATCCGGAAAATGATGACTAATTGAGAAATGGTAAACTTTAAAAAATTGGACTTTTGCGATTTTTCTTTATGCTGTAACTATAAATTGTGTCACTGCAGGAGCGCGAGAATTGAACGGGATTAACCAGATTTGGCTAGATCCCATAATATAAAGCGCAAAAGGCGAGAATCCTAGATGAGCTATAGTCAGGCCTTGAATATTGCAAAACTGGCTTCCTTTATTTACTTATACATGAACCTACTTCCTGAAACGTATTGCTATTTTGATATGTTGTCACTTATAGAGCCAATCTGGTTTAGAAAAAACGAAATTGCCTTTTATGCTTACCTGCAGTGAACTGTTAAACAAACCTCTCCCATTACTAAATTACACATATCCTACATATTATTTTAAATGGAAAGATGGATTTTTTTGTAATCACCTGGATGAAGGTTTTCTTGTAAATAATTTCAGGTAATATAATTAACAAATCAGGACAATCATTGGCCTAAGGGATGCCAGATAATAGAAAAAAACAGTAGATAATGTCATATAAATGTTGTTTTCTAATCACAAATATGACCTTGGAGTTAAAGGTCAAAGCCACACATATACTTAATATACTTAAAATCCGTTAACACGAACTCCTATTTCATTTTTATTACAGATTGAAAAATCTGATGCTGAAAATTTTAAGAATTTAAGTTTATTTCATGTTCTATTATAATACCTTTCAGAAAAACGAATAAAAATATGGGGTCACCGAACTGATTCTCTTTCAGGAGGGCCAAATTTAACCACATCCCCATAGATTCCATGCATTATTCAATATAAAAAGTTCAGGAATGACCATTTCGGGCGTTTTGATGATGCCACTTTACAAGTATAAAGCAATTTATCATTTAAATGCTAAAATAAAAAAAACCCAAAACAACAAAAAAAAAAACCCAACAAAAACGTGAAAATATGTGCGCACCCGGGAATCGACCCAGGAATCGTAGCCAAACAAACTAACCACTAGGTCACGAGGTCAGGTCGTGTGCTGCTCTAAACAACCGTACAAATAGAAGAGACTCGGCCACTTCCGTATTTGTAACCAGGGTAATTGTGTGCATCGTTTGATTTCGTCTGAGCTACATTTATCTGTCTTTGGTACGGAGACGATCAGTTCTGATCAAAAGATATTTCGGACACACTTAAATTACTTTATTTTGTGAAGAAAGTGTCAAATATGACAAAGGATTATCTGAAAGCTGTGTTGATCCGAATCCGTAAAAGGTCGCAAGACAGGACTTTATTTGTTTCCTGACGCGGGAATGATCCACATGGAATTTAGCCGCATATGTCTTTAAATGCTTCAACAACATCTGCTTGATTGATGTCGGAAAGAGACACGATGAAGTCTCTCTAATAACAAAACAAAAACAAATCTGCATACTTAAATCCAGGTTGGATGGCTTGAAAAGCAAATATATATTAAATGCTGTGTACACTGATTATACGCCAATAATGATTTTGGACAGCTGGATTGACCAATGATTCAGAGGTCAATGTCAAAATGTTTTTAAATCTGTTTTCCAGCGTTTTTTTTAGAAATAAGATGTTCATACAAAGACAAAGATACCCGCACTGCACAAAGACACTTAAATACTCAGTAAATGTTCCAAAAAGACATCAAATAGGCATTCAAAGATTCCATTGACTGCTTTAGATGATCAAAGATGCTGTGAGCGAAAAGTTTGCTGTCCAAATAAATAAGTTACAAACTAGATATAGATCTATAATCATTATGCATAAGCAAAGCTTTTTACATGCTGTATATAGATCTATAACAAAATGTGTCTCGTAAACTATCGTTTTGTAACAGGTCCTTTGCATAATGCTTACACATTTGCGCTTTTTTCGTCTATTTTACGCTGAGTAAACTATCACAGCAAAGACGCGCAAAGACGTGAAAAGACGTGAAAAAGACACGCAAATACAATATAAGAATACTTAGAAAACGTTACACATTAAATGCGAATTTTGGACACTCAGTAATGATGCTACTGCGAAATCTCGACAGTCGATGTTTGCATTTTTGTAGTTTTTTTGTTCTAAAAACAACAAACAAAACCAAAACAACAACATTGAATTTGATCCATATTTACTGAACAACTGTGTCAATAAGGCACATAAAGCATTTTTAAAGTCCGTTAAATGTATAAAATTTATAGCTATTAGAAATCAGAAGAATATACAAAAATACAAAATTTAAAAAAGAAAAAAATACAAAAAAAAAATAGATCTTTGTGATCATAGGTTTAAATCTTTCACTTTGCAATGCCTTGCTGAATATGCAAAAATATTCAAATGTAACAGAACCACTCTCTTATCGACTTCTCATCCATTTGTCAGCAGACGACAAAACAAATTGCCAATTTGGCCTGGATCTTCATTTTTGTTAATGAATTTTCTGTCAAATTTGTGCTTGTTTTTGTCCAAACTCGTCATCTTTTGTGACTTTTATATGAGTCTTTTACATGTCTTTGACAACTTTAAATGTCTTTTAGCCGTCTTTGCGTGTTTTTGTCAACTCTAAAAGTCTTTTTGCCGTCTTTGGGTGTCTTTGTCAACTTTAAATATCTTTTTGCCGTTTTTGCGTGTCTTTGTCTATCTTTGGGTGTCTTTGTCAACTTTAAACATCTTTTTGCCATCTTTGCATGTTTTTGTCCGTCTTTGTGTGTCTTTGTCAACTTCAAACGTCTTTTTACAGTCTTTGCGTGTCTTTGTGTGTCTTTGCGCGTCTTTGCCCGTCTTTGCGTGTCTTTGCGTAGTTTGGGTGTCTTTGCGGTATTTAGATAGACCCATATTTGGGACACTGATTATCTATTATTTTAAGATGAAAACAAAGCTTTTGGATTGCAGGTATGACCTTGGAGTCTCTGGTCAAGGTAAAACAGTTCATACTTTGCGGTATTTAATATGCGATGGGCCGGCCCATTGCTTTTCCCTATTCTACTTTCTGTTTATCATTGGCATAGCTCCCATTTACAAAGTTATGCACGTGCGTAATAAAAATAGTTACATTCAAGGGAAGTCACCTAGTAATTTTCCAAACTATAAGGAACTACTCATAAAGGAAAGAGTTCGCTCCCTCTGGGAGCGAATTCTTTTTAAGAAGGGACGCAACTGAAGAGAATCTAGATCCATGATGTGCGTGTTTTTTTTCAGGATCTTGAAAGCACTTTGAAAAAATGTCACCCACTAAAATGATACACCTTTCAATACGCCCATACGATTTACATACACTCTTTTCTTAGCGCACGATTCATGCATTTTAGTTTCCAATTATTTTTAGTGTGGGAACTGTACTTGCATCCGTTATTATATAATGAATCAACGCATAATTTTGACATTTCTGACAAGTACAATGATGTAATTTTCACTACTTTTGTTGAAATTTCTTGTCAATTTCAATTATATAATTTTGTGCAACCAAATTGTTATCTACTAGCTCAATTCGAGACTAATTAGGGGAAAACGAGTCTGTGTGTTGTACTGGCAGATTTTACTCTGGCCCCGAGGTTATAAAACTTTTTTCATGCTCAACTCAACTGAGCATAAAATCTATCATGCTCATAAATGTTAAAATGCCAACAATCGTTAACATTTTAACATTTATTAGCATGATAAATACAACATCTGATCATTTGAAAGCCAGAACAATCTTTATTTAACAGCATTTTAGATTTTATGAGCAATTGAAATCCCATGCTCAGTTGAGTTGAGCATGAAAAAAGTTTTATAACCTCGGATCCAGGTTAGATTACAGCTCAGTATAAACTTGTACAGCAAAACATGTGTAAAACGGCCACTCTCAAAAAGACAAATAAATGGTTTTCAAGACCGATTATCGCTTAATGCGGTCAAAAGTATTGCAGAATGTTCCAAAGGGAAAGGGAGCATTCTGCAATGCTTTCAACCTTCATTAAGCTACCAATTGTTCTTGAGACCTTTGTTTTGTCTAATTTTGAGTGGTCGTTTTACACAGGTTTTACTGTATAAATTGTGTTATTTGATGATTTTCGTCCGAATCAACAATGTTTCAGTCATCTTGGCTGAACATCTTCTACACAGAGGATAATATGCTTAGCTCGAGGACACAAGACAGAGCCACTGGTGAGTCACTGAGCCACTGAATTTAGCAAGTACAGTAAAACCTGATTTAAGCGGCCACTTAAAAATAGACAAAACAAAGGTCTTAATGACAAATACAAGCTTAATGAAGATCGAAAGTATTGCAGTATGCAATACTGTTGACCTGCATTAAGCGATCATCGGTCTTGAAAACCAATTTTTGGTCTTCTTTTTGACTGGCCGCTTAAGACAGGTTTTACTGTACTTATTTTCAAACGTGTACGCACAGCTAACAAGTCTGAAGTGGTGTTACAGGTTTATTGTTGGGTCTGAATTTATACTTAGCGAAAGCTCTGCACCGATGCACAGGCATGCAAATGCTCAAGCTTTAATTGCTCGCGGTCGCAATTAGTACCAGACCCTCATGCGCTGGCTCATTTTACCCTTTTAGGGGATCGCTGTGGCTCAGTGGTAGAGTGCTTGACTCGAGATCGTGGGGTTCTGGGTTCGAGCCTCACAGGCGGCACTGCGTTGTGTCGTCTGGTGACAACCGAAATATTCAAATTGTTACGAATCGGATCAGGCCCAACAAACCGTTTGACCGGATCATGTTCCAAACTGTTCGACACTCTGGTGATATTCCTGTAAGAGTTTTTCAAAATCGTCAATTTTTGGGAAAATGTCAGCCGACGACAAAAAACAAACAAACAAACAAAGCAAGCAAACAACTACAACTCAACAAAGACAAACAAACATGGTATGTCCCACATCTATAGTGTTACGTCAACGGCCTTCTGGATTTATCATATATGGACAAAGTGGTCATCAGAATCACTTGAAGGAACATTTCTATCCCCACCCATTAGAAGTATCCATATCAAAATTAAGTTAAAAAAGTCGAGTGGTTTAAACCATTTAAGCAAGCCTTGTTGAACCGCAAATTTCACATATCGCAAATTTCACACTGTGAAGAATTGGTACCAATTATTCACAGCGCGTGAAGAATTGGTACCAATACGTCACATATTTCATACAAATATTTCACATTTTGTGAAATTTGCGCACGTAGTGAAATTATATGTAGCATACATGCGCAATCTTCACATCGATAAAAAAACACCCCCCAAATCTGCTGCATTTTGCAATCGATTCCAATTCTTCACATTTTACAACGTGGTTCAAACAGATTAAACTTTTAAAGGGTCATAATGAAATTTTGTTATCAGGATTTTTCATAAACTATAACAGCAAGGAGCTTCAAACTTGGTCAGCTTATAGAAAATAATGATTAGATTACCTGGTGAAAATTAATCTTAATTTTTTTTAGCTGTGCCCTTTGCAAATTTGGACATAGAAAACATTTATCTCAAATACCGTTACAGCTAGGAGCTTCAAACTTGGTCAGTTAATAGATGATAATGAGTAGACTACTTGGTGAAAATTTAAAAAAAAATCATTTTTTTAGTTATCGCCCTTTGCAAGTTTTTGCCATAGAAAGCTTGATATCTCAAAAACCGTTAAAGCTAGGAGCTCCAAATCTGGACAGCTGATAAAGGGTAAGCAGTAGATTAACTGTTGACAATCAATAAAAAATATATTTCTTTTTTAGTTATCGCCTTTGCATTTTTAAGTTAATGCAAATTTGGACATCAAAAACTTTCAATAAAGATATCTTGAAATCTATGACAGCTAGTAGCCTCAGATTTGGTCAGCTGAAGGAGGATGGTGAATAGATTACCTGGTGAACAGGATGGTGGACAAGCTAATGGTTGGGGGCATAGCGTTTAATAAACACAATTTCTAGTTTTAGATTAAGAATCTTTGGAGATTTTTCAATCAGTGCAGGAAAATTTTCAATCAGTATAGCAAAGAAATATAGGCCCTGATCCAGCTATGTATTTACAGAGCTTATCTGCGCCTTTGGCATACGCAAAAAATAATACTTTCTCACGGTGAGGCTCGTATATACCTAAAGGAGAGCTTGATTCAGCTTTTCAACAATTTCATATATCTTTGAATGGTGGATACCTTTTTTTTAACTCACGTTGTGGTCATAGGATGTCCGTCCTGCCAGCTACCCATCCGTCCTTCCGTCGTCCGTCAATAATAGCTTCCTCCTAAACCACTGTGTGGAATCTCACCAATATTCACTGGGCTGATCGATCTACTTTCAAACTTGTTCAAAGATTTTACCTTTATGTAGAAATATGGTTGCCTTGTCAAGCAAAAGGAAACAATCTAAATTCTTGTCAAAAACTTCTGGTCAGATTTCAAAAGAATTAGGCACAAACGGTCCGTGGGACACCCTCTACCAATTTTGTTCAAATTATTTGACTATTTAAAAAAAATATGACCGCCAGGTGGCGTAACCAGTTTTTCTATTTCAATATTGGTGAAACTTATATTTTTTATCTTAAATAGCAAGGCCTAGCAAGAAAGACAACACATCTTGTCTGAAATCACTTGCTCCAGAGCCGTGATATTTGGTATGTAGCATCAGCTAGTAGACCTCTACCATCTTTGTTCACAAAATGACCATGACCAAAAAAGACCCCGCCCAGAGTGTCGACATCCTGTGCCTTTTGTCAACATTATAAATGGACACTTTTCCATGTAAAGCTTTACAATGAAACTGCTGATTAATAAAACATCATAGCTGGGCTTTGAGAGGAGCTAAACTTTGCTATGCCCTTATATGAAGTCATTCTCAATGAGCGACTCTTGTTTCCAATGATGAATGAATCGTGTTCCTGAGAGACATATTGATTTGGCCAGTAGCACCTGTAACAAAATAATGTCCGCTCTGTAATTCAAAATATTGAAGGGAAACACTCAAAAGTTATGCAGTACCACCCAGTACCATCTACATTATGTGACATATTTTCTTATTTTGAGGTTGCTAATTCCAACCGCTTAAGAGGATGTGCATTCGTAAGAAACGTGAAGAAAGCACGGATGGACGGACGGATAAATGGCCGAGTTTGGTAAATTATCGGTATATGCTTTTTTTCTTATAGAAAAAGCGGATATAATATGATAAAGCGATTAACTCTCATTGTAAGCACTATCTAAATGAAACACATAGGGTGCAACCGAAGTCAGTGATAAAAAGGATCTTTCAAATGTAAATAGATATTAAAAATTATGTCATTGACATCTGTGAAGATTAAGTACCAATTCTTCACATCTGAGAAAAATCGAACCAGTCCTTCGCAGATGGCACGAATGCGTACCAATTCTTCACAGTTAAAAAATGAGAAAGATGTGAAATTTGAGCACAGATGTCAGACCCCCAAAATTATCGAAATTGACCATACGCAAATTTCACATTTTCCAAAAGTGAAGATTTGGAACCAATTCTTCACACGGTGTGAAATTTGCGAAATGAGAAATTTGCGGTTCAACAAAGCCGAATGGTTTTCCCCATTCTTATCAATCGGACCAGTCTATTTCCTTTTAAAGGGTTGTTGGGGTGTATATTTCATTTTTATTCAAATCTTAACAGAACATTCTTTAAGCAAACGTTGGAGACTCTGATCAGACGGCGCCGCAGTCTGTGGCGTCTGGTCCGGGTCTGCACTATTTACATGTGTCCCACAAAAAGGACGCTAGGCTTTTATGGGTTAAGAGAAGATAATTGACGGCGGACGGACGGACGGACGCCGTAGTCACTGCTATACTATTAACTCACCCATGAATCTTCGGCTCAGGTGAGCTAATTATCAGCAGGCGACGAAAATCATGCAAAACTACCAGGCATACGAAAATCATGCAAAACTACCTGTCATGCGAAGAGATAACTCTTTGCATACCAGGAAGTTTTGCATGATTTCTGCCATCAGCTGATGTTTTCAGAATCAAATATTTCGAAAAAATTATTTAAAGCCCCATTCTCACTGTGCCGATGTAGCCAGGGTTCATCCCGATGCAGGACAGCCGGTATACCGTGATGCACCGGGACACATTTCATAAAAAATAAATTGCGTTCTCACCTTGCCGACGTTACCCCGGTATAGCCCCGGTTCTCGAGAAAGCAAGACGCCGGTTGATCCCCGGTTCACCACGGAGCACTTACGGTGCAGCACGGTGGAGTCACGGTGGAGCCACGGTTCGTGCCGGTATACCCCGGTGTTACCCAGGTTGTTTACGGTGATGTCCCGGTAACTGCCGGTTGCGCCACGGTTACATGCCGGTAGGGCCACGGTTGCGTCCCGGTGCTACTCTACACTACAAAACCAGGATAAAAACGTGGAGTAACATCAGTTTTCTTCTGTCTCTATCGCATACCATTTATGACACAAATTGGACTGCACAGCCATATACGAGTTACTAGAGGAATCATGATCTGTGTAGCGAAAGCAAATGCCTAGTAACCTCGCAGCTCATTTGCATGACAAATAAGCAGAAGCAGACCTGTTTTCTTACGACGAGGTTTAAATGTTGTTGATCTGGGCCCAGAATTACAGTGCCTCCTTAAAGTTAAGGAAGGCTTAATTTAAGTATTGATACTTCAACATGTACATTAAATGCGTAATAAATTGCCAAGACCGATGCAGTACTCATGGTCAAAGATATCATTGTGATCTACAGAAAAAATGAAAATATTTTGGTTTTAATCAGTTTCGAAACGTTATTTTTCGCATCCTGGAAATTCAATACTTAACTTAAGTACTCCTTAACTTTAAGGATACATTGTAATTCTAGGCACAGATTGTCTTGCTTTTTCGTAAAAATATATAATCACTTTGAGCGAGGCATGTGATTTCCAACAGTGTGATATTTTGAGAAGTGTAGACTCAGACAAGCCTCTGCAGTCCCCAATTAAGCTTATAAGTTGTTCGGTCAGTAGCTTAACAGTCATAGAATAATCAAGCGACTAGCAAAGGCTCTGATCAGACTGCTTCTAGGCGCAGGCTGATCTGAGGCTTTGCTAATGGCAATACCCACATTGTTGGAAATCTCATGTCGTGGCTCATACATGTATATGCTTGACTCTTCAGTAACTATAAGTGCATTTCTTCATAAGCTTTGTAAATGAGCACATTTATACTACTGACAATTTAACCAACTTGTGACGAATGGACTTTGCCATCCTTATCGTTTGGATGAATCCACTTTCATTTTAGAGGCAGCAGGAGTGACTTTTCATTTTTATTTTGCATTTTATTACATATACGTAGGCAGTGGAACCGCACGGTTTATCAAGGTGGAGACACGGATGTTCCCGGATTGCGCCGGTATCGCCCCGACGCCGTCCCGGTGGAGACACGGTTGCTCCCGGCGTCTTCCCGGTTTATCACGGTATTTGACAGCCTTCCCGGTTACTCCCGGTGAGTCCCGGTTGTTTTAAACATTTTAAAACAACCGGGGACATGAGCCGGTTCAACACGGTTCAACACGGTTCAACACGGTTCATCCCGGATCTCCAAGGTTGTCCACGGTGCCGCCACGGTTGTGACACGGTTCATCACGGTTCATCCCGGATCATCAAACCGGGATGAACCGGCACCTTAAACCGGGACAGTGAGAACGGGGCTTAAGGAACACCGTAGGCGACACTAGTGGGTAAAGTATTAAAATACTCTTTTCGAGTGTTGTCGTAAACAGGTGATCGTGGGTTTCAGGTCTCTTTTAGACAAAAAACAAACATAGGATAGGTAAGGTGTCATCCTTTTTATCTCTTTTCTGCATAATTAGAGAACATAATCGGGGTACAGCGAAATTAGTTGTCGAAAAAATTAGAGATATTTTAGAAACAAGCTGCAAAGTTACCATCCCAAGCAGACGACATTGTAGCAGACGAGAAAAATGTATGCATTAATTAAAATGTGTCCTTTTTCAGTGTGTTTTATCATTTATATAGATTGCGATTTGAAAATCAATGCAATGTGGGCTCCCCAATTTGCATACATTTTCAAATCTCATTGTCTTGTATATATAAAAATATGTCGTCTGCAACAGCCCTTTTCAGCAGCTTAAGATAAATAAAGAATTGAATCGTTCATGCGAAAATGCATCTTGTATCTGTTTTCGTACCATCCTTCCAATTTTACAACAATAAAACGTAATATTAAAAGGTGATATTTTATTACAGCAATTATCTCCCCTTTAATTTTGAATGCAGGTGTTCCTGTGTGTCACACCTGTGAAATAGAAATTCAGTAAGACTGTTGAAAAGTCGATGTACATCACCCGCCAAAAAGGACCTGACGAGACTAAATAACATTAACTGGCAAAGACCTGAATACATAATGGTTGGTAGCAGTAATTCTGCAACACACTCCGTCAAAAATGTAAGAGGAGTTCCTGTTACTATTCTAACAAGAGACATATTTGACCTTGACACTTGACTCTAAGTCATATCACCAATCTTGAACCTGTATTTGTAATCTAGACACTTAAGGCAACCATAGTGCCAAATATGAACACCCTCAGTGAAAACATAAAAGAGGACATTATATACGCAGCTTCTCTTTTAGAAGCTTTGTGGGTAAAAAAGCAAGTGAGTATGACCAGGAAATGGCACAATCACAGACCACAATCCAACCCACGGCACTTTAGGCAAGAGACACAATAAACTTACAGCCACACGACAGCAAGAACACAAGTTACGTTAAACACCTCAGCGAAATGATTTCAAGAGCAGAAATGGCCCTAAGTACTTCATTATTAACCGTTGTGCAATTACTTGCAGCCGTCGCCTTCAGCAGACGACATTTTAGATGCATGTTTTTGTCGGCGCTTTAAGGGTTAAGCCTCTGAAACAAATGATCAGAGCTATAATAATCTCTACATGCCCTATTACGCTTTACCTGTCACGAAACATTGCAAAAGGTTTTAACCATTAGACGTTCAACTCAGGTGAGCGGCCTGTATCTACTTCTGACATTTGATCTTCTGTTTGATAGGAAGCTAATTATCTGCCAGTTTTCTTCGACACATCGAGCCTCTCTCTGATAGAAATTATCTCTCAACTCCTTTCAGTACACAGACAGAAAAAAACATGCGCAAACAAAATAGTCTCAGATAAGGATTAGGGATTACTCGTTTGTTCCTCAGCTAGTTGATAATTTATGATCTCTCATCAAGCAATATATTCTATTTTAGAAAATTATTAAAAATTAATGTAGATTTCGGACATGATTTTCGTGCATTTATTTTCATAACTCAAAACAAGCAGTCACATTATAAAATATTAATTTTTCAAAAGGATTCATGCTTTAAAAATAATCTCATATTTAACAAATACACTTGAGCGCGACATCAGAAACCCAACAATGTGGTATGTGCGACCAGCAAAGGCTCAGACCAGCCTGCGCATACGCGCAGTCTGATCAGAGCTTTTGCCAGTCACTTTAATATTTTATGACTGTTAGAGCATTTGAAGTTTCTAAGCATAAAAGGTAGCCGCACATGCTCCTCTGAGTCTACACTTGTTAAAATGACACATTGTCGCCGCTCATTTTATGAATGGGTCCAGTGAAAGTAACTTCCTGATACTGACCACACAGTTATCAGGTGGGACATTTTAACTGCACATTTATAGCTGCAAGGACAGAATAAAGGAACGAGGAAGACTGGAAGGTGAAAGGAAGGAAGAAATAAGACACAACGCATTATTCGTCAAAGAGTAAGAATGAACATTGTCGTTTTGTAAGAATGACTGTACAAATTTATCGTTCATAACTTTAAGATCCAGTTATATGTACATACAACATTTAAAGGCATTTTAATAAGTAGATGGAATCATTTTAGTTTTGAATGACTTTAAATACGATTGCATTATTTGAATCTGATAAGTTGCTCTCAACAAATAAAAGAACCGCGCCAGACACTGATTCTTTGCAACATCTACACCTTTTTTTGACCTTCCACCAAATAATGGGAATGGTTTCCTACTTAGCCGCAGAAGCAGAAGCAAAAGGCACCAAATTTCTATTGTGTCAATGCACTACAATTAGTTCGTAAACGCTTATGTAATACATGAATTACAATTTCACCACAACAGTGATATTGTATCTTTTTTAGTTTGAATAGTTTGGACGGTGGTGATTTAGAATATCCACTCTCAAATCGTTGACGAATGGAATGAGCGAAATTATTTAAAGGAACTGATAGTTTTCCAGAGGAGGCAATGTTAACCTCTGTCCAATATACAAAGCACACAAGTCACCGGACAATGTGGCAGAATTCCAGTTTATGTTGCTATGTTTTCAAGGGGACTAAAATATTTAACCAAATTAAAGTTTGGATAAAAGTATCGCTGCCCAAGTCGATAGTTCAAATTTTGTCATTTTTTATTTTATTGGAAATTATGACATTTCTGGAAGCTTGTAGAAACTTTAGAATTTAATCATAGCTTAACCTAATGATTTCTGCTAAACTAAGTTGCAATACAAAGCATACAAGTAGTGCTCCTACAATGTTTTAAGTGATTTTTCTCTTTAAATTTGGTTTTGAAAAAATGCAATTTTAGCAAAAAATTGTTTTTACATAAAACATTCTATGGAGACCTATGGAAAGAGATATTTACAGTACAGAACAGAACTTTAATGATTACTATACTTCTTGCACACCAGATCATGATTATGGCTGTTTTTACCCAAATGAGAATTTTCCACACATACCAATATATACATAACATTGTTAAAACACCTAAATGACGCCATCAACAACTATCATACAGTGCATCGCCAAATGTAAACTTGGTATGTGAGAAAAATAATCAGTCATTGTTTTTCAATGTTTACTGGAACTCCCAATACTTCGGTCCACCAATCAGTGGGAAACTCGGTGCATGGAGCACCCTCTGGCTGGGATTTTCCTGTCCCCAGTGAACACCAATGATGAATTATATTTATCTCACATACTCAAGACGAGAGGTCAAGCGTAACAAAATCTGGCCAGTTCCTCTGAATTAAACCGGTTGTTGAAAACAAAGTCATATGGTTTCTACACTGTCCGCCATGCAGATACTTAGTAAACTTGCTTATATGATTATCTGCTCAAGGGTCTGTATGACCTATTGCAGATAATATTTGTTTTGATTGTAAGGTTAATGGGGGATGGCCTTGACCCCTATTGACCTATTACGAGGTTAATAAAATTCTTCTTATTCTTCATACTGACCTACCCCGTTTCAACCCATGGCAAAGATAAAACGTCGAGATCCGCGACGTGATTGTAGTGTTAAAATGACGTCACCATGTCACAAGTATGTCTCATCTCAGTGTATTCAGGAACTTATAGAAATAAGAAGCCTTTTTCATAAAAATGATAGATTTCTTTGAAATTGACCATTTGACTTCTGTTAAAGAAGCTGAAGACTAAAAAAACAAACAACGTTGTCAGAGCTTTTTTCTGCGAGACTGACCTGGACCCCCACCCCTGACAAAAATTCCTGGATCCGCTCATGGATGCTCTAGCAAGTCGGATGAGTTGAGAAGAGAAATATAAATTTCATAATTTTAAGATATAAAGCGAGGAACATCACCATCTAAAAATGGGAAATTGATTATTTCATATTCAAAATCGTCTCGTTTATCGTAAATTTTGGTTGATACAATACCATATGAAATGGATAAATTAAAGTCTTAACCCACTTAAGGTAATACATTGTAACCGCCATTTCAACATAATGCCACTATATATAAAGTACGAAACTTCGCTGGACACAAAAAGGGTTATGGTAGACCTTGTCGACAAAACTCTCTATGTATGTAGAGCAGAGTTAAATACGGCAAGGTATTCGCTTTGCCTTAATTCCTGAATTACGTCATGCAATGTACGTAAGTTGAGACCCCAATTGGAAATGTTATGTTTTGTCGCTACCTGATCTATTCTGTTTCTGTTCGTTAAGAGACTTCAGTCAAGCTTGAACATTATGTCTCTGGTGGCGGTTAAGAAAAGAAAAATTGGGGGAAAATAGGAAATATAGAAATAAAGTGGATAGCACAGAAAAAGCAAGCCAGAAAATCTAAAGCATCCAGTCGATTGCGATATTTTGCCATCCTTTGGCATGATAGTAAATAAATATATGGGGCTTTCAATTAATGGGTTGAGATTTTTAAAGGCCAGTTATATGACTTCCAAGTATTTTTCAAATGACTACATTTGGAAAACATATTTAAAATACAACACAGGCGGGTGTAAAAGTAAGTGATTTACGAGGGCTGTTCAAATATGAATGTAAGTAGCTTCATAACTTTCGTCACATATATGCTACGACTAAATGGTATACGTTTCTATAAAGGATTATATGTCACCTTTAAACTGGCACCAGACCTAAAGCAAAATACTTTATACTTATCGAGTTATCGCCCTCTGAATGAGGGTCACTTTAGTATACTAATAATCTCAATGCTTCGAACATACCAGTGATATAGACGAGCTTATAATTATTCGATAAATCCGTGAAATTTCTTGAATTTTTTAAGGAAGTATCCTCATATACTTATATAATGATTCTGTGAAAGTTGCGAAAATCCGACATGTTTTTGTTAAAATCAACGAATCGTTTTCACTAAAGTCTCCTGATGTTTGCAAATAAATGGTAAACAAAAACACCACCTTTCAGTTTTCAGTCAAACTTTTCTCCAACAAAATGCACGAAGCAACAGTTAAACTAGTTTTAACTCAAAGACAATATGTTGATCGCTCATACTGAGTTGTTGTTACAAATCATTGAAGGATAGTGGGTAATTTTTAAACGCTGAAAAGCATTTTATTAAGTCAAAACTGCCTTAAGTGAAGGGGCTACAGAACTTATACTTAATTTTGTTGCCATAACATTACGGTTTTTATCTAAATTTGAACGTTACCTTTAAGTCTTACCAAAATAGGCATTATTTATAATAAAATTACTCACCTGGTCTTGAGGACAAGACAGATTGAACATATTTTAATTAATGTCAACACGTCATTAAGAAGCAGAAAAATGCTTGAAAAATGATATAAAGTGTGATAACTCTGTAAATAGAGGACGGAGCGTTCTGAAAACTTCCTAATGACATATTAAGCATGTTTTAAGCAAAACGCAAAGAAAAAGACACAGCGATTCTCATTATTGCATCACCAGTAGATAACTCAAAATGACGTTTATCATAAAATTAATGACGTCACAAACGTACCTGTTTACTCAAGATTAAAACAGGATTATATAAACTTTTTCCTGCAAGCAACTTTGTCAATGTACCTTAAACTTGCATCTAAAATTTGGTGCCATTTTGTCACAAACTTACAAAGATATGACACTATATCCGCACATGTACCAAACGTGCATGTCAATTTGCTTCAGAAAAACGCCAGTATACAGGAATGGCTTTTATATAAGCGCCTGTAACTCGAGAAATATAGTGAGTTTTTCTTTATGTTTGGTGTCATTTTAAAGGCGACAAATAGTTATTTCCAGAAAGGTATGCCACTTTGTCGTAGCATATATGTGAAGAAAGTTATGAAGCTACTTGCATTCATATTTGAACAGCCCTCGTATTAAAATACGAATAAGGGTCTGCCGTCAAACTTATATTCTGCAGTTAATGTGCTGAACTCAAAGGAAATATGTATTATTTTATACTATTGAAATAGTCTGACCGCTTGCGTTTAAAACACAAACTTTCAACTAACTTCTCAAAATTAAATAGGTTGACGTATGTAAATGGCTTTAGTCGCCAGTTAAAAAGGTGCATACATATCTTATTGGCTATAAATAGTTGCTCTTAGAGATAGGATATGTCTGCTTAATACCTCGGAGCTGTATTGAGGTATTGAAACCCCAAAGAGAGAGCTTTAAATTGGTATACACTTAAGAGTTACCCCCCCCCCCCGAATCACGCCGAATCTCGTCAAATATCATGGTCCAAATTCGGACCGTTTACGACTTTCCCTTTGGTATCCTGGGTCAGGCGTGGTACTTGATTGTATCGATTCCTGATCTTTGCACCCTTACTTTGCATATACCCGGCCCTAGATAGGCCAAGCTACGGGAGGAAAAGGTGTCTGGAAGTGTTAAGCTACATGTAGCTTCAGTTAACAAAGTATCTGTTGTTAAGTTAGAGCCCAAATGAACATTTCAATGCGCGCTTAGCATGAAAAAGGCGGCTAGAGCATTGATTACGTTGTCTAGATGCCATCTCAATATGCTAAACAATATTTTTTCCTGTGGTTAGATTGCATTTCTACCCATTTTGCAAGTTGATGGTGTCAGCCTGTCAAAATAAAGGTGATTAATAACCCATGTCTTTACATAATGAATATACATTTAACATGCCTTTAGATAAGAGAGTGCAATTAAAATCTATCTTTCTTATTTCTCAACCTAAATATATGTTGTGAGTACTCAAAAGAACCGTTTCATTGAGACGGTTCTTTTAAACACCTAAACAAATGTTTAAACTAATGGATAAGAAAATATTCACATTTTATTCCAAACTTATTGTTTATCTGTCTCTATGTAACAAACGTATCATTTTCTCATTTTTTTCGGCTGAAAATGCATCTTTAGTATTTGTTTACCAAATGTATGTGAATGCTTATTGTGTTGTCATTTTCAGTACAACCTGAAAAGTATCTGTTTCGTAGAAAAAAATGTAACCACCTTGAGCCACGTCGCGAGATATTGGTACTCTGTATCCTCTGTGACATTCGCGTCTGCTGTGTCGTCTGTTGCTGTTATATTTTGGATGTCTCTGTAGCTTAGCACCTGTACCAGGCACAGCCAGACAGAGTGAACCCACTCATCACCCATATTTTAGACATTAATTGAAATGAGTTTCAATGAGTTAACAGTGGCCAAGAATAAAGGCTCGACATCTTATACTAGGTCACTTACATCTCAACAGGCACATGACGTCAAAACAACATCGTATCAACGTCGATGCGATGTCATGACGTCGCCCTGATGTTGAAACGACGTTGTTTTAATAAGGTTGTGTGCCCGCTGCGATGTATGACAATATTCATGCAGACAAATATTCTACATCCCCTGGGTAGAGCTCTAGGCTCTCGCCTATATCCATTCATTATGTGAGCAACGAAGGTTCAGGCGAGACTGGGTATCCCTAGACTGGTATCAGACCAGTCAATGGAAAAAATAGTAAAACATGTGCACATACACATACAGGCATGCACCTCTGTAAAATGTTCACTGACTTTATCATATATGTTGATCTGTAGTAGTTATAGAACTTTCAGTTTTAATGGAATTCTTATAGAAGGGGGAAAATGGAAAAAGTGGCCGGAAAGTAGCAGAATTTTAGACTATATCCTCAGTTAGTATGGTGTTTCAGGAGTGTGAAAACAGACATTGCACATATTTTAAGTCTTGCAAAAGATGTTTATTTTTGGGTTAACTATACCTAACCTTATGCAGGCTTCATAGTATACTATTCGCTACATTACTGAAAAGAAAATGTATTAGGCCAGATAGATCACATTCTCTACTATCTGCATATTGCCTTACAGTAGCTTAATTCAGTGCAACGAACTGCCAATGAGGTTAAATGAATTACGCTTACGTAATTGTTATATACGTTACTTACTTTCAAATATATAACTATTGTTTACTTGGCCATGGGCTGCCAAAAGACTTGTGGAGAGAGAGTTCTGTACGATTAGATTTTCTAAGCTTCTTTATATATCATAAAATTTGATGTCTGTTAGCTTTTTATGAACATGTGCATTTACCATGCAACAGCCAAGTTCAATACGTTACCATTAGATAAGAGGGAAACTCCTAGTATAGTGTATTATTTGCATCGTTTTCTTACATATCATTATGATTGATCTTTTAATAAGATGCAGTTTAACATAATAATAATAATGAGTGTAGGCACCTGAAATTCTGTCGTATACGTTACTTTCTTTTTAAACATTATTTTGTGCATTGTTATGTGTATATGAGTTCAAATAGCTAGTGGGTGAAAATGAAATTGGCTACCATCTAAGTGCTCAAATTGGAATTTCGTTTTTAAACATTTAATATGAATTTGATACAACATCAACAAAATCGTGTTTGCTTTTAAGGGAAAAACTTAAACATAAAGCACATAAAATGCGATTACATATATGTTTTAGGAATTATGTAAATAGAATATTTGATACCTATTTCTTATACGTAATAAAATTGTGTTTTAAAAAGCCTAAATGATTCTTTTAATCTCTGTGCCACTCCCATGTATTTGCTTCTTTTTATGCATTAAATGGTCATATGACTTCTACAAGACATTTTCTTTCACCGTCAACAGCTCAATGAATAAATAAAAAGCACACAGTAACATATTCAGATCCATCACACATAGTAAAAGCCATCAGATATATGAATCAATAAACACCTATTGATTACAACAGCTATATTTAAAACAATAAGGCACAAAATATAACTTAAAACACTAAAAACTGTAAGATAGCAGAAGTCCAAATCAAGAAGTGAAACATTAAAAATACCTTCATCGTTGTCATATGAAGCAAAATTGAAGTTTGTGGAAATCGTGATTATTACTGTCTCTGACTTAGCACCAGCCTTACCTTTCCTTGGGGTTATAATAATTTAGTATCTACAGCGTGTCCGCTTTAGTGAAAAAAGAATATTATTTATGTTGGTAACGTATATAACAAAATATAAAGAACATTACTTGTATCATTGTGTTGGCTGGCTCTACAATTTTGTGAAGCAATGAAACAGGACAGCATTTGTTCTAAATTACCATTTTAATACTATAGAAACAGATACATGTCTGTTAATAAGTTGGAAAAGCGCCCCTATGCTATGATAGTATTGTAGACATTTCTAAATAATTAGACTTCGATAATCAGGACCTTGAGCAAACGTTACTTTCTAGAATAGAACTTATTTGATCATATATTCTAGAATGTTTGAAGACGTGTGCTTTTTAGCTATAGAGCTAATCGGCATACGTGATAAAATGCTGTTTTATTCAGCAGGACACTATTAATTTTACACTCACAATAAGTAATTATGGCAACTGTCATTCAAGCCTTAAAACTAACTAATTAATACCCATAAAACATGTACCAACTTGTTAAATGATGCTATATCTATGGTATAGTGATAGTTCATGTAATAGAAACAAAATATATACTTATGCTACTGTAAAAGAATACTTTCAGATAGTATACTCAACAAACGCTATGCTGTATCATTCTTTCATATAATGCAATTGTCAATAGAGACAATGTTATCACAATCTGAGATGTATTATGATATTTTTTACAAATCAAAAGAAATATTGTTTCTTATGCAGACGATTGATAAAAAAGAGTGGCAGACAAATTAAACATGCATGCATACTATTTGTTTATAATAATTTCTTAGCATAACATGTAAATCTATTATATACGTTAGTAATGATTCTAACTAGGGTGCTTTCTCTATTGCCCTTATTATTATTATTATTATTTTTATTAGCACATATGATACTTTAATATATTCCTTTTGTCTCTATACCCTGATGTGTTTACAACTCATCTATTATTTAATGCACATAAAATAATAAACTGACATGATTCCTGCAACAGTTTGTTTAAAATGGGGTCCAGTGACTGCAATGTGATTATGATAGAACTTTACATCAGCTATTTTGTTTGTTTGATTTGATTCCATACGTCCCATCAACAATCTTTCAGTTACAAATGGACTGATCTTCCTGGGTTGAACCAGTACTATTAACACTAATTGCTAAAACTAAGTTTGATCTTATGACTGCTATATTTACTCTAAGATATTGCTATTCCAATCAACATTCTGATTAAACTTGTTAAATATTTGAACGGTAATCTAAATGCGTCCTAGTCAAATTTGGCCTAAACATTTTCGTCTGTTATTTTTTTATAAAGTTAAATTGGTGTCGTAAATACAACGGAAATTTTTTTGATTCCTTGGATATGATCACTGCCTTGCCATGTAAGACCCATCATTACGAATCATTTCCCCAATTTCAACGGCAATCCAGTCTTAAAGTTTGCATTCCTTTGACAAAGGATTAGAAGTATTAAGTTAATAGGACTATCAGTTGCATTAGTCAAACAATGAAAGCCATGTTAAAAATTAGCTGAAATTAAATTTCATAGCTAGAATAAAGTCACCTTCTGAGTTTTGATAGATGCATAAATAGATGTGGCTTAAACAATTTGCACAACTGAGTCACTCTCTTAAGGAATAAATGATTAAAAACACTTATGTTTCCTTAAATTTAATGTAATGTTAACAACATTTTATTTTATATATTAGTAAGGGAGTGATGCTATCTAGATTGTCAGCAAACGTCTTCTTTCTATAAGTGAACTTGACTAGGAAAGGTAAAAATCACAGACTCCTGACTGACCCACTGCACCTTAAGGAAGGGGACACGGAAATACAGATATCTACAATATAATTAAAATGAAGCGACCATTTCTCTTCCTTGTCAAGATGGTTGCTGAACTAGAGACAAATTCGAAAACAAAGGCGCGATACAAAACTCCCACAACCAACAGGAACAACACCAAACAAAGTTTCCAACATCCACACATCATTTTAGAAATTCTTAGATACGTTATCGTAAATGAATTTGATTTGATTGAAACAATTTATTACTTACTAGTTTATATATTGTTATGAATGTGAACAGGTTCGACACAAAGCTTTGGTTGCTTTTAAATAGCTTATTAGATTTTTTGTTCAATTAAAAGAAGAAAATATGCAAATATCAAAATTTGTTTTAGGTTTTCAGGCTCAGTTGTATACGGAAAACAGTTGAGACAAATATATATAATCATGGTATATTTAAATATAATAGTTATATATGTTATTTTAGTTATTTTGACTGAACAAGCTTAAGGGGATGTATCCTAGTTGAGATATTGCATCAAAATGATCATTTCATAAGTTTATAAATTGTATAACATAACTGAGAAAAAATAGCAAACAATGTGTTTTTGTTTTTAAGCCAAGAAGTATACCATTTCTTAAAAGATAAAAGGTGCACCTATAAACACAGACTCCTAATTAGTAGGGATACGTTTTTCTTTTGGAAAAAGCTCCTTTATGCCTATCAAACACAGTCCTTCCCTTTTTAATGAAATAAACTTTCCAGTGGTGTATAATTTAAGATATTAAGCAATATCTGCTTGTCTTCAACTTTGTAATATACGTTACACAATCGAACAACAAAATGATATTTTACACCAGACTTGTTGTTAAGCACTACTCTTAAATCGGTGATATTAAAACAATGATCATAAGGTGTTTAAAAGCTAACAGAAAAAATGCATGCTTATTTGCAAACTTTAGAGGTTTTAAACTTATATAAAAGTTTATCTATGGTCATCTAATTATATACAACTGACAAAGTATTTATGTTAGAACAGATATGTTTGCAGTTTTGAAATGGTCGGAGTTAACAGTCTTTTAAATAAATGGTATCCTGATTTTAAACGCTAATTAAAAAAAATGTCAGGTGAAACTTTTTAACAAAATATCAATAATTTTAAGGGTATAGTTGAAATGTAACGTAAATGACAATATAATGGACCCAAACAACTTTTAAAAATATCAATATATGTAGAAAATATAATGTTCTTACAAAATGCATAAATATTTTGTTCATTTAAACATTTCAACTGCCACCTAAATAGACTTAATTACATATTTTTGGTTTTAAGAAAATGAGGGGTAACGTATTGAACACACTATTACAGGTATGTTTGCAAGACTTAAATTGAGTGCCATATCTGGTTTCATACTGCCTATACTATTACTAAAGGATATATCAAGTGAAAATTCTTCTAAAAAGGGGTCATACCGAAATGCTTATTTTCGACAGTTTTGAACCCTGGGTCCTCTACTATTAATACAGTGCTGGAGACAGACTATGTACTCCCTGGTAGCGTATGTTATACGTGCCGTTTGACGTGAGATGGCTAAAAAACTAGGAAAATATATGCATTGCCCAGTTTACACACATTGTCAATTCCTATTTTCTTGAATTATGATTCGATTCCTCTGAGAGTCTGATACTTAGAATCAATAGCTTATATGAGCTATTGGACCAAGACTCTGAAAATATACCCTTTAAAGTTTGTCCATCGAAAATTGAACAGCATGCATGCCTTACAGCGGCTATGTACAGACATCACAGTTAAAATTTCAAGAGATGCTAACTCCTCTAGTCCCTTCGGAACAACTGTGGGTCAGCAGTGGCAGATCCAGAATTTCTGGAAAGGGGGTTCAGAATTTCAGATGTATAAGGGGAATGGCAATCGCTTTGCTGATTTTATCTCATTGTTCTTAAATATCCTATGAAAATGAAATAATTTGGACTCACTGAGACCAAATCTTTCATTTGCATGGGATATTAAAAGTGTGTGTGTGTGAGGGGGGTGTCAGGCGAGCCCCATGAACCCCACTGGATCTGCCACTGGTCAGAGATTTTTGCAAAGAGCTGATGTCACCTTGTGTTGAAAAGGCTCTTTTCATTCAACAAGCTTGGTATAATTGAGCCGTGACATGAGATTTCCAACAATGTGATATGTGCGACCAGCAAAGCCTCAGATCAGCCTGCGCATACGCGCAGTCTGATCAGAGCCTTTGCTAGTCGCTTGCATATTGCTTGAGTGTTAAGCTACTGACTGAACAGCATTCTGAGATTCTTGGCTAACAAGGAGGCTGCACAGGCTCGTCTGAGTCAACTCTTGTCAAAATGCCACATTGTTGGAACTCACATGTCACGGCTCAATTATGAATTATTCCTTGGTGTTTTATGATTCTTCCACATGTAACATTATTGTATGTTCTTTCACACATGTGATGGGATGGCCCGTTCAATGTTTTCTTATGCAAATAAAACCTATAATTACCATTGCCATAGAAATAGTATTAATAAAAGCGCAATAATATAACTTTTGGTCGGCATTTGATACAGAAAGGAACATTTTCGTGGTTTTGACTTTATTATTAGTTATATTGTCAATAATCACTTAAGGCTGGTTCCACTCCTTAAAACATTGTTTTTATCATTGTCATTTCATATACTTGCAGCTAGTCTAATTCTGTGGCTCTTAAACATCTGACTAAAAGAGAATGTGTTGAAAAAAAAGAAGAAATTTCATTATGATTGCAAATTGATATGATTGTTTTTTCTTCAAACCATAACAATATTTCAGACTATAGCCAGTCTATAATCACTTTTACCAATTAGAACAGAATATTAGACGGAAGCTATAAATTTTCTAGTCTATCCTTTAATAAAATATCTCTTTTTCGCCTAAAAATGCATATGCCTCATTAAATTTATCCAGCGCCCTATATTAAAATATATAGGTCACTGATTCGTCTATAATAATTATGTACTTAGTAATATTTTACTTACCCTACTTAAAGAAAGTCACTGAAACCACGGATATTTCTGTTGATTTCACATCATTTTTAAAAGGGACAGTCAGTTTATAATAGCTTATAGATTATCATACGTATCGCATATGCGGCCAGAGGGGGAAAATCTAATTTGAAATTTAAAATGGTGGTACAATGTTTCCGAAGAATTATTAGACATACAGTTTAAATACTTCAAACGCCTATAATTGGCATAACTTTTATATCAGTCTGACGATTTGGAGAATATTTCGTTGTTTATCCTTCAACCCTTTGAATACCGGAAACCCCTAAAGTGGGTTCTTTGGCACACAGCGCTCCTTATTCGCGATAGAGGATGCTAGTATGGTAGGCACAGAAGTCAGTCTTATGGTATGAAGATGATCTCATAGGGTTAGATGTAAGAGAGGTAGTGTGTCTGATGGACCGTTGTACCTCTTTGAAATATTTATTTCCCTTGGTAAAGGAAAACCCTGTAGTTTTTGCGGATCGTGCTATTAAACGCGCTTGTGTTTGTGTGTCTGTCCCTCTGTTGTTACGATAGAGCATATACTTGGTACTAATTTCATTGGCTCATTTTTTTTGTCGTCAGTTGATTTTTTTTCAAAATCTACGCTTTTAGGGAAGTGTCAAGCAAATTAGCCGACGTTCAGGGTCCAAACTCATCAACAGACAACACTAGTGGACAAAGAACGGCTTGTTAAAATATATAGCATTTTTAAAGCGCCAAAAAATGCATCTGAAAATGTCGTCTGCTGAAGTCGTGTGCAAATAATTGCCTAATATTACTGACGAATTAAGTATAGAAGCAAACAGCATGGACCCAGAACAGACTGTTCCTATAGGAGCAGTCTGATCTGGGTCCATACTGTTTGCCAGAGAGGCTTGTTAAACATTTCAGCAGACGAGAAAAACAGACGACTTTTGTTGTGATTGGCGCATTAAGTGTAAATTCTAGTCAATGCGATAACGGTACATGTACTTGTTGTTTTTTGTTTGATTTGATTATTTACGTCCCAGTCATCAATTTTCAGTTCTGTCAGGACGGGTCTCTTCCTGGGTTGAACCAGTAATAAGTAAGGATTAATAACAGTAGACACATGACGTCAAAACAACGTTGTATCAACGCAAACGCGACGTCATGCCGGACGTCGCATCGGCGTTGATACGACGTTATTTTAAGGTTGAATGCCTGCTGGGATGTTTCTTGCTCAAGGACTCAATGCAGTGATGCCGGTAAGGCTCAAACCCGCAACTCCTCGATCTCAAGACAAGCACTCTACCACTGAACCACTGCACTCCCATGGTACTTGTTGCATATTCTGTTTACACGTACACGCATGCGCAGCTATCCAGTATGGTTGAAGTCCTATTATTTGGCTGAGCCTTCATCTATTCCCATGCTTTGTGTAATGCCCAGGTCACACATTCACGGATTTGACGCAGGATTAGCAACGGATACGATCCTGCATCTCCCGTGGCAATCCGTATTAGTCCTTATATTTCCGTTTTGCATCCGTAATCATACGTAGTAGTACTTGCGTTGTGCATCCGTATCGGACTACGGAAATTGTCATTTCCGGGGTCATCCCTGGGATTTGATCCGTAGTGGAACCGGCGAGGTGATCCGTGAATGTGTGACCTGGGCATATCTGAGCCTTCATTGACATCAATGTTCTCCACCATTCCTATGCTGGCTGTCTTCGATGATTTAAGGGTACATCTGGGCTCAGTGTTGTTTTATTTTAACTGGTTTTCTATTAAAAATTTAATCATTATTTCTTTAATTATTTCATTTATTTTTACGAAGTGGCTATTTACAGTCAACTGTAAATAGCCAAAAAACGTTAAAATGGCTATTTACAGTCAACTGTAAATAGCCAAAAAACGTTAAAATGGCTATTTACAGTTGACTGTCAATAGCCTTTTTAACGTTTTTTTGGCTATTTACAGTTGACTGTCAATAGCCATTTTAACGTTTTTTGGCTAATGACAGTCAGTGTCGTTATTTATTTGGGATACAGGGGGAAATTATTGGTTATATCAAATTTATTTACTTATCCCTTTATTTAGCTGAAATCCTATTTTGGCTTTTGTTGAAGCATTTTTTTTTCATGATGGTGCGACTTCGAATCAACGACATCCCGCTCCGTTAGCGGAAAAAGAACTTAATGATCGCAGAATCAAGAAATTAAACGTACTAATTGCAAAGATGTGGTAAGCAGTTAAACTAGAGCTTCCTAACATTATTTTGATATGACTTTAAGTGCAGAGTAAGAAGAATTTCTGAGTGACACGAGCAGCCTTGTCTTTGCTGGAGATTTTAAGACTTGGAAACTTCTCTCACAAAGATTTTTGTTTAAAAAATATCGGTCCAGATCTGGATTGAAACTATTTGGTATTACGGATCCAAAATATGCTCCCTGTTGGCATTTAATAATACTTTACTTTAATAGACATCTCATCTGGGTCTACCGCGTACTTTATTCGTCAAACCCATGATCGTTACCGGTCTTTTGACTAATTAAATAGTTTGCTTTTGACTAATTATATATCAAACAAGACACAGTCATGGTCTGATTATAACTCCTATAGGAGCTGTCTGATTCTGATCTATACTGCTTGTGGATTTTGTGTACATGCAAGTTGTCATGAGACAGCTAAGGGTTTGGCAATTATTTCCAGTCTGCAAAATTATGTATGTGTACGAGGGCCAGTATACAGGGATTTGGGTGTTTACACTTCACGCATTTTCGAGCATGGAAAGCGAAGGCGTGTCGGCATATGTCGTATATTCAACATGCTCTTCATTGAGACAGCCAAAAGGCCTTTGCTAAAAACATTTAGTCTCGAAAAATGTGCAAAATATAAAACCTGTGCAAAAATGTGCAAAATATGAAACCTGTGCAATATGCACAGGTTTCATATTTTGCACATTTTTCGAGACTATTTTTTTTGTAATTTCGAGATAAACGGATACTTCCATTTTTTTTTTTTTTTTTTTTTTTGGGGTGTGGGGGGTGATATTGGAAGGTTTTATTAGTGGAACAGAATATTTTCATATAATCTATTTTTATTTTCACTTAAGTATCACCCAAAAGCTTAATCTGTCCCAATAAACAGGATTAGTGTACTTCACCGGGAGGCAATAAAACTGCCGCTTGACGCGTGCCGGACTAAAAGGTGTGGCAACCATTATTCAGGAGACGAGACTTTAATTAGGTTTATATATTACTTTCGGCGGCATCATTGGCCATATGCAAAGTTCTCGAGCAGAATGTGCACTTGCGCGGTCTGTCCGAAAACTCATTGTTTTGTATTTTTATGATTTTCGACGACGTATTGTTGATGCCATGAACAATTGCTATCGAATATTGTTTCGCTATGCACTCGGAAGATCGCAATGACCGTGACCGTGACCAGATTGAGCATATGCTCGCACTGAACCTGCCCATCGATGTCTGATGATCCTGGCCATTGATTTCTCTCAATATCCCGCCCCCTATGGGTGTTTCTCATGCTTTACAATATCTGTATGGGCTATAAGTTTTAAAGGTGGAAAATGGAAAATAATCTTGAAAGATGGAACATGCGGACTGAGTTTCCCGCCATAGTTTCGCCATGTCCAACAATGAAATTTTCTAACAGGTAGAATATTCGTACACCTCACCCGTCTCAAGCTGGTGACAGTCGATAGACTTCGGCTGTTTACCGGAAAGTCGCGGTGATATTCGATGGTCAGGTGTGAAAATAAACCCTGGGGCTTGCTGTGTTATCTTAATCCTCATAAAACACTGGCTTTTATGGTTTTACTATGATTGAAAAACAACTTACTTCTATAAAGAGAGTAGAGTTTTAAAAATAAGATTTCATGCAAAACACACCGCGTAGGCGGCTATCGAAAACGCTCTCAACAATCCACACACGGGGATCAAAACTCGATAGAAACAGTGTTTTCGATTGCCATTTGTCGCGAGTTAGGCGATAAATGGCAATCGAAAACGGTTTCTAACGAATTTTATCTACGCCAGTTCCTCGTCAGTATTAGAGTTTTCGATTGCCTAATATCCAGTGTGTGATTATGCGGCGTGCAGCATCGTTTTAGATTTTCAAACCGTGAAAATATCGTTATCGATCGCAAAAATTGTATTTTTGCTTTTGAAAACGATATTTTTGACTGTCAGAATGCACTTTTGCGGTTTTAAAGAATTTGGAATCAGGATCGCCGGGTCTACCCGTTGAGTCTGTACGAGCCTTCTCAGTCAGTAAGTTCACTGACTTGAACACCGATTAGTTTGTTGTTTGCTGAATTAGTTTTTTTTTCTTTCTATTTTTTGAATACTTGCGAATTGGGATCATTTTACGCAATTCTTGAGACAAGACACTTCCTATGAGCACATTGACGTATCAATATAGCCAGCTCATTCGATTTTCATTCTTGCACCGAAGGATCAGACATGCAGTCTCGAAAGAGACTCCCACAACTATAGTAGACATAAAGCAGATACCCAGCCAGCATACAATATCGGACCACCATCGGCCCAATTGTATATGTTTACTGGGGACGTCAATGGAAGCTTATGCCACTAGCCCCACTAGATGGCTGCGCAACCATATACGAAGGAGTCCTTTACGAATAGGCCTAAATACCAAACTTCCTGACTATGAGAAAAAAATTAGATGATGCGCATGTGGACCCGAGATTGACAACCTATTGATCTTTTTTATTCAAACTCATTTTGCTGTTTCTGCACGTGACCTGGAAATTCTACGTGACAAAATGCATGTCATATCAGGAAGGGTAGATATCTCGCCATTTAGTTTGCGAAATCAAGGGGCACATTGCGTGACCATCTGCTTAGTTCAAATCCTGATGCAATATAGATCCCGTTCAAGAATATAAACTATTATATTATGCTTTTATTGGAAGCGTCTCGCGAGACGATTTCGATAAACACAGAATAGGCGAGCTCATGAGATTTAAATACTAATGTCGATTGTCTAGCTAGACATTGAATGTTGAGCCGAATGTCGATTGTCTAGCTCAACATTCGCCAAGATTCGGCTTCAGAAGTTCGGACACATTGCTAATGAATGCTGACTGTCTAGCTAGACATTGAATGTTGAGCTGAATGTGGATTGTCTAGCTCAACATTCGCCAAGATTCGGCCTCAGAAGTTCGGACTCATTGTTAACTTGAATGTTGAGCTGAATGTTGTTTGTCTAGCTAGATATTCAATGTTGAGTCGAATGTCGAGCTAGACATTGAATGGAGATGAATGTCGATTGTCTAGCTCAACATTCGACAAGATTCGGCCTCAGAAGTTCGGACTCATTGCTAACTTGAATGTTGAGCTCAAATGTTGATTGTCTAGCTAGACATTCAATGTTGAGCCGAATGTCGATTGTCTAGCTAGAAAATGAATGTTGAGCTAAATGTCGATTGTCTAGCTCAACATTCGACAAGATTCGGTCTCAGAAGTTCGGACTCATTGCTAACTTGAATGTTGAGCTGAAATGTTGATTGTCTAGCTAGACATTCAATGTTGAGCCGAATTTCGAGCTAGACATTGAATGTAGAGCCGAATGTCGATTGTCTAGCTTAACATTCGCCAAGATTCGGCTTTAGAAATTCGGACGCATTGCTAACTCGAATGTTGAGCTGAATGTTGATTGTCGAGCTAGACATTCGACAAATTCGGGTAGGAAGTTTGGAGACTCTCGTAACTCGAATGTTGAGCTGAATGTCGATTGTCTTGCTAGACATTGAAACATGAGCTGAATGTTGATTGTCTAGCTAGACATTAAATGTTAAGCCGAATGTCGATTGTCTAGCTCAACATTCGCCAAGATTCGGCTTCAGAAGTTCGGACGTATTGCTAACTCGAATGTTGAGGTGAATGTTGATTTCTAGCTATACATTCAATGTTGAAGCCGAATGTCGATTGTCGAGCTAGACATTGAATGTTGAGCCGAATGTCGACTGTCTAGCTCAACATTCGTCAAGATTCGGCTTCAGAAGTTCGAACACATTGCTAACTCGAATGTTGAGCTGAATGTTGATTGTTATGCTAGACATTGAATGTTGAGCTGAATGTCAATTGTCTAGCTCAACATTAGCCAAGATTCGGCTTCAGAAGTTCGGACGTATTGCTTACTCGAATGTTGAGCTGAATGTTGATTGTCTAGCTAAACATTCAATGTTGAGCCAAATGTCGAGCTAGACATTGAATGTTGAGCTGAATGTCAATTGTCTAGCTCAACATTCGCCAAGATTCGGCTTCAGAAGTTCGGACTCATTGCTAACTCGAATGTTGAGCTGAATGTTGATTGTCAAGCTAGACATTGAATGTTGAGCCGAATGTCGATTGTCTAGCTAGACATTGAATGTCGAGCTGAATGTTGATTGTCTAGCTAGACATTGAATGTTGAGCCGAATGTCGATTGTCTAGCTAGACATTGAATGTCGATTGTTGATTGTTGATTGACTTGCCAACTTCAGGCATATTCATTTTCTACTTATGCGTACGAACAGCGATGACAATGGGGCGTCTGTGTAGATGCACAAGCTTGCGTGTTTCTTTTTGCATGCGTCAAGTACCCAAAACTCACATGACAGGCTCAAATACGATCTACAGCATGCACTAATTATGGAAGAAACACATTTATTTGACTTTAATATACATCTGTACTTGAAATTGTCCACCAAATGTTCGAATATAAAGTCAACATCAATGAAAATATCTAATTTATCTGTAAATAGCCAAAAAACGTTAAAATGGCTATTTACAGTTGACTGTCAATAGCCATTTCAACGTTTTTTGGCTAATGACAGTTGACTGTAAATAGCCACTTTAACGTTTTTTGGCTATTGACAGTCAACTGTAAATAGCCATTTTAACGTTTTTTGGCTATTGACAGTCAACTGTAAATAGCCTCTTCCTTATTTTTAACACGTTTCACAAAACAATACCTCCGATGAGGCTCGGACCAGAGGCATCTGGTTCGAGCTTCACCGCGAGCATTGTGTTGTGTATATACTTGAGCAAGACACTGTATCATCGCTGCTTGGTACCGATTCAACCAGGGATAAAGTCCTGACATGACGTTGAATTTGGTTTGGATGGCTACCATCGCTATTATATTTTGCCAAAAAAGTATTTGTATTGTATCGTAACCTATTGTATATTTATTTCTTCTTACCTGTCATTTGGCATTCCCAGCAGGAACATAACACCCATACAACGTCGAAGCGATGTCGTAGCGACGTCGATGCGACGTCATGACACCACATCGACGTTGATACGACGTTATTTTAAGATTATGTGCCGGCTGGGTTGCATTTTAATCCAGACACAATCTTTCTACAAGTTTTACTCCACTGTCTTGCATGTTTGTATAATAATATTGTGTTGTATCACTCAAAGCCTTAATTCGTCTTCTGCATATATTTGGTAACATTATTGACTAGTGTGTAAACAGTGTATACCCAGATCAGACTGCCCCTGTATGAGTAGCAGTCTGAACTGGGTCTATTTTTTGTTGCCGAAAATGCTTTTAAAACACATCAGGCAACTTTTGGGGTATTGGCGCTGTTAGGGCTATTGGCTCGGGAAATGGAAGTTTTGAAACAAAATCATGGCGGAAAATGATTGTTATACAATACAACAGACTTTATTGATATAGATAGCTCAGGCCATTTGCAGATGGCATTAGAGCATTTCAATACATGTTTCACTGAAATACATGGTTGACGTCGATTTCCAAAAGCAAAAAGATACATGTAATAAATGTTACATTACAGCATAAGAGAGAGAGAGAGAGAGAGAGAGAGAGAGAGAGAGAGAGAGAGAGAGAGAGAGAGAGAGACGGTTTGGCCGTGCAGTGTCGGCATATATGGAAGTGTTTGTTATTTGAAGGCTATATGTAGGCATTGTCATCGAGAATAGCTAAACCCATACACACGCTTGCATGCATGTCATAGCCATTCTCCATACCAATGGTTTGACATCATGGTTCTTCATACTGCTTGGTTGAGTAAGGTGCGGCAGAAATTCTGCTTAACTTGTGGGACATAATTTGTTATTTTCCATGTTTCTTTATGTTATGTTTCATTCTTTCCTTTGGAGGCAAAGAAGAGATCAATAAAGCATAATCAATTGCATTAAGCTTTACTACATAATTAATGATAATTATAATTACATTCATAAATAATGAATGTATACATAAAGTGGTGAGCAAAACTGTCTCCAATTAAGTGTGCTGGTTATTACATGGGTCATTAGTAGGTTGGCGAACGCCTTCCTTTATTTTTAACACGAGGCGCCGCGACCCTTATTATAATTAACACTGTCACGTGCCAACTAATTGGAGGGAAATAGCTAAATGATGACCAAAACAATACTTGTAATTAGTGGAGTTATGGATATATAAAATCAAAATACAAATACCACCAGTCATAAATCAACTTGTATATCTACAGAGTAACCTATAATACAATCGTTGAGATCGAAGTTTTAATATTTATCAACATCTATCTACTATCTATCTTCGTTGATAACAGAATACAAGTATTTTCAAAGGTAAATTTCAATATATGGCAATCTGTTATTTCTCAGAAAATGGAACGGATAACAGCATACGGTGTCGGCTCATCTTCGGTCCGCCAGCGAGCTAGCGGGCCAATTTGGCTCGCTATTAGATGTTTACTTGCAAGCTTAGTAATTTTACATACATTCATATATTTTTAAAAATAACACACCTACACTAAAGAAAAGTATTAATTTCATATGCAAAGATGGTATCAGAAAATTGAAGAAAAATTACTACAATTAGCTCTGTGTTACGGAATAAAACCATTGTCGGTTCAGCGAGCGACTGAAGGCCAAATTTTTTATTATAAGCATTTTACTATTGTTTCCATGTATCTTTGTTTATTCCTTTTTTCTATTTTGCTGCTTATTATGGATAAATGTACGCGATTGAATTATGTCGATGGCAACCGTTTTAAACTTCGAAGAAATTGATCTGTTTTAGATTAAAGACTTGAATCTTTAGTTCGACCATATCAACAAGGTTTTGGAGGGTCTTAATCAAGCGGTGAGGGGATTTATGAAGGAGTCTAATAAGCTCCAGACGCATTGCTTAAATGTACTAGACGTTTAGTGTGGTTTGCTTTTACATTAGGTGCTATGCTTCACATCACATGCGAACATGTACCATTGTTATTAGGTGATTCGTATCTTGACAAATTGTTTGAAAATATCACGCATGTCACATATTATTTTTAAGACATGGATCAATGCAGGAACTCAAAACACATTTTATGCACACGGTAACCGTCACGTTATGATGTGTGCCATTGTAACCCAGTTATCATATTTATAGAGGATCTTACATGAGTACTCATGTTTAATTGAATTTATTACACAAGCCATGGAAAAGAGATAAAATGCGAGGTTTGTGAGCACAAATGTAAGATTCTATTATCACATGACATTAAAATTACTAAAAAATATCGTTTTTGGCGTGAAACGTCACGATTTAGCCGCTTTTACGCCGCCTTGAAACTTGATTTACACATGCATTACCAACACAAAGCTCCTGAACATTCAGATTTATTCACCATTATTATTATTATTCATATTAGTTAAACCCAACGTTTTATCTATATTCTGTGTATATTTTTCAGATGTCCTGTGAACAGAGAGATCTTCTTATCAACCTCAACGGTCAGACATTGTGCGTAAAAGAAGTCACAAGATACACAACTTGTGATGACGTCATTGAAATGGTATTCTACAACACTTCAAAGTCTGTGGAGTCTTACGCGATCTTCGAGTCTTCACGCGGCGTGGAACGCATGCTTTATGGAAAGGAGAGTGTCTTGAAAATCATCAGATCCTGGGGCGTGGAACATAAAAGTTTTACTCTTGTTTTGCGTGAACTGGACAATATAAGATCCAATATGGCGACACTTCCTAAAGCAAGGCGGAAGTTGCAGAAAATAAGGTCACAAAATGCTAAACTGGACAATAATACAATCCAAGCCAATCGCGACAATCTCAATAACAAAACAATGAGAGATAAGAATATTGAAAATCTGGAGAAGATGCAGAAGAGAAAACGATCAGGAAAACTTGGGATCTTGAAGAGATTTTTAAGCGATGTTGTGTTACATAAGACAACGCAGAGAAAGGAAACACAATCAGCGGATATGGCCCGAACACCTGGGGATGGTTGTGAGGCAAGCCTTGTACAGTCGAACACAGTGGAAATAAATAATACATCTTCTGTACAGCAGCAACATGCTGTTTTCACTGAAACTTTCAGGCGTTGTAATTCGTATATGAATGCTGCATTTGTTGATTGCGATGATATTGACACACTAGCCATAGAAGATGATCTTGACAGTGCATTCGACGATTATAGCGACACTGACAGTGTTTGTGAACTTGAGAGAAATATTATAGAAATCTCACTTAGTGACGGTGAGGATGTAACTGAGTTGAATTCTGACAGTGACGACCAATATTCTTTTAGTGGTGCTGAAAATACTGTGATCAAATGTGAAATGATTAGGGACATGTTCAATACAGCTCAGATAGACGAACACGACAATGGGGATGATGACATGGAGAGTTTTATGAAGACTCTGGTGTATGATTCAGATTATGACGAAGGTCTTAGTTCCCTTGACAGCGATGACGAATAGAATCAGACATTTATGTGCTATGTGAGGTGTGCTATGTATATATATAAAATATCAATTCATGAGATGTTGGTACTAATCGCATATATGAACCGTGACATGTGATATCCAACAATGTGGCATTTTGAGAATTGAGGACTCAGACAAGTTGTGCAGCCTCCTGTTAAGCTTAGAAGCTCCAACTTATGTTCAGTCAGTAGCTTAACAGTCATAGAATGTTCATGTGACTAGCAAAGGCTCTGATCAGACTGCGCCTATGCGCAGGCTGGTCTGAGCCTTTGCTGGTCGCACATACCACATTAATGGAAATCTCATAATGCGGATCATATGTAAAAGTGGGTATTTAAAAGTAACGTCTCAGTGAGATGGCTCTTTTGAGCCCCCACAACATATGTTCAAATTGTTGGCTACGAAAATAACTGCAAATTTGTGCTCAAATATTCTGCTTATTAATAACTGGACTTGTGCTGAGGCTGATTTGAGTCTTCAGTCATTTTAATGGTTTTGACATACACTTTCATAGTCTAATATTGGATAGACTTTATTTATCTTACAACAGCTGGCATCAGAACTGATTGAGTTTGACAAACGATCGGCATTTTGATTGGTCTTGGATCTTTTCAAATTGCATTTGTTTCTCTCTCTCTCTCTCTCTCTCTCTCTCTCTCTCTCTCTCTCTCTCTCTCTCTCTCTCTCTCTCATTAGAAGTAACACGATTATTTTTTTGGTTTCCAGGTTGTTTTGTTTTGCTTGAACACATACAAATAAAAAATGTAGAAACTTTTTGTTGTTATTTCTATAACGTATTGTAGCAGTACTATACACGCGCTGATAAAGACTGAACCGACCAGCATGCGCATCCGCTCATGTTCAGTTTGATCAGTGTTTTTTGTCAGACGCTTTCTGTGGGTTAATACACGAAGGGTACTGTCGTGCCAACCAAGAGTGACAGTGACGTAATACATTGTTTAAGCGCTAACGTATACACTTCACTTGAGCTAACGCGAATCGATAGATCACTTGTGTATTAATCCTATCCTGCGGATAGGATTAATACACAAGTGAACTATCGATTATAAGTTCCAGATAACTTTGTAAACAAAACATGAAGTCACTGTCACTCTTGGCTGCCAGGACAGTACCCGCCTCGAGTGTTAATTGCTTAACAACAACAACAACTAGAATCACGGCGGAGATTCACGTGACTTTAGAGGATTAAAACTGACAGGTACTTTTCAAAACAAGACTTTCTTTGATATTTCCGTTAATACTGATCAGATTGGCATGGGGTTTAAAGCAGATACTCCGGAAAAATGAAAGCATCATGTCCATCTTAGTGAATTTCAGACAAAGACTTGGTTAAAAAGGTATTGACGAGCAACCGTATTTTCCCATGAAAATAGTAAGTCAATATAATCAGGAAACACCACAATCACAAACTGCAGGCAAACCCATGGAATCGTGAGGAAGAGCCACACAACAATCATGAGACACCAGGAAGACAAACAAAGCAAAGCAACCAGCTCTCTCTTCCCCATCGAGATGATTGCAAAACGAAAATGGGCACAAAGTAACGCACAACAAAGCATATAACAATTACGAAATCCCACAATGGACTAACAATCAACAATCAGCCATTAACAACAGAACCACCGCCTTAGAACGGACAGTAGCCAAAGCCACCGGGGGTGGGGGGCCTAAATGCATTTTACTGGTACCAAATCTTCGCCCCAGATTCTGCTGCTGTTGAAGCACAAAACTGTTATGCTCGCATGGAGGATTCCTACTTATTGCAATGTATCCTCAAAGAGAAACGATTAACTCTGAGTGTGTGTGGTAGAATTTAGAAAATGCTTTTTGATTTATATGATATCTATATTTTAGCAGTCAAAATAGGTTTCTGTTGTTGAAGTCATCAACATTAGAACACACTCTCGCAAAACGAATAAGTTGCAAAATATATACACAATAGGAGGGGAAGCGAGGAACATTTCCATCAAAAAATGGGAAATTTACTATAATTTCAAAATTAAAATAATCCCGTTGATCATTAATCTTAGATGAAACTATGCCATTCGTTTTGGACAGGTCCAAGTCCAAAAATCGGGCTTCAGTATCAGAGGAATTTGCTTTACTTAACTGAAGTTCGATGGGATATATCTGACCTACCATATGTTCAAAATAAGGATTATCAATATTAAGTAAGTCATCTAAATATCTTGAGGTGGAGTTATAAACTTCAATAATACCAGTTTGATTATTGTCTGACAGAGACAACATGAAGTCTCACTCAGAACAAACAAAAACAAATCTGCAACAAGAGGGGCACAATTAGCACGCATTGGAATACCTACAATTTGTCTGTATAATTTCGAGCAAAATCTTATAAATATATTGTCCAAAAGGTCATGGAGAGCATCACACATTTTCTGACATGACCACAACTTATATTGTTTAGGTTTTTCAGAAGTAAAAAAGGTACAGTTCTCATTACAAGACAAATAAAGGTAGCCCTCTCTGTTAAAAGTTTGTTCAATTAATACCGTTGGTTTTTCTTTGATAAGATTATGAGGCAAAGTAGTATAGAGAGTAGAGAAATCATATGAAGACAAACTAGATGCTAGAAAACCGTTAAATTTAATTTAAGAATCTCACTTGAATTTTTTATAAACCTAAATAAATTTTTACCATTCCCTTCATAAAATGTTGCCCACTATTTTATAACATGTTTTTTAATAGCATTGAGGCAAGAAGTCAAACGTATAGACAACTCGGTATTAGTACATGAACTAGAATTAGCAATAAAAAGAGTTATATGGTCGTTTATAAAGTTTAGGTAACTACTATAACGCCCAGGGGGGGGGGGGGGGGGGGTACTCTGATATTTTCACACATACGTAAGCTTGGTCCATTTTTTTGGGTTCAAAATTCTGAATTTCAATATTTTTTTGGGTTTTCAGAAAAATGAATTTTTTGGGGGTATGAAGATTTTGTGGATATTTTTTTGGGGTCATCACAAAATTGGGCTAGTTTGAGTGTCATTTCTATGCAATTTAGGGTCTTTTCTAAGGTCAAGGTACAGAACTGGGATATTTTTTTGGGTTGCTAAAATTTCAAATATTTTTTGGGGTGCTTGAAATTCCTGATAATTTTTTGGGTTGAACGGTAGATGCTGGGTGCGAGTCTACGTGTGCGAGCCTACGTGTGCGGAAAAAAATTAGAGTACCCCCCTGGGGTATAACGTAGGAAGCTGGCTATGATCCTCATCAACAAACATACCAAACTTAGCCGCCATATAGCATCGATGGTTATTAACGACAGACGTCTCATCAAGCCTGTTTATGCTCATATGTTTTGGCAGTGCTAAGTTTTTGCTTTATGGTGTTAATGTAGTACATTTTTCAAACGACCACAGCATTGTTAGCAGCCTTAGCTGCTGGTGCCAAAACAAACATCCTATGGAGTATTCGGACCCATTTCTTCAAATTTCTTAAAGTGAATTTAGGTTTAGGTGGTAGAGGATCTAAACTATTGCAATAAAATGAAATTCTACCATCAATGATTTTAAAAATATTTAATTTCCAACTTTTTAAGGCATTAGATTCAACATGTTCTCATTTTCACCAGCTATTACAAATTTTTGTAAGGCACCAGCAATTTCTACAAACGTTACAAAAATAGACCATACAAGCCATGAATATTCGAGTAAGATAGTATATTTTTGTTTTAATTTATTAACATAATATTGCTCAAATAGCAACAATAGTAATTTTAAATCATTTAAGGATAATTCAGAGTGATATTAAGATATAGTTTAGTCTTAAATTAAAAAGCAACACCGACTAAAGGTAATGCATTGTAACAGCCATTTCAACGTAATGCAGCCATATATAAAGTTCAAACTTCTCTGGCCACAGAGGCTGTGTCAGCTGTGTGTAGAGCAGTGTCAAATACGGCGAGTATTCGCTTTGACGCTTTGACTTAATTCCTTAATTACGTCATGTACCGTACGTAAATTAAATCATATACATTGAGACCCCAGTTGGAAATGTTATTTGTCGATACCTGATTTAATGCACAGAAAAACATGTCAGAAAATCCAAAGAATCTAGTCGATTGCGATATTTTGCCATCCTTTTGCATGATAGAAAATAAATATATGGGACATTCAATTAATGGGTTAGAGACCTGTCATCCTGTCCAATAGAGATCATTAGAGGATTAACTGATAAGGGACAGTTTCAGTATCTCATATTGTTATAGGGGCCTCAAGAGGGGACTTACCGGTATACAACACAATTTCTTTCACTAAGATTAATATCAATTATTTATCAGAAAATACCTAAACCCTTCATGGGACCACTATATTGCCCCCCCCCCCCCCCCCCCCTGTAAGAAACTCACAATCACTTCATAAAGATTAGCCTTTGATCAGTCTGGGATAGCCCTCAGGCAGTGGTACCACTTTTCTTGTCTAAGAATTTACCTCTCTAAGGTGTTTTATATGTCAATTATTAAATATAGAAACTCAGACTGCCAAGTAACTTACCTAATGACTACATTTGAAAAAAAAAATTCAAATACAACACAGGACGCGTGTAAAGGTTAATGATATACATATGTGTCACTATCAAAATACGAAGGGTCTACCGTCAAGCTAAGCTTACATTCTGCAGTTAGTGTGTTAAAATCATAGGAAACATGTACATTCTTTTATACTATTAAAATAGTCTGGCCGCGTACGTTTTAATAAACACAAACTTTTAACTGACTTCTCAAAAAATAAATAGGTTGATGTATGTAAATGGCTTAAGTCACCAGTTAAAAGATGCAAACATATCTTATTGATTGGGGTATTGAAAACCCAAAGAGAGAGCTTTAAACTTGCGTCCTTTTATCACCTCACGTTGATAACAACATGCAAAGGCTATTGTATCTTTTGCTGTGATCTGTTTATTGTTCGACCAATGATATGGCCTGTTTATATTTTAAATTCAGCATGGGTTGCAAATTATTGGGAGTCACGATGCTGATTCTTAAAAGTGAGTTTTTTTTTCAAAAAAAAATGCCAAATAAACATCCCCTACTCTTTGTTGAACATGTTGAATTCCTTACAAGGAATTGCTATTTTTATATTTAAAGATTTCACGAATCATCACGCGCATCATTTTACACTTAGGAGTTACCGCCCCTGAATCACGCCGAATCTCGTCAAATCTCATGGTCCTAATTCGGACCGTTTACGATTTGCATATATCTAGCTCTTAATTGGTCAGGTTACCTGGAATACATGTTACTTCAGTTAACAGTACTGTTGTGAAGTTAGGTCCCAAATCAACACTCAATGTGCATAAAAAGGCTGTTAGAGCACTGATTACGTTGTCTAAATGCCATCTCAATATGCTAAGCATTTTTTACTGTGGCTAGATCGCATTTCTACCCAAGTTGCAAGTGTTGTTGTTGTCAGCCTGTCAAAATAAAGGTGATTAATAACCCATTTCTTTACATAATGAATATACATATAACATGTCTTTAGATAAGAGTGCGTAATTAAAAAATATTTTTCTTATTTCTCAACCTAAATATATGTTGTTGGTACTCAAAAGAACCGTCTCAATGAGACGGTTCTTTTGAGCACCCAAAACAAATGTTTAGACTGATAGATAAGAAAATATTCACATTTTTAGCTAAAAAGATTAGTTCATCTGTCTCTATGTAACATACGTATCAATTTCTCATTTTTTTCTGCTGAAAATGCATCTTTTGTATTTTGTTTTCCATTTATGTGAATGCTTAATATTCTTTTGTTGTCATTTTCAGTACAACCTGAAAAGTATCTGTTTCGTGGAAAAAAATGTAACCACCCTGAGCCACGTCGCGAGATATTGGTACTTTGTATCCTCTGTGACATTCGTGTCTGCTTTATCGTCTGTTGCAGTTATATTTTGGAAGTCCCTGTAGCACATGTAGCAGACACTGTCAGACAGCTTGAACCCACTCATCAATTATTTTTAGACATTAACAAGGAGTTAACAGAGGCCAAAAGGCTCAACATCTTTTACTAGGTCACTTATATTTCAATAGGCACATGACGTCAAGACAACATCGTATCAACGCCGAAGCGACGTCATGACGTCGCCTCGACGTCGATACGACGTTGTTTTAAGGTTGTGTGCCCATTGCGATGTATGACAATATCCATGCAGACAATTTTTAGACGAAGTCTAAAAATTTCATTGTTGACCTAGAAAAGCTGACTTGATCTCTGTATGGAAGAAAGTACATGTCATAAAATGGTTATTGGGCTATTAAAGCGATTAAGTTGTATGTCGTAAGTCGTACTGTTGTAAGTTGTATCTTTTTTAAAGATACGTCTTGTTGATAGTAAAATTTACTACATCCCCTCTGGGCAGGGCTCTGGGCTCTCGCCTATGTCCATACATTATGTGAGCAACGAGACTGGGTATTCCCTAAATGAAAAAAAATAGTAAAATATGTGGACATACACATAAAAGCATACACGTCTGTAAAATTAATCACTGATTGAAGACAGGCTAGGCAATCCCTGGTAGCGTATGTTATACGTGCCGTTTGGTGTGAGGTGGCTAAAAAGCTAGGAAAATATATGCATTGCCAGGGTTTGCGCTAGGATTTATTTTTTTTTCGCCACCATTTTCGCCAATCAGATTTTTTTTGTGCCATTTTCTCGAACTTAGAGCCAGATTTTGGCCATTTGTCGCCCAAAAAGAGCCAGGTTTGGGGGCATTTTTCACAAAAAATGTCTTCTGTCTTTAACCCCCTTAATTCTGGTGGATTATTGTACACACATTGATAAAACAACTAAGGACTAGTCCATTTTGTATTTAAAGCGGTTGACAGTCTTTAAATTTATGTATATTTGTACCTGGAGATTGTTGATTTTTCTTAACAGTGCAAACACTGATGAAATGCTGTTTGGGTATTTACTGCTTGCCAAAGTACCTGTTTGCAAGTATTCAGAATAAATAGGATTAACCAACATTGTACGTTTAAGGTGTCAAGCAAAAAATAATACACAGGGATGATAGTGATCAGACTTTCGATGTCATTGTCAGTAATTGTCATTCTTTCCATAGAGTTTAAATGGAAAACCTCCATTCAGGTTTGAACACCTGAACGTGAGACAGGTTATTTCTTAACACAACATTAGATAAAAAAATAATTGCTAATATATATATGACGCCAATTTTAAAATAATATGACTTTTTTCTCTCGATTTTTTTGGTATTTGATTTTAGTGATTAAAAGTTTGCAATCAATGTAATTCTCGCTTGAATATAAAATTATAAAAGATCATATAATACTTTGATTAAAATGTTTAAATTGGGAAATTATATGTTAAATAGAACGAATAACTGCATTGCCAAAGTAGTTTGCTAAATATTGTAACAAGGGAGCTAATTCAAAAATATTAGGGGAGAGCACAATTGCATAATTTTTACCTCGGAATACAGGCCCGAATTTTTCTGACAAAACAAATTTAAATCAAGTGAGCCATAACATCATCTACCTTTTCTGTTTAGAAATGATAGGTTCAGATATCTGAAACTGTCGAGAAAAGCACTTTGAACAGCGTGTGCAGTTGCTGTCTTGAAAAGAAAAGCAATGCTACTGTCGGCCTTTGCGAGATGCGCGGATCCTTTCGCATGCCTGGTAATGTCTAGTGAGTGATGCCGTCAGATGAAAGAATGGCACAGTGAACACCATGCAAATCTTTCTCCTTTCTCACAAAGCTTGACGGAAAGTTCGAAGCAATATATCTATCTTCTTACGAGTGGAAAGTGAGCTTGCAAGTGACACTTGAGTTTTTCTTCTTCGTGGACGTCTATGTAGCGGTCAGAAAACTATGTAATGACTATTATTATTGACCACAAAAAGCAAAGATGTCACGATGATGGCGCAGTTTATTTCATGCACAGCATGGCACCATGTATATTATAGTCTGTAATTATGACCGTTACCGGTAGCAGCTGTTAAAAGTGTGTGCCGATCGCCGTAGGTTATAAACATTTATACTGGGTCCGAGGTTATCAGCGCGTGTCCAGGTTTGACTCGATCAGCTACTGAATTGTGTGGTCGATAATTGGGGTGTTAATTGACAATTAAGACACACATTGATGACCATTAAGCGGCACGAGGCAATGACTTGTAGTCGGAGATGACGATTCCGACGCCAGACAAAAATTTACTTGCGATTTTTCTTTCGCCAATAGTTGTCGCCAAATTAATATTTTTTGCGCCAAATTTATTATTTCTTCGCATTTTGCGACAATGGCGATCGGTAGCGCGAACCCTGATTGCCCAGTTTACACACATTGTCAATTCCTGTTTTCTTGAATTATGATTCTATTCCTTTGAGAGTCTGATACTTCGAATCAATAGCTTATATGATCTATTGGACCAAGGCTCTGAAAATATACCCTTTAAAGTTTGTTCATCGAAAATTGAACAGCATTCATCCCGTACAGATCACAGTTAAAATTTTAAGAGTTACTCTTAAGACCCAATATTACCTTTGTTAGTGGGTCAGCAGGGGCACACCTAAGATTTCTGGAAATGGGGTTCAGATGTAAAAGGGGAAGGGGGTTCGCTTTGCTGATTTTATCTCATTTTTCTTAAATATCCCAGGAAAATGAAATAGTTTGGACTCACTGAGACCAAATCGTTTAATTTGCCTGGGATATTAAAAGTGTGAGTGTGTGTGTGGGGGGGGGGGGTGTCAAACACCCCATGAACGCCCTCTGGATCTGCCTCTGGTCAGAAGTTTTTGCAAAGAGCTGATGTCACCTTGTGTTGAAAAGGCTCTTTTCATTCAACAAGCTTGGTATAATAGAGCCGTGACATGAGATTTCCAACAATGTGATGTGTGCGACCAGCAAAGCCTCAGATCAGCCTGCGCATACGCGCAGTCTGATCAGAGCCTTTGCTAGTCGCTTGCTTATTGTATGAGTGTTAAGCTACTGACTGAACAGCATTTGGAGATTCTTGGCTAACAAGGAGGCTACACAGGCTCGTCTGAGTCTACTCTTGTCAAAATGCCACATTGTTGGAAATCACATGTCACGGCGCAATTATGAATTATTCCTTGGTGTTTTATGATTCTTCCACATGTTACATTTTTCTATGTTCTTTCACACATGTGATGGGATGGCCCGCTCAATGTTTTCTTATGCAAATAAAACCTATAATTACCATTGCCATAGAAATAGTCTTAATAAAAGCGCAATAATATAGCTTTTGGTCGGCATTTGATACAGAAAGGAACATTTTCGTGGTTTTGACTTTATATTAGTTATATTGTCAATTATCACTTTAGGCTGGCTCCACTCCTTAAACATTTTAATCAATGTTTTATTTCATATACTTGTAGCTAGTCTAATTCTGTGGCTCTGTTTTAAACAATTGACTAGAAGAGGCTAGAATGTGTTGGGAAAAGAAGAAATTTCATAATGATTTCAAATTTATATTGATTGTTTTTTTTTCTTCAGACCTTAACAATATTTCAGACTGTAGCCAGTCTATAAATCACTTTTACCAATTAGAACATAAAAGAACATAAAGTTTATGAGACGAAAGCTATTCAGTTTCTAGTATATCCTTTATCTCTTTTTCGCCTAAAAATAAAAAAAATGCATGTGCCTCAATTGATTTTGTCAATTGGCACGACTAATCAATTTATCCAGCGGCCTATATTAAAATATATAGGTCACTGATTTTGTTTGTTTGATTTGATTCTTTACGTCCCATCAACAATCTTTCAGTTATATAGGGACGGGTCTTCCTGGGTTGAACCAGTACTAAGCTAGGATAAATGTGTCTTGCTCAAGGACCACAACGCAGTGACGCCGAAGGTCACTGATTCGTCTATAATATGTACTTAGTAATATTTTACTTAACCTTCTTAAAGAAAATCACTGGAACCGACGGATAGTTCTTTTGATTTCACAACATTTTTTTAAAGGGAGGGGGCAGTTTATAATAGCTCATAGATTATCATACTTATCGCATATGCGACCAGCGAAGGCTCAGATAAGCCTGTCCATCCGCGCAGTCTTGTCAGAGCCATCACTGCTCGCATGCACACGCACACTATGAAAGCGGATGAGAGCCGAAGATCGTTTAAATATTGGGCTGTATAACAGGAACTGTGGTATTTTAAGTTACAGCAGTCTAAAATTATATTTTATACCTCAAAATTAGACAAATATGTTCGTTCGTAGGTAAAGAGTTGTGTTGAGGAAATCTAATTTGAAATGTAAAATGGTGGTACAATGTATCCGAAGACTTAGACAATAGGTTAATACTTAAAACGCCTATAATTGTATTATCCACAGGTGAAAGACGCGGTGATTGGTCCACCCGACCCCCCCCCCCCCCCCCCCCCCCCTCCAACGAAAAAAAAAATACAAAGTCAAGAAATATTTGTGAAAACTGCGTTTTTCCATCAAAATATGAATAATATTTCATTTTTATAAATTTTTCATGGTACACTATGACTATCTTATAGAAAGGTATTTATGTACAATGACATTTTATGCTTTTACAAGGTACCACTTGCAGTTTTGTTCTCGTAGCTCACCAAATATTGCTTCGGGAACAAACTCTTCGGCCTAGAAATATGCCAAAGGGATATGGTAACAAAATGCCACTTTTAAATTTTCCCGATTCTCTTGCGTTTGCATACAGATGACAGTTAAACATAGAAGATTGGAGGGGGGGGGGGGGGGGGTCGGGTGGAAAAATCACCGCGTCTTTCACCTGTGGTATTATCAGGAATATTTCGTTTGATAAGAGCATATGATACAAATGAAAATTTTCTCCTTCAACCCTTTGAATAACTGAAACCCAAAAAGTGGGTTCTTTGACACACAGCGCTCCTTATTTGCGAAAAAAGATGCTAGTATGGTAGGCACATAAGTATGAAGATGATCCCATAGGGTTCGATGTAAGGGAGGTAGTGTGACTGATGGACCGTAGTACCTCTCTGAAATATTTGTTTCCCTTGGTAAAGGAAAGAGTTTGTCCCTCTGTTGTAACGATAGTACCAATTTCATTAGATCCTTATGCTTTTTTTTGTCGTCGGCTGATTTTTTCGAAATCTACGCCTTTGGGGAAGTGTCAAGCAAATATAGCCGACGTTCAGGGTCCACACTGTTTGCAAAGGTTATCAACAGACAACACCAGCAGACAAAGAACCAGACGCCCTCCGCTTGTTAAATGCATTAATTCCAGTCAATGTGATAATTGTACTTATTGCTTTTATTTGATTTGATTCTTTACGTGCCAATCATCAATTTTCAGTTATGTCAGGACGGGTCTTCCTGGGTTGAACCAGTACTCCACAAGGATTAATCCCAGCCGACACATGAAGCCAAAACAACTTTGTATCAACGCCGATGCGACGTCATGACGTCGCATCGGCGTTGATACGACGTTGTTTTAAGGTTGAATACCCGCTGGGATGTTTCTTGCTCAAGGACACAACTCAGTGATGCCGGTGAGGCTCAAACCCGCAACTCCTCGATCTCAAGACAAGCACTCTACCACTGAGCCACTGCACTCCAAAAGTACTTGTTGCATATTCTGTTTACACGTACATGCATGCACAGCTATCCAGTGTGTCTGAGGGACTATTATTTGGTTGAGCCTTCACCTATTCCCATGCTTCGTGTATCTGAGCCTTCATTGACATCAATGTTCTTCATCATTCCTATGCTGGCTGTCTTGGATGATTTTAACACTTAATGCGCCAATCGCAACAAATGTCGTCTGCTTTTCTCGTCTGCTGAAATGTTTAAGAAGTCTCAATGGCAAACATTGTGGACCCAGATCAGACTGCTCCTATAGGAGCAGTCTGTTCTGGGCCCACGCTGTTTGCTTCTATACTTTTGTGTCAGTAATGCTAGGCAAATATTTGCAGCAGACGACATTTTCAGATGCATTTTTTTCTTGGCGCTTTAAGGATTAAGGGTAAATCTGGGCTCAGTGTTGTTTTATTTTAACTGTATTTCTATTAATAATTTAATCATTATTTCTTTAATTATTTCATTTATTTTTAACACGTTTCACAACACAATACCTCCGACGAGGCTCGAACCAGACAGCTCTGGTTCGAGCCCCATCGCAGGCATTGCGTTGTGTATGTACTTGAGCAAGACACTGTATCATCGCTGCTTGGTACCGATTCAACCAGGAATACTTGAAGTCCAGACATGACGTTGAATTTGGTTTGGATGGCTACCATCGCTATTATATCTTGCCAAATAAAGTATTTGTATTGTATCGTAACATATTGTATACTTATTTCCTTCTTACCTGTCATTTAGCATTCCCAACAGGAACATAACATCAAGACAACGTCGCAGCGATGTCGATGCGACGTCATGACGTCACATCGACGTTGGTACGACGTTGTTTTAAGGTTGTGTGCCTGCCTGCTGGGTTGCAATTTAATCCATTGACACAATCTTTCTACAAATTTTACTACACTGTCTTGTTATGTTGTATCACTCAAAGGTATCAAAGCCCTAAAAGTCGTCTGCTGCATATATTTGGTATAGTAAATTATTGATGACTAGTCTGTAAACAGTGTAGACCCATATCAGACTGCTCCTGTAGGAGCAGCAGTCTGGACTGGGTCTGTTTTTGGCCGAAACTGCCTTAAAGCACATTAGCAAACAACAATGCAGGCAACTTTTAAGGTATTGGCGCTGTTAGATCCTGTTAGGGTTATTGGCTCGGAAAATGGAAGTTTTGAAATAAAATCATGGCGGAAAATGATTATGAAGTCTCCTTGTTATATCTTGATTTATATGTTATATGTTTTAGGAGATGATGCATTGATAAGTTAGGGGTCTTTCATGCAAACCAAATATCTATGTGTCTTGATCCACATCTGAATTAAGGGTGAGGTTGGCGCCGTTAAACCGGTTTAAGCCCTCCAGTAAAATATTTTACTGACCGTTCCAAGGCGGTACTTCTTTTGTGGATCTTTTATGTTTTTGTTCTGTCTTATGTTTGCTATGTTTTGTGCGCGTCTGTTTATATGTGCTTTGTGGTCACCTGCTGGGAAAGGGCTGACCTCTTGGCTCTCGTTTGTGGTGTCTTCTGTGAGTTTGTCACTTTCCCATTGGTATCCTGGGTCAGGTGTGGTACTTGATTGTATCGATTCCTGATCTTTGTACCATTACTTACTTTTATTTTCCATGTTTCCTCATGTTATGTTGGAGACAAAGAAGAGATCAATAATGCATGGTCAATTGCATCAAGCTTTACTACATATTTAACATAGGTTTAGATAAAAGCGTAAAATTATAAATATTTTCTTATATATCATTTTAGCATATGTTTTGGGTGCTCAAAAGAACCGTCTCATTGAGACGGTTCTTTTGAGTACCCACAACATGTATTTTGGTTGAGAAATAAGAAAACTATTTTTTTTGGTACGCGCTCTTAACTAAAGTCCTGTTTAAAAAATAAAATTAAATGTAACAGTAATACAGTAACATAATTGTTAATTATAATTACGTACTTAATGAGTAAATTTAATACATAAAGTGGTGAGCACAACTGTCTCCAATTAAGTGTGCCGGTTATTACATGGGTCATTAGTAGGTTGGCGAACGTCTTCCTTTTTTTAAACACGAGGCGCCGCAACCCTAATTATAATTAACACTGTCACGTGCCAACTAATTGGAGGGAAATAGTTGAATGATGGTCAAAACAATACTTGTAATTAGTGGGTACAACCGTGACAAGGCATGGATATATAAAATCGAAATTCAAATACCAACAGTCATATTAAATTAAATTGTATATCTACTGGGTAATCTAAAATAGCATCGTTGAGATCGAAGTTTTAATATTAATCAATCTATCTATCTTCGTTGATATCAGAATACAACTATTTTCAAAGGTAAATTTCTATATATACGAGTATGACAATTAAGTGAATCGGATTAAAACGCAATCCATCCAGCGTACAGTTTGTTTCGGCTCACCTACGGTCCGCCAGCGGACTGATGGTGGCCCGCTTTAAGATGCTTACTGGCTAGCTTAATAATTTTACATGTATTTATTTTTTTTTAAATAACATGCCTATAAGGAAAAATGTTTCATTTATGAAGCATGTTTCAGACAATTGAAGAAAAATGACTACTATTTGCTCTTTGTTACTGAATAAAACCATTGTCGGTTCAACGTGAGACTGAAAGGCCAATTTTTCATTATAAGCATTTTACTATTGTTTCCATGTAACATAGTTTATTTTTTTCTATTTTGCTGCTTATTATTACATGTACGCGATTGAATTATGTCGATAACAACCGTCTTAAACGTCGAAGAAATTGCTCAGTTTTAGATTAAAGACTTGAATCTTTAGTTCGAACGTATCATCAAGGTTTTTAGGGGTCTTAATCAAGCGGCGATGCAGAGGGGATTAATGAAGGAGTCTTATAAGCTCCTGTAAACGCTATGGACGCATTGCATAATCCTAAATGTACTAGACGTATAATGCGGTTTGCTTTTACATGAGGTGCTATTCTTGCACGTCACATGTAAACATGTACCCTGGTTTTTAGGTGATTCATATCTTTACGAATTGTTTAAAATATCACGCATGTCACACATTATTTTTAAGAAATGGATCATGTAGGAACTCGAAACACATTTTTTTGCACACGTTAACCGTCACGTTATGATGAGTGCCATTGTAACCCAGTTATCAAATTCATAGAGGATCTTACATGAGTACTCATATTTTATTGAATTTATTAAACAAGCCATGGAAAAGAGATAAAATGCGAGGCTTGTGGGCACAAATGTCAGCTTCTATTTATCACATGACATTAAAATTACTTAAAATATCATTTTTGGCGTGTAACGTAAACTTCGGATTTAGCCGCTTTTACGCCGATTTTAAACTTGATTTATACCACCAACACAAAACTCCTGCACATTAAATTTATTCACCATGATGTTTATTCATATTTGTCAACCCCAACGTTTTATCTATATTCTGTGTATATTTTTCAGATGTCCTGTGAACAGAGAGATCTTCTTATCAACCTCAACGGTCAGTCAGTGTGCGTTAAAGGAGTCACAAGGTACACAACTTGTGATGACGTCATTGAAATGGTCTTCTACAACACTTCAAAGTCTGTGGAGTCTTACGCGATCTTCGAGTCTTCACGTGGCGTGGAACGCATGCTTTATGGGAAGGAGAGTGTCTTGAAAATCGTCAGATCCTGGGGCGTGGAACAAAACAGTTTCACCCTTGTTTTGCGGGAATTGGACAATATAAGATCCAATATGGCGACGCTTTCCAAAGCGAGACGCAAGTTGCGGAAAATGAGGTCACAGAATGCTAAACTGGACAATAATACAATCCAAGTCAATCGCGACAATCTCAATAACAAAACAATGAAAGATAAGAATATTGAAAATCTGGAGAAGATGCAGAAGAGAGAACGATCAGGAAAACTTGGGATCTTGAAGAGATTTTTAAGCGATGTTGTGTTACATAAGACAAAGCAGAGAAAGGAAATACAATCAACGGTTATGACCCGAACACCTGGAGATGGTTGTGATGCAAGCAAAATGCAGTCAAACACAGTGGAAATGAATAATACATCTTCTGTACAGCAGCAAAATGCTGCTTTCACTGAAACTTTCAGGCGCTGTAATTCGTATATGAATGCTGCATTTGTGGATTGCGATGATATTGACACGTTAGCCATTGAAGACGATCTTGACAGTGCGTTCGACGATTATAGCGACACTGACAGTGTTTGTGAACTTGAGAGAAATATTATAGAAATCTCACTTAGTGACTGTGAGGATGCAACTGGGTTGAATTCCGACAGTGACGACCAATATTCTTTTAGTTGTGCTGAAAATACTGTGATCAAATGTGAAATGATTAGGGACATGTTCAATACAGCTCAGATAGACAAACAAGACAACGGAGATGATGACATGGAGAGTTTTATGAAGACTCTGGTGTATGATTCAGAATATGACGAAGGTCTTAGTTCCCTTGACAGCGATGACGAATAGAATCAGACATTTATGTGCTATGCGAGGCGTGCTAATATTTGTAAACGAGTCAATCTTGATTTTGCACCACATTTTGATTGGTTTTCGATCTTTTCAAATTGCATTTCTCTCTCTCTCTCTCTCTCTCTCTCTCTCTCTCTCTCTCTGGCATTATATGTAATACCATTATTTTCTTGTTTTCCAAGTTGTTTTGCTTGAACACATACGAATAAAAAATGTAGAATATGAAACTTTTTGTTGCTATTTCTAAAACATATTGTAGCAGCAGTTTAAATGCGCTGATACCGAATGAACAGACTAGCATGCGCATCCGCTCATGATCAGTCTAATCAGTGTTTTTGTAAGACGTTTTTAGTGGGACACAGTTACACAGTTTATAAACGAATGGTACCCTCCTCAAATGTTAATTACTTTACCACACTGGATAGGCGGCAATCGAAAAAGTCAATACTATCGACAAACGTAGATAAAAAATCGCTAAGGAAACAGAGTTGTCGATTGCCATTTTTCGCCAGTCGAGCGACAAATGGCAATCGGAAACACTGTTTCACGCGACTTTTGATCCGCGAACAACGAATGTTAAGAGCTTCATCGATTGCTGCCTATCCGATTTGTTTACCCCACATTAAAAACCCCAAGTAGATTGAGATCAATCGATGGGCGAGCCTATTACAAATATCCGCAATTACATTAAATGCCGCATAGTATGACATTTTTACCTTGCACTTTGTATTCAATGTCTTACCAGCAACCCAAAACCTTTGTCGTCAAATTAAGCAAAACAACCAGCTCTCTTTTCCCAATCAAGATGGTTGCAAAACTAGAATGGACATAAAGTAACGCATACAAAAACATAGAACAATGACAGAATCCCATAATGGGAGTAACAATAAACAACGAATCAACAACAACAGAACCACCGCCTCAAAATGGACAGCAGCCTAAGCCACTGGGGAGGGGGTGCTCAATAAGCATTTTACTGGTACCAAATCTACAGTGTGTTAAAAATGAATCACCTTCAAATTAAGAAGGTTGCACACTGATTGCCTCGTAAAGGTCAATGTCAAATTACTTAAATCTGTTAAACATGTAAGTAAGATATATTTCTATTACAATCCACACTACCAGAATTTGAGTATCATGTTGATATTGACTACAAAGGCCTGAAATCCAAAAGATTCGTTGTTATCTACACACCTTGACCAAAAATGAATATCTTCTGACAAAAAACTAGCAATAGAGGAGTTGGCATTTAAATCCATACAGCCTAATGTAAGCTATACAGTAAAACCTGTGTACAACGGCCACTCAAAAATTGACAAAACAAAGAACTTAATGACAAATGGTTGCTTAATGAAGGTCGAAAGTATTGCCGAATGCATTCTGCAATACATTTGGCCTGCATTAATCGATAATTGGTATAGAAAACCAATTTGTGGTCTTTTGAGAGTGGCAGTTTAACACATCTACACACCTTGGGCAAAAAGAATATCCTCTGACAAAACACAATACAATATAATATCTTTTATTCAGCATTAAACATATAATAATGTTTATAGCCTAAAAAACAAATAATAGAGGAAATGGCATTAAAGCCTACGAAAGCCAGTAAGAGACCAAAAAAAAACAAAAAAAACTAGTAATGATGTTTATGAAACACTCTGCCCCAGCCATATGCTTGTCCATAAGGATGGTACTCTTTTTTAAGACAAGGACAGTCTTAAGTTTGAAGTTATACAACTCATCAACCAAAGTTTAAAACTCCTAGCTATAATAATGTTCAATATAACCTGATTACAAGTTTTCAATGCCCAAATTCTCAAAGTGCAATTACTAAAAAAATATTTTGGGTTAATTTTCACCATGTAATCTTATCATTGTATTCTATAAGCTTACCAAGTTTGAAGCTTCTAGCTGTAATAGTTTTTTGGGCTATCTTTATTACAAGTTTTCAATGTCCAAATTTGCAAAGGGCAATAACTCGAAAAAATATTTTTTTTCCAAATTTTCTCACAGGGTCATCTACCTATTATCTTCTATCTGCTGTCCAAGTTTGAAGCTTCTAAATGTTTTAGTTTTAAAGATATCAAGTATTCTATGTCCATATTTGCAAAGTGCAATAACTCCAAAAGATAAAATAAATTTTAAATTTTCACCAGGTTATCTACTCATTATCTTCTATAAGCTGACCAAATGTAAAGCGCCTAGCTGTAATAGTTCTTGAGAAATATTAATTACAAAATTTCATTATGACCCTATAAAAGGGGCATAACTCAACAAAGGGAGATACTCCAAACTTTAAAAAAAAACATGGGTCGGTTATTTTTTTATGAGAAACCCGTCTATTAAATTTCAAAACCCTGTCTCAAGTTTTGAATAGACACACGGAAGGAAGGTATCTTTATTACAAGTTTTCAATGTCTAAACTTACAAATGGCAGTAACTTTAAATTTTCACCAGATAATCTACTTATTATCCTCTATCAGCTGACAACGTTTGAAGCTCGTGGCTGTAAGTTATTGGGATATCTTGATAACAAAATTTCATTTGAGCCTTTGAAAGGGTTATAACTCCACAAAGGGAGAAAATGCAGACTTAAAAATATGGGTCAGTGCTTTTTTTATGAGGAATCCATCTATGAAATTTCAAAACCCTGTCTCAAATTTGGAACGGACACTCAAACCGACAGATGGACAGACGGATGGACGGACGGATGGACGGACGTGATGGATGGATGGACAAGCCAAAAGCAACATGCCCCTTCAAATGTTTCAAAGTTGGGTGCATTAAAAGTTTCTCGTTATTACGAGAAAGACTTTAAAATTATTACGTTATTTACGTTATTACGAGAAACTTAAAGAAAATAACGAAAAAAAATCTCTTAATAGCAAGAAACTTTCTCATAATAATGATAAATTTTCTCGACATAGCTGACTTTGATAGATATCTTATCAACGATTTATCAGAAAGTATGCCTGAAGTTGGCTGATTAATCATCAATCAACAAGCGACTTTCAATGTCTAGCTCAACAATCAAAATTCAGCTCAACATTCAATGTCTAGCTCGACAATCAAAATTCAGCTCAACATCAATGTCTAGCTCACTCGAGGGTCAGCATTGTTAAGAAGTTCACGTAATTGCACATACCGCTATTACAAAATAGCGTCATTAACGTGACGTTAACATAACGTCACTTCCTACATAATGTTGTTTAAGAAATAGATCAGCTCTAGCAGTGAATTGTTGAGTAATAATTCACTGTTTGGAGGTCAGTTGTAAAGAAGATCATATCATGAGCGCATAGTGCGAGTGATTTATCTTCGTACAACTGACTGACAAACAGTGTAATTACTCAACGATTAAAGCACTAGAGCTGATCGATTTCGATTCTAACACACAATAATCGACGAAAACACATTTAAAGGTTTTCTCTGTGTGTTCCCTTACCCGTTGCTTTTAAGCCACTAAAATGCAATATACACTTAGGTGCCAAAAGTATTTCCAATTTTAAAATGGCTGACGTCAGCGCTGTTTCAGCGCAGATTATTGATTAAGTCTTGCGCTGTAAACCGGTAGCGAAAAGTTATGAAATGCACCTTAGATTTACCAATAATCATCTTTAAGATCTGGATCAATAAAAATCATCTGCATTTGTTTACATAACAAAAACAATACATTCTGATGATGGGGAGAAAAGGAAAAAGAAATCACCCCGAGCAGAAGTCATCCATCCTTGCTTTTTTAAACTCGGGAACTTCAAAAGCTGTAATATCTAGGTTGTTAAGGTTGAATCCCTCTACAGCTTATAAGTTTTGTAAAAGATTTTTCAGTTAGACAATGCAAAGAAAACAAGCCAAGATCTGGAAGGCCTTCTTTAGTGAGTGGGAGGGGTAACACCCTACTTTCAAGGATTGTTAAAATAAACCGGAGAAAATCTTTAGATGACATTACATCGATATGTAATGAAAGGTGTCCGAGGGCTGTGTCTAGAAGGACAATTCAGAGAAAATTACATGAGCTGGGCTATTCTAGGAGGAGAGTTGCTAAGACACTAGGGGTTAGGGAGTACAACAAGAACATGCGTTGTGGGTGGTGCAGAGAGAGATTGCTGTGGACTGTGAATAGACAGTGGAAAAATATCATTTTTAGTGAAGTAATGACCATAGTTATAAAACCTGATGGAAAGATTTATGTGTGGAGAAAGCCGGAGGAAAAGTGGCATGGTATTTGTTTGGGCTATTTAAGTGGTGGACCTGGCAGGACTTTAAAGTTGATGGTGTGGGGCACAATGACCTACTATGGAATGGGAATTCTAAAGTTTGTAGAAGGAAATATGAACAGTAGAAAATATATTGACACCCAATATTATTGTCTATGGCCAGTAATCACTAAATATATGGCTGATAAACCTTGGAAGTATATGGACGACAATGCCCCTTGCCATAGGTCCCGGGAGGTCGAGACATGGAGAGAAGAAAATAACATTCCCGGGTTTTCGTGGCCAGCACAGTCGCCAGATCTAAATCGGATAGAAAAAATCTGGCTTGTTCTGAAGAATTCAGTAAAACGGAATATTCAAACCATTAGGTCCTTGAATGACTTGAGAGATCACCTGCAGTCAGCATGGGAAAATATTCCATTGGTCTCCATTCAAGGACTTTTCCAAACTCTACCAAAACGGTGTAGACAAGTCATTTTATCAAAGGGAAACATTACCAAGTATTGAGCCGAAGACCTCAAAGGTAAGGGTATAAATTTATATCAGAGTTGTTGTGTTTTGTTTAGAAAAATTGTCGGCCATCTTGGAAATTGGAAATACTTTTGGCACCTGAGTTTATACATGGTAAGATATAGGATAAATCTGTTGACATTCCAATGACTCAAGTTTTGTGTGTTTTTACTATTCAGAAATTCTATGCTAGCCAATGAATATTCTATTTCATTATGATTATAATCTCCCTTTGGAAAAGATGCCGTTTCACTTGCTGTCACGTAAATGATTCATCTGTTGAATTCCAAGAATATGTCCTTGTAGTTTTGTTCTGGCCATAAATATTTTGGGTGCTTTGTCATTTTAAAATGACCTGTGCTTTAAGCTGGTACCAATCTTCAAGCGAAGCGCCCTTTACCACATCCCTTTCTTATTTTGATATTGAAAGATAAATCAAACATTTGTTTGTGATTTTCACTATTTGATTTGTACATTCTATCTGCAACAACTTTAAGTGAATATACAATATGACATGCCATATATTACAGAGCACTGATCTAATATACCTGTATGATGAATTATTTAGATAGACTGGTACCACACGTTTACCAAAAACACACTAAATTGATAACAATTGGACTGCCTTATAATGCAGGTATGTTGTCACCATATTATCTACATGTGTATAGTAACACTACACTTACAAAGAAGAGAGAATATATGCATTGTTTTCAATATAAAGTGTAATATAAATGGTAAGTCTTTATGATATCATTATACTACATTATAGCGAAAAAAAGTTGTTTGTAAGCTTAAAGTCCTAGTTAACAATTTTTCAATCATGTCGAAACAATTTCCTGTCTTCTTAGATTGACCAACTACTAAACAGCAGATAAAGTGCCTTGTTCAAGGACAGAACACAGTGACCCCACAGCTGGTGAGTCTTGAACTGTAAACCTTTGGATTTCCAGTCTAATGCTTTACCAACTGAACCACTGTGCTCCACCGAAAATCATATCAAAAGACAACTGGAATGGAATCTATGACGTTATGGTCATGGAGAAATTGCTATTTACTTTTTAGTGAGAAAAACGATGTGTGCAAGATTAAATCACTGTACAGTTGTGTTGTATACTACAATTACGGTATTATGCTATTTAGATGCAAGGATGTTTTAAAATGACCTTTATTGATGTCCATGCAAGTTGTTTTGGTATACATAAACACAGACTGATATCAGTTGTAGATGTGAATATTGCCCCTATGAATCCATATCGACCGTTACCGTTCCACATTTTATTTTACGCTAACATTTCAATTTATGTTGGCTCAAATATCAACTGATGAGATAGCGCAAGAAAAATAAAGTAATTGAGAGGAATGATTCATTTACCTTGAAGACATTAATATAAAAAATAAACAACATCCATATGAATCAAAAATCATATATGTCTAACATAAACAGAACTTAATGCCATTCTATATTTCTGCGAGGCTTTGTGAGTATTTATGCATATTCTAAAGGGTGTTAAGAAAGTTCGTCCCGCAATAAAATTATGTTCCTATTGATATAGTTATAATGTGCCTAGGACATAAATGTCACTGGAATTCTTTTAAATCGACTCACTTGATAAGCAATAAAGAAGGGGATGTTTAATCAAATATTTTCTTCACGGAATAAATGATCCCAAAATCAAGTACCCCTTGCAAATTTTTTGGCTCGAGGAGCAAAATTGGGGTATATGGCAAAAAAACATTGTAATGCAATGGCCATAGTGATAAGAATGTTTCCTAATTGGTTAAGAAACCGTAAATGTAGTTGTTATCCATTTAGTACATTTACTGATTTACAGGGCTGTAAACAATCATCCAAAATATAAAAATGTCACTTTTTTAAATATAGGATTTTTCTAGAGCGATTGGAAGACAGTATTCAAAGTTAACATAACATTGTGAAGACATTCGATGTCAGACATGATGCCAAACGCTAAATAGTATCTCAAGGGATAACAGGCTCATAGATTTTTCAGCATCATTTCCTTTTTAAATGATTCGAAATTCTATGATGTAGAGCGGAACCAACTTTCTTAACACCTTTTAGTAACAGCTTACGCCACACATCATATAATCACTGAGTTGTTGTGAAGGATTTGTTCAAATAATGAGCTGTTTGAATTGGAATTGATTTTAGCATGGTATAAAAGTTAAATGGGTTGAACATTGCACTTATTAGTAAAATTTAGATTACTTAAAGTAGAACATGTGACTCAAATGATGTATTACGGCACACTTGATATTGTTACGTAACAATATGACAATGGTTTCCTCAATAAGCTGTAATAATTAAGGAATAAATATTAGCTTTTTGTTTCGTTACAGTTAGATCTCAAAAAGTAGTTAAGATAATAATGCTTAAGTGAGGCTTGTATAGGGGTTTTAGGGATACAGGATATTTGCAATTTTACTTCTAGGTATATAGGATACTATTCATTTTAATTCCAGGGATATGGGATACTATGTTCAATTACAGAGATACTGTAATTTTTCCTCTGAAATAACGAATACACAGTAGAAAGACCATTAACGTCAATAAAAAGACACTTGAAGTTTTTCACTAAAGGAAGAGAAGCATGACAAGTTTATCTAGACCCAAATGTTTAAGCAGAGTATAATTTCTAGTTGGCATGCACTTATTATATCCCTGCCAAGGAAGTTAAAGCTGGTTTGAACTTTTTTGTTCACTGACCGTATACTGTGTATAGTAGATTCTACTCGGATCAAAACTTCCATATCCATTGCTTGGTTTTCATCAGACTTGTGTGGTGTTTTGTTTTGGATCCTTGTCTTGTGGAGTGGTTCTTAGTGTCCTTTCGAGTTGAGCAATCGTTTTGTTAAGAAAAGGAGTTGGTTGCTCTAGTTTAACTGTGTTATGGCTGTCTGTGTTATCTGTCTTTTCCTCAAGGTCCCGAGGATGGTCTACATTCTCTGATTGTGGTATTTTCCTTACATTTTGGTACAAGTGTCCACCATAAGAAGACGATGTGTCATGCATATGGCCAAGCTCTGTATGTCAAGGTCACAGGCCAAGATCAAACTTTTTACTGGTCAGTGGAGCATACGTTACACATTCTCCTTTCGATATTCATATCACTTGGTGCATGTGTGCAACATAAGCAGTGAGTGTGTCACGAATACAAATCAAATATGTATATCCAATGGCAATGTCAACCGGAAAATTTGTCTGGAAAATTCGTTTTCAGAGTGTAATCCTACTCTTGATTATCATTTCACTGGGCACAAACTTGTGTCACACAGTGTGCAACATAGCAAAATGATGTGTCTCGTACAAACTCTTGTCTGTATGTTCAAGGTAGCAGGCTACGATCAAAATCCATATGCCCAAGTCGAGGTCACAGGCCCCTTTTCAGTTGTTTCCTGAGCATAACTTGCAAAACCTTCAACCACACTTAGCACAAATGTTCACCAGTCATATAAAATACCCAAGTTAATATGTCTAAAGTCGAGGTCACAGCCATGGTCAATCTGAGAATGTATCACTGTACCATGTATAACTTATGCAGCCAGGACATGGTTGGCAGTATTTATCTAAGCAATGCAACAAATAGAAGCTTTTGGCCTCATGTTTTAAGAGAGTAAGATTTTTTTTCAAGTTTTTCACCATTATAATAATAGTAAGTGAGTATGATCAGGAAATACCATAATAACAAACTGCAGACAAACCCATGGCACTGCGAGTAAGAGCCACACAACTATCACAAGATATAAGTTTGTGAACTCCAAAGACCCCTGAGGCGTGGCCAATATGGACCAAAGGGGAAGAGTTTGCAGGGCTTATGTATAGGACTACTAGACGTTGCTATTAACTAATTTAGATATCTTATAAGCTGTGGGCCACGTGGTTTCAGAGAAGGATTTTTTAAAAAGTTTTTTTCTGACAATAAGTGTATGGATGCTAATGATTCCTATGGCATGACCAATCTAGACCCTAATATGGATTTATGAAAGGGGCCACTAGATATTGTTTAATACTAAACGTTTAAACTGGGCCTAACGACGTTGTAAGTTTTTTTTCCCAATTCTAAGTTTAATGAAGGGATGCGGCCAATTTTGACTCCAAGGATATGGTTGGGAGGATTCGTGTAGGTGGCTTCTAAACATTACTACAAAGTAAATATATAAGTATTTTTTAATTTGTTTAGTGATTTGACGTCCCAAGCAATATCTAAGTTCATGTCAGGACAGCCAGTTAACCTAACCACACTTCCCCGAGAAAGCCTGACTAAGCGGTTAGCCAGTACTACGTGCACATACTTTCATTTACAACAAGTAACGGACACCAACCCTTCTTAAATCAGTGTAAGGAAGAGAATGACAGTTCGAATATTTCATGATCGATCTCCACAAAAGTATGGGACCAGGCGGGGTCAAACTAATGACCACTGGATCTGCAATCAGACTCACTACCATCTGCACTAAGGGCACAGTAATATATATAAGCTGTGGGAATCATGGTTTCAGAGAATATTTTTTAGTTTTCTCCATTAAAAGTCTGTATTGTAGGAGCTATTAAAATTCACAGGGGCTTGATTTGTACAATTTATACAGGGGACCACTAGACTTTACTACATTCAACATGTCAATATATAGCATTGGAGCTCATTCTTGCAGAAATGGAGAGGTTTTTTTAAAACCCTCGGTAAGCCTATGGCTGCTATTTATTCCAAGGTCTTGTCCAGTTCCAATCCTTGTGAATTATGTAGAGGGCCACTATCTTGCTACATTCTAAATATATAAGCTGTGGGTATCATGGTTGAAGGGATGTCTTTTAATGTCTTTCACATCATAAGTCCATGGGAGCTTTATGTTGCCATGACAACCATAGGTCCAATACAATCAGACATTAAACTTATACAGCCTTTCCGCTTATCTTATGATGCTGTACACATGCAGTTTGGTTACAATTGTTCAACTGACATAAGAGATATACTATTTTAAAATGTGAATGGATGACGTAGACGACAACCATGTGCAAACGGCACCAGACCATTGCCATACCAAATCTTCATTGGAGCCATCAGTTGATAAGAGCTTATAACTGTAGGTATGATGTACTGCAGGTTGAGGAAGAGACTTTGGGGCTAAAACAATAAATTGATGGCTGAAATAGATCAAAATTTAGCATCTGTTTTGCTAACTTTAAGATGTATAAGAAAAGTAAAGTCGATGAAAACTCCATCTTATACTAGAATACACAATACTAAATATGGTTATTTCCTTGCGCAAAGTTATAGAATACAAACCATTACCGTTACACGATCAAAAAGTATGTACTTGACAAAATCTTCCTGTATCCGTATTTTGTTTTGGTAATTTCAGGGATATTTTGTTTACTTCCAGGGATATATGCTATTCAGGAAAATTAATTATGGGGATATTAGCAAGTTTACTTAAAGGGATATGGGAAACTTTCCTGTTTACTTCCAGGGATATAGGATATACTGGTAACCCTCCTATACAAGCCTCTTAAGTTGATAATATTTTTTGCATAAATCAATTAAGTAACATAGATAACAATCTGTCACGTATAAAGGCAATGCTTTTGACCCAGACATTAGCTATGGTTTCCTCTTTAATTGCACGACGGTGGGTCAGGCCTCAGACTCTATGACGGCTCTGACGTAAAGCTTTAATCGGTGGGTTGGGGCCTGATGCTTATCTGTAGCTGGACCCACCGTGGCTCAACTTGAGCTTTTCTTTAGCTCTGACTATCTGTGAGTCATGAGCCCTTTTCTTTGTTTCATCATGGTGTGTTAATTTGATTAGAGTGTTTCTACATGATGATGCATTGCATTAGTTAGATGGCCTCCATGCGAGCTGAACATTTCTTGTTCTTCAACAACAGCAGAATCTAGGGCGAAGATTTGGTACCAGTAAAATGCATTTAAGCCCCTGATGGCGTTCTAAGGCGGTGGTTCTGCTGTTGTTGACTTTTTGTTTATTGTAACTCCCATTGTGGGAGTCTGTAGCTGTTCTATGTTTTGTTGTACGTCACTTGATGTCCATTCTAGTATTGCAATCATCTTGATGGGGAAGAGAGAGCTGGTTGCTTTGCTTAATTTGTCTTCCTGGTGTCTCGTGATGGTTGAGCGGCTCTTCCTCGCGGTGCCATGGGGTTGTCTGCGGTTTGTGATTGTGTTATTTCCTGATCATACTCACTTACTATTAAAAGGATAATAAATTTATACATTTTTGCAAAATTGCAATTCTGCTATTTTAAATTGGTGTTAAGAGAATACTTTCTTCCTTAGGCAGGCAGTTTTTGAAAGCAACATGCTATTGCAAATGAGCATAAATGTGGTAACATAGTTTATATACTGAAAAAAATATGGTTTCTAGGTGGCAAATGTTTTATACTATGCACAATATGTTTAGCAATTTCTTATGTTTCGCATCTTTTTTGAGCTCATCTTCGTTCAGTGCCGATCAATTTTAATTGCAATGACGAGAACAGGATCTTAGGCAAATGAAACCACGAAATTTCAGACGCCATCCTTTAAACAGGCATTTGGGGAGAGCTACAATTGCAGAAGGGGTCAGTAAGCAAAAATGACACCCGTTGTAAGTAATGCTAAAATGATAAACATGTCATTTTTCGTTTGGTGGTCTTTCATCTTCCTCATGCATAATACACCTATAAAAACTATTGGTTATGTGACAGATGTGATAGAGATTTCATGCTGAAAAATACCAGCTGCCATCAATGACGTCAAAACGTAGTCATCATTTGATTACACTTCTAATGTTAATTGGCATGCCAATTCAACAGAGACTCAGTTTACAAAGATGGCATAGGCTTACAATGTAACTCATCTTGTGGTTGATTAAAACCTTAAGTTACTGAAAAATGATGCGACGCACTTGCGAGATAACGGTGACGTTAGATTTTATCTTTCGGCTCGTGCACTGTAGTAGTGAAGATGTTTCATTCAACAGTATGTGTCTGAATGTGTTGGAAGGCATCAAACAGTTTTACTTGTTAATGTGGTTCTAGAAAACCCGACTAGAAACACCGTTTATAGGCGATAACGTAAAAGCATTTGTAAAAACGTCAAATTATGAAAACTTGGTCCTTTATTTCTCTGAGAAAATTCAGAAAACTGCAGCATTTGCTATGCTTTTTTGGTTTTCAGTGACCAAACAATTGTTTGAAAATGGTTTCAACTCCCCCAATGATCAGAAATACCCACGTTACCCGCTAGTCTTAAAATTAAACGTCACTTTAGCACGGCCACTACGTTTGGCAAATCTGTATTTTTTTAAATGGAAAATCTTATCAGATGATCGGCGCTTGTATCTTCATGACGATAAATGAAACTCGAGATCTGATGTGGATGGGCTCATCCATACAAAACAATTGCTAAATTTATTGTGCATAGTATATATGCTCGATTATTTTCAACATTTTAGCTTTTAAATGACCAGGAATATCTTTGAGAAGAATTTAATGATATTTCAAAAGAAAAATCACATTTCAAAATTAGGGAGCGCAGTGGTTTCTCTTTTAAAATGTGATTAAAGTCTTCTCAAGTAAGGAAGAAGGAAAATACCAGGAATCGATGCAATCAAATACCAAGCCTGACCCAGGACACCGTTCGGATTGTGACAAACACACAAGAAACATAACAGACAAGAGAGCCAAGAATAATCGGATAAAATGACACATAATGCAGCATTTTATCAATGTCTAAACTGACTGATCTTCAGAGAAATAAATACAACAATATCTTGAATTTATAACCTGTGACCCCTTGATGCATACAATGAAACTACACAAGTTTATTGTATCAAACCAGAAGGAAAAAGTACAAAAGTGCAAATTAACAAACACACGCACGCGGCGCGTGCACACACACACACACACACACACACACACACACACACACACACACACTTATAAATACATTCATTGATGATGAAATCACATCATTACTATCCAAATTCTTGTCACTACCCTCCTCTCAGCAGATGCATCTATCTGAGCTATGTGGACGTCAGAATCAGGTTCGAGCTGAGGGGTCGGGTTAGGAGAACTTGACAGACCTTGGGTTGCAGTCCCGCAACTAGCTGTCCCGCTACGAACATACTCAAATTTTTGTTAAAGTCTGTTACGTTCTGCCACGTTTTGTTCGGTTCTCTCCGTTCTACTACAGCACATTTAGTAGGCCAGTCCCGCTGTTGCTGCCGTGGCAAATTTTTTGACCGTTTAAAAATCTGTCCTGGCAACCACGACAATCACTGCGAGCTACGTTTGTCAAACCATGTTCCCCTACACTGTTATGGTCGACCCGTTTCGTCCACGGTGGCATTAAAAGCGATTGCAGTGACCGCATGGGACATAGTATAAACGTAGCATAAAGACATATGCGGCTAAATCTCATCCGCAGACCTTTCCGTGTTAGATAACTAAAAATAATTTATCGATACTTCATGTACAAATACCAGCCAGTCCCAGACTCTAAATAAACCGCAAAGATTGGTTGCTTGCGGACACGTGTCGCAAACACAGCCAATCATTACGCTTTATTTTGAGTCTGAGACTGTACTCAAGTTTTATAACCTCGGGGCCTGGACTAGTGGCTAGCGTGTCAGACTATGAAACAGGAGAAATAGGGTAGATATACGGGTGGGCACAAATTTAGATTGTTCTTTATCGTTTTAGCTTTTTTATGCCGAATTACTTCACAATAGTTACATGGAATTATAAAAATGACAAAAATCACTTCTTGACGTTTTATATTGAACTATTCACGAGAACTGTGTAGGATAGGGTAAATGTTTTTCCCTGCTGAAAGTTTATTAGCATGATGACCTCATTTTTTTTTCTAAACGGTATTATAATAGTCCATGAAATAAAAACACAAATTTCAGATTTTTAGTGTCAGGTTTTTTAATACATAGTTTACTCTAAAAGACAAATCCTGTTTAAGGCAAATAACCGAAACATTTCATGCAGTATCATGTCACGGCTTGGAATAACAGAATACATTTCACATTTTCTAGAAGGCTTGAGGACATAAGCAATAATTTAAATAAAGAAACTGTGTTAATACTACAACTACTTTAGCTTGATATTTGATACTTAGGTTATTCTTTCATTTGTTCAGAAAAAGTGGTCAACGTCTGAAAAACTTCCATATGAGATTAAGAAAAACTGAGCATGGTGACACATCCTTTTTATTTCATAAATTGATAGTCTATGCATAAAGCAGGCTGTATGCAAAGTATTGCAGAGATTTCAATGTGAGAAGTATTAAGTAGCGTATGTCCATAATTATTATTGCTTGAGGCGGTGATTTTGTTCATGAATTACCAGTAACAAACTAGATAAGCCGTTGTTGCGCAATATCCAGCTGTTCTTCCCCAGCCTGCAAATGGGCATTTGTGTAGCGCCTCTTCACTTCCCTCGCACTTAATGCCAGCCATCCATATCAGCCTTGGGCCCAAGAAATTCCTCGACAATTTTGTCGATTTACTGCAAGATAAAAAATAACAATCACATGAGCATTATCAGCGCTCATATTTTAACATATACACAATTCAACCTAAATAATACTACTGTCCTGCCAGCCGAGAGTGACAGTGACTTCATGCAAGTTTTGTTTACAAAGTTATCTTGGACTTATAATCGATATATCACTTGTGTATTAATCCTATCCACAGGATAGGATTAATACACAAGTAATCTATTGATTCGCGTTAGCTCAAGTGGAGTGTACGATGTAATGTTTTACTTAACAATTGTAAACAAAATATTACGTCACTGTCACTCTTGGTTGGCACGACAGAATGATCAAAATATTGGGTTCAAAAATTCCATTGGTGGATCCAGAGAGGATGGGGTCAGGTTCAGGATCCCTCCTGGAAAAATACAAGTGGCTATATGTTTACTTAGGGATACTGGTATGGATGACTAAAAATATTTTTTCATACCCACCTCAACTAAGCATGGTATTCATCATATTAATAAATGTTAAAATGCCAACAATTAACTGTTGGCATTTTAACATTTATTAGCATGAAAAATATAACATCTCCTTTATTGTGAAAGCAGAACAGTTTTCTGATGATAAGCAGGCTGATGTTATTGATGCGTTTAACACTACTTCCAGATATTTGGACGATATTTTAAATATTAATAATGTTTATTTTGACAATATGGTTAGTCAAATATACCCTTCAGAGCTCCAACTGAATAAAGCCAATGCCTCTGATACCGAAGCCGCCTTTTTAGACTTGCATTTGTCAATTTCTAATGATATTGTTTCTACCAAAATTTATGATAAACGTGACGACTTTGATTTTGAAATTGTCAATTTCCCATTTTTAGATGGTGATGTTCCTCGTTCTACATCCTATGGCGTCTATATCTCTCAACTCATTCGTTTTGCTAGACCATCTTGCTATGTTGCTGACTTCAACACTCCCAATAAATTGTTAACTCGGAAACTTCTTAAACAAGGCTATCGGTATCATAAACTTCGCAAAGCATTTTCAAAATTTTATAGACGATACTGTGATTTGATTTCTAAATTCCAAGTTGGACTTAAATCTCTATTGCGCCAGGGACTTTCGGAACCTGATTTCTATGGTGACTTGGTGTATAAATTAAAGAAGATTGTTGGCTCTAATACTTTTTCAGCGCGGTTCATTAAAATAATTTCCCATTATAAAAAGATTGGCTATAACATTAATGTATTGCAACAGACTGCATGCGTGGTAGTCAACCCAATCACGGTTGGCAACTTTGCTTTCCTCTTAAATTGCTCGCCGGTGGGTCGGACTTCAGACTCTATGATGGTTCCGACTTAAAGACTTATCTATTGATGAGATGGTAGGGGCCTGATGCTTTGGCTGTTTGTCGGGCCCACCGGGGTTTACCTGTTGTATTTCTTTTGCTCCAGTATTCATTTGAGTCCTTATCTTTGCTTTATCTCCTTGTTATATCTTGATTTATATGTTTTAGGAGATGATGTATTGATAAGTTAGGGGTCTTTCATGCAAACCAAATATCTATGTGTCTTGATCCACATCTGAATAAAGGGTGAGGTTGGCGCCGTTTAACCGGTTTAAGCCCTCCAGTTAAATATTTTACTGACCGTTCCAAGGCGGTACTTCTTTTGTGGATCTTTCATATTTTTGTTCTGTCTTGTGTTTGCTATGTCTTTGTGCGCGTCTGTTTATATGTGCTTTGTGGTCACCTGCTGGGAAAGGGCTGACCTCTTGGCTCTCGTTTGTGGTGTCTACTATGAGTTTGTCACTTTCCCATTGGTATCCTGGATCAGGTGTGGTACTTGATTGTATCGATTCCTGATCTTTGCACCCTTACTTACTTTCTTCCAGGATTCTTGTTATATTTTGTACTCAGTTGGATTGAGCATGAATAAAAATCTTTATAACCTCAAATTCTCGACCCCTGTCACAAATTTTCCTGGATCCACGCATGAAGTCTTCGAACCGTCTTTTATCTTATAAGTGCCAGCAGAGTTTATATTATACAGTAAAACCTGTGTAAAACGACCACACTTAAAGACCAAAAATGTGTTTTCAATACCAATTATTGCTTAATACAGGTCAAAAGTATTGTAGAATGCTCCAATGGTAGCATTCTGCATTACTTTCGACCTTCATTAAGCTACCATTTGTCATTAAGATATTTGTTTTGTCTATTTTTGAGTGGCAGTTTTACACAGGTTTTACTGTATATACGGCTGATCTATAATTTAATTATTGTTATATTGTGTTGATTAAAACATATGAAGCTGGATGATGATACCATTTTCAAAACACAGTGCAAATATTTGAGAAAAGCTGTAAGTTAGACTATTTGCCTGCCTGACTATTTCTCATTCGACATCTTGTGAAATGGTTGAAAACCATCACATTGTACTGTAAATTAGATAGCTCAAGCTAATTCATTGGCGTAGCGCCGATTACGCAGATACGCCCGCGCGTAATAAAGATAGTAACATTCAAGGGAGGTCATTTAATGTGATAAACGTGATTTTCCATTCTATGAGGAGCTGCTCATAAAGGTAAGAATTCGCTCCCTCTGGGATATAGTACGAATTACATGTATTGGATAGTACAGCTGTATGTTAGGGTTAATCATGCCTTCTTACAGTAGTGTATATTGAGTAGCTCGAGTTGTATGACAAACATCTATAGAGGCAAGGGGGCTCCAGCTACATATATATGAGCCAGTGCATGAGATTTCCAACAATGTGATATGTGCGACCAGCAAAGCCTCAGATCAGCCTGCGCATACGCGCAGTCTGATCAGAGCCTTTGCTAGACGCTTGAGTATTCTATGATTGTTAAGCTACTGACTGAACACCATTTGGAGTTTCTAAGCTTAAAAGGAGGCTGAAGAGTCTCGTCCGAGTCTCTACTTGTAAAATTGTCAAATTGTTGGAAATCTCATGCCGCGGCTCAATTATGGCTAGGTATAAAACCTGTCCGACAGTAGTTGCTAACGGGTTGCTCCAGCTATACTGGAATGCAGCTATACTGGAATGCAAAGCCTTTAACAGTACAGACTAGACTGGCTCCAGTCCCTAAAACAATTTTTCATCAATGTGTTAAATCATATTCTTGTAGCCAGTCTTACTCTGATGGCTCTGTTTTATGGACCATAAAACAGAGCCATCAGAGTAAGACTGGCTACAAGTATACGATTTGACACATTGATGAAAAAATTGTTTTTGGGACTGGAGCCAGTCTAAGTACAGACTAGAGGGTAGAACTAGCTGAAAAGTCCAGTATACAAACCCTTCGTTAACCGATGCTAACGCCAATCATATGGTTGGGTATACAAAGCCTTAATGTAGTAATTGTTATTTTGAAACCTAAGCTGTATCAATGGCGTAGCCAGAACGCTGAAAAGCCACGTACGTCAAATGGAGACTGCTGATTCAAGAAGTGATTCTCATTCTCTTCAATCGCCTCTCTCTTCAAATAGGAACTTTTGTTTAAGGAAAGAAGTAGCAGATTCTTTCCTTTAAGAAAAACTCCTTATGATAGTGAAAATCACTTTTACCACATTAGGTTACCTCACTTGAATGCTACTTTTTTATTAGCACGTGCGTAACTGCGTAATGGGAGCTACGCCAATGTGTTAGTTTGATATAAGAACGTGTCGTATATGAGTGACTATTGAGCTGCTGCTCCAGTCATATGATTTGGTATGCAAAAGTGAGTATGGCAGGATACTACAGACCAACACCATGAGTGACTATTGAGCTGCTGCTCCAGTCATATTATTTGGTATGCAAAAGTGAGTATGGCAGGATACTACAGACCAACACCATGAGTGACTATTGAGATGCTGCTCCAGTCATATTATTTGGTATGCAAAAGTGAGTATGGCAGGATACTACAGACCAACACCATGAGTGACTATTGAGATGCTGCTCCAGTCATATTATTTGGTATGCAAAAGTGAGTATGGCAGGATACTACAGACCAACACCATGAGTGACTATTGAGATGCTGCTCCAGTCATATTATTTGGTATGCAAAAGTGAGTATGGCAGGATACTACAGACCAACACCATGAGTGACTATTGAGATGCTGCTCCAATCATATTATTTGGTATGCAAAAGTGAGTATGGCAGGATACTACAGACCAACACCATGAGTGACTATTGAGATGCTGCTCCAGTCATATTATTTGGTATGCAAAAGTGAGTATGGCAGGATACTACAGACCAACACCATGAGTGACTATTGAGATGCTGCTCCAGTCATATTATTTGGTATGCAAAAGTGAGTATGGCAGGATACTACAGACCAACACCATGAGTGACTATTGAGATGCTGCTCCAGTCATATTATTTGGTATGCAAAAGTGAGTATGGCAGGATACTACAGACCAACACCATGAGTGACTATTGAGATGCTGCTCCAATCATATTATTTGGTATGCAAAAGTGAGTATGGCAGGATACTACAGACCAACACCATGAGTGACTATTGAGATGCTGCTCCAGTCATATTATTTGGTATGCAAAAGAGAGTATGGCAGGATACTACAGACCAACACCATGAGTGACTATTGAGATGCTGCTCCAGTCATATTATTTGGTATGCAAAAGTGAGTATGGCAGGATACTACAGACCAACACCATGAGTGACTATTGAGATGCTGCTCCAATCATATTATTTGGTATGCAAAAGTGAGTATGGCAGGATACTACAGACCAACACCATGAGTGACTATTGAGATGCTGCTCCAATCATATTATTTGGTATGCAAAAGTGAGTATGGCAGGATACTACAGACCAACACCATGAGTGACTATTGAGCTGCTGCTCCAATCATATTATTTGGTATGCAAAAGTGAGTATGGCAGGATACTACAGACCAACACCATGAGTGACTATTGAGCTGCTGCTCCAATCATATTATTTGGTATGCAAAAGTGAGTATGGCAGGATACTACAGATCAACACCATGAGTGACTATTGAGCTGCTGCTCCAATCATATTATTTGGTATGCAAAAGTGAGTATGGCAGGATACTACAGACCAACACCATGAGTGACTATTGAGCTGCTGCTCCAATCATATTATTTGGTATGCAAAAGTGAGTATGGCAGGATACTACAGACCAACACCATGAGTGACTATTGAGCTGCTGCTCCAGTCATATTATTTGGTATGCAAAAGTGAGTATGGCAGGATACTACAGACCAACACCATGAGTGACTATTGAGATGCTGCTCCAATCATATTATTTGGTATGCAAAAGTGAGTATGGCAGGATACTACAGACCAACACCATGAGTGACTATTGAGCTGCTGCTCCAGTCATATTATTTGGTATGCAAAAGTGAGTATGGCAGGATACTACAGACCAACACCATGAGTGACTATTGAGCTGCTGCTCCAATCATATTATTTGGTATGCAAAAGTGATTATGGCAGATAATACCACATACTACAGATCAATTCACAATAAGAGAACAGTCCGTCATGGATAGAGTCCAATAGAAAACACGTGTAGCAGCTTAATACCGTTATTCATTCATTCAAGTTCATTCAGAAAAAATAATAACTCTGCAGGTAAAACAATTGTACGGATTTAGCGTTAAATAATGATCATGGCATGTACAGCCTTGGTGGCTCAGTAGGTAGAGAGGCAACTGTAATAATATGCACGTGAGCTATGTAAAAAGTTAAGGGTTCGAATCCCATTGTTTAGCATTTTATAGGCTTATTGATATGCTCTATTTTTTCATTTGTTTCCATTTTGTATTTTCTTATACTAGAATTTGTCTTATTTTGTGTATTTTTCTTTATTTTTTTTTTAAAATTTTATTTTTACAAATTTCTATATTTTAAAATCTATTTTTTACGAATATTGTTTTATTTCAAAATACATATGATATAAAAAAGTTCATAAAATAATGCCAGTATAGTGAGGTTTTGATTTTTATCGCAATACTGAGCATCAAAGGATCAGGTGAGCCTGCAGATATACGCAAACTCGCCAGAGCGTTTGCCGCTCGCATACACAACCTACCGTGTGGATGTAGATGAAGACTCATTTTAGCTTTAAATATTGCATAAAAATCTGTGTCGCACACTATTAACAGCCATGTTTTAACCGGCGAAAACCAATGTATTAATCAGGCAATTCATGTGCTGTTGATTCACGGCTTTGGTACTTTACATATACGCATTCTAGGCCGTCACAAAATTGACGTCATCAACAGTAGCGTGTATAGAAATGAACGTAATTCAGTGACGTTAGGATGACGTAATTTTTGGCTCTGGAAAAGGCTTTTTTCAAAATCTACGAATCCTTCATGCTTTTGTGCGCCATTATAATAATACAAAAATGAACTTTTCGAAGCGTTTTTCCAAAGTTTTCATGTGACAAAATGACTTTATGCAATAATAACGATCAAACATGGTTTTCTGATACACTAACATCTGCTAGACCCCTCGTGGGTCGTTTTAATCCCTCGCCTTTCACTGGTTTTCCTGTAAAGCCTGAAATATCGACATAAGCCTTTTTGTTCAAAGGCGGATCCACGACTCCAGGAGTCAGATAAGATAAATTTGGAAGGAGGGGGGGGGGTCGATTTGCATTGAGCTCTCATTTTTCTTAAATATTCCCTATAAAAATAAAATATTCTGTTCCAACCCCCCCCCCCCCCCCCCCCACCCCATGAACCCCTTCTTGATCCGCCACTGTTTGTTACAGCGCTAGGTAATTCAAACTGCCCACTGAAGGAGTAAGAAAAGGAAAAAAATAAAATAAAACCTCAGGGATTTGAACCCTCAGAAAAAAATAAAGGTTCGAATATGTAAATATCGCTACTTAACCACTGGACCACTGGTCTGTAACACCCAATGATAGCTTTAATGCATTAGTAAGGATATTACTACCAATTTCCTCGTTTGTTTACCTGTCTAAATGCGGGATTACCTTTTATTGACAATAGACCTCTCTGATTACAGTTATAATTAGTGACGTCACTGTACTCTTATTATGTTACGTCTATAACAGTCATATGACATCGAAGCTATCAACCACGGCATACTATTGGCTATCACCAGTGTTATGTTTGCGTATTCAATGTCTTGATATAGTAGAGGCTATTTGGGACGCTCAAGCTATCTGATTTGGTATACAGTACTGGCTATTGGCTAGCTACAGCCTAATGGTTGAGCATTAGACGACGTCATAAAGTAGCTATAGGGTAGCTCCATTTACATGTATAGTGTTGGGTATATTAAAAGCAAGTGAGTCTGACTAAGAAATGCAACAATCACAGACTGCAGAACTAGCCGCCACCATTAGAGGAAGAGACACAAACAGTGACAGCCACAACACAGTTAAACCAGCTTCCTCTTCCTCAAGAAGCATGCGCGGATCCAGAACGTTTGGTCAGAGGGGGTCCAACTTTGACAACGATTTTTTTAGTTGATGGGGGATGGGAAGATCGAAATTCGAAATACCATTATAAGCAGGAAGCAGGTCATCATCGTCCCGCCAGCGAAACGCCTTTTTAGGCCCATTTGTAAGTACATGTATCCTTTACAAATTCATGGTATTTACTAATAAGCCCCCCCCCCCCCCCCCCCCCGCGAGAAAAACTGTTTAAACATTGAATGTTGGCTCGGTAGCTTCGTGATTTTTTCAGGGGATCTGGACCAGAACCCTTATATTTTCGTGATTTTTCAGGGGGGGGGGGGGGGTCAGGACCCCCTGCCCCCCTCTCTGGATCCGCATGTATGATGATTGATAAACTAGAAAGTACTGCAAGAACCACTATACAAATCACAGATCCAACACTTATACTTTACACAGTACTGGCTATTGAAATGTCCCTGACTATATGAGCCATCATGATAAGTGATTTCCAATATAATAACAGCACTTTCTATCAAATATGAAATTATAATATTCTGGTTTGTCTCTGTAGCTGAGCAGGCTGATTTGTGAATGATTTTCTCGCAAACCGCAAAGACTGGGTTTCTCGTTTAGGCTTATTTGTAAGTACATGTAGTCTTTAAAAATGCATGGTATCTACTAGTAAGCCCCCTCAAGAGAAAACCTGTCTTTAAAGAGGTAAATATTTTAGCAATAATACTGGTACCACTCATTATGACTCTCTCCAGGGGTCATACTGGGCAGATCAAAAGGACAGTCATAATGAGGTGATTATGCCTTCCCTACAGGGGCAATAAAGTGGTATCAAGCGTTCTACCAATAATTCTTCTACCAATAACTTCGTATCGTGGTCGGTGATAAAAGCCGGTACTCTCGGTATTTATCAGGTAGTTAGAGATGAGTGATGTTTTTATCATAGTGGAATGGACTATTATTCATTTTTTGCACACGCCAAAGATACAACTATATGTTAAATACCATATATCTTTTATGTACGTGCAATAAGCAAGCTATTGTATGGTTTGTGAGTCTGTGCGGGTTTCAATAAAAATAATTTACGATTTTAATAATAAATAAGTTAATGTTTGACTTGTGCGTCTGCACGGTCAGATAAGCTCCAATCGCGATGTGCTTATGCACAGGCTAGTCAGATCATTCCGGCGCTACTTGGATATGCGAATAAAGAAGCTTTCAGCTACGTCCCTTGTTTGTGTATGCGATCGGCGACGGTCTTTGTAAGACTGCTTATGCGCAGGCTAGTCTGTGCATTCGTTAATCACTTATGCGATTAAATACAAAATATAATTAATCTTCTTAGAATTTTGACCCTAAATGACTAGAGGAGCTTTCAGCTACGTACGTCCCTAAGTTGTGTATACGATCAGCGAAGGCTCTGAGCATTCGCTAACAACATAGGCGATAAGACGGTACAATAAAATAATCATTTCATAAGAATTTTGACCCTGCGATAAGCCACGGTTCTGGTGATACTGTCCTTATGTGCAGAATAAAACACTTCTTATATGATCGCCAAAAATGACAACTTCAGACCCCTAAATGACTCCTAATCAGGGTATGTGACACCACTTACACTATGTACATATGTAGTTATCAAGTAGGGGTGTAAATGAGCTCAGTAAACTTTACATTTTTTAGGGACCAATAAGAGGAAACTGAAATTTCGTTAATCAAACTTCATCAGTATTTACGGTTTCTGATATGATCGACGAAAGTGGCAACTTTAGCCCCTAAATGATCTCTAATAAGGGAATGTGACACCACTTTCCATATGAAGGTATCAAACAGAGGTGTAAATGAGGAAATTAAACTAAATATTTCTTAGGGCCCAATCAAAGGAAACTGAAATTATGTTAACCAAACTTAGCCCGAATTCACGTTTTGCTATAATATCGCCGAAAATGACTATTTTCGATCCCTAGATGACCCTTAATCAGGGAATGTGACACCACATACCCTATGTAGTTATCAAGTAGAGGTGCCAATGAGATAATTGAACAAATATTTCTTAGGGCCCAATTAAATGAAACTGAAATTATGTTAACCAAACTTCGCCCGAATTCACGTTTTGTTATAATATTGCCGAAAATGACTATTTTCAACCCCTAAATGACCCTTAACCAGGGAATGTGACACCACATACCCTATGTAGTTATCAAGTATAGGTGCCAATGAGATAATTAAACTATCTTTTTTTTAGGGCCCAATCAAAGGAAACTGAAAGTATGTAAGCCAAACTTCGCCCGAATTCACGATTTGTTATATCGCTGAAAATGACTATTTTTGACCCCTAAATGACCCTTAATCAGGGAATGTGACACCACATACCCTGTGTAGTTATCAAGTAGAGGTACCAATGAGATAATTAAAATATCTATTATTTAGGGCACAATCAAAGGAAACTGAAATTATGTTAACCAAACTTCGCCTGAATTCACGTTTTGTTATAATATTGCCGAAAATGACTATTTTCGACCCCTAAATGACCCTTAATCAGGGAATGTGACACCACATACCCTATGTAGTTATCAAGTAGAGGTGCCGATGAGATAATTTAACTATATTTTTCTTAGGGCCCAATCATAGGAAACTGAAATTATGTTAACCAACTTCGCCAAATTCACGATTTGTTATATCCCTGAAAATGACTATTTTCGACCCCTAAATGACCCTTAATCAGGGGATGTGACACCACATACCCTTTGTATTTATCAAGAAGAGGTGCCAATTAGATAATTAAACTATATATTTCTTAGGGACAAATAAGAGGAAACTGAAATTTCGTTAATCAAACTTCATAGTATTTGCGGTTTCTGATATGATCGACGAAAGTGGCAACTTTAGCCCCTAAATGATCTCTAATAAGGGAATGTGACACCACATACCATATTTAGGTATCAAGCAGAGGTGTAAATGAGGAAATTAAACTATATATTTCTTAGGGCCCAATCAAAGGAAGCTGAAATTATGTTTACCAAACTTTGCCCGAATTCATGTTTTGTTATAATATCGTCGAAAATAACTATTTTGGATCCCTAAATGACCCTTAATCAGGGAATGTGACACCACATACCCTATGTAGTTATCAAGTCTAGTTGCCAATGAGATAATTACACTAAATATTTCTTAGGGCCCAATCAAAGGAAACTGAAATTATGTAAACCAAACTTCGCCCGAATTCACGTTTTGTTATAATATCGCCGAAAATGACTATTTTCGATCCCTAAATGACCCTTAATCAGGGAATGTGACACTACTTACCCTATGTAGTCACCTAGAAGAGGTGCCAATGAGATAATTTAATAATATATTTCTTAGGGCCCAATCAAAGGAAACTGTAATTTTGTCAACAAAACTACGCCAGCATTTAACGGTTCTAATAAGATCGCCGAAAATGTCAATTTTATACCCCTAAATGGCCCCTAATCAGGAAATGTGACACCACCTACCCTATTTAGTTATCAAGTAGAGATGGACATGAGATAATTAAACTGAATATTTCTTTGGTCTCAATGAAATAGATCTGAAATTTTGTTAACCAAACGTCGCCGAATTCTTGTTTTGTAATATCATTGCCAAAATTGACTTATTTCGACCTCTAAATGACCCTTAATCAAGGAATGTGACACCACTTATACCCTGTGTAGATATCAAGTAGAGGTGTAAATGAGATAATTTAACCACATATTTCTTTAGGCTTAATCAAAGCAATCTGATATTTTGTCAACCAAAGGTCAATGGATTCTTGATTTGTATTATTATTGCCGAAAATGACTATTTTCGACCGCTAAATGACCTATAATTCTGGGAATGTGACACCACTCACCGTATGTATCCATCTAGTAAAGGTGTAAATCAGATAATTCAACTTATCAAAGGAAACTAAAACTTTGCTAAACAAACTTCGCCAGCATTTACAGTTTCTAATATAATTGCAGAAAATGACAATTTTAGACTCCTAAATGGCCCCTAATATGGGAATGTGACACTGCTTACACCATGTATGTATCAAGTTAATGTGTAAATGAGATAATTAAACTAAATATTTCTTAGGGCCTAATCGTAGGTAACTGAAACTTTGTTAATCTAAACTTCGCTAGAATTTACCGTTTCAAAAATGATCGTCGAAAATGACAATTTTAGACCCCTCAATCACCCCAACAACAAGGGAATGCGACACCACTTCCCATATGTAGTTATCAAGTTGAGGTGTAAATAAGATAATTAACCTATATATTTCTTAGAGTCCAATCAGAGGAAACTCAAATAATGTTAACCAAACCTCATCCCAATTCATTTTTGTAATAATATCGCCGAAAATGATGAATTTAGACCCCAAATGACCCTTAATCATGGAATGCTGTTTTCCAACAGTGGATATAACCAGGAAATTATCACAATCATAAACCCCATGAAAACTATAACAATAATAGACCAACTATAATAACTCTAAAAAATAAGTTATTCTCTACAGTCCAAGAAACTATCACAATCATAGACCAACCACCATACCTCCAAAAATAAAAGTTATTCACAGCTAGTCACTAAAGCTTACCAGGAAAGTCATTAATGGGTAACCAGAATTTTTATCCTGAAAAAAAAAGCCTAGGTTTTTTTCAGGCTCACCCTTTTAAGAACATATTAAAATTCCGGTGTACGACAAAACATAGTAAGGTAAAAGAGAGAAATGACATTTAATAGATGCGTCAAATCATACAAGCGATTAAATCGATCGTTGAATAATAAAACGACCAACAATAGAACAATAAGTGTGAAAAACTATTAGTTGACCGCCATTTATTTGGTCTGTTAGGAAGGCTGGCACCGAGGAATAAGCTCAATTCTGGGCCAGGCTAACTCAAATATTTTGATTTTTGTTTCTGGAATTTCTCAAGGGAGAGCAATCCAACACTGAGTCGAGGAAACAAGCTCTGAGAAAATAGTTGTGTCCGAGTTTGAGTTAAGAACCCATAACGGACATTCATTTATGGAGTACCTGGAGGGCTTTGCCCACAACGTTACGTGATAACTTATCAAAACGAAACTAGCAGTGATAGAATCTACTGCATTTTTAGGCTTTATTGGTCGCTAGATTAATCAAAAATCGCTAGGCCTACCTCAAATATGCAAAAGTGTAGTGTTGTCGTAAAATTAATAGAAATAAATTTTCGATGTTTCTGAACTTTTTCGATGTTATTTCGAAGTTTTTTCGATATTTTTTCGATGTTTTTTTTCTATGTTTTCGGCGTATTCTTAGTGGCAGCCATTACTACTGTCCCAGCAGCTGTCGCTAGATGTAAGAACTACTACTAAGTGTGCCAGTAGCTGTCACTAGACGTACATACTACTCCTAAAGGTCACACTAGCTGTCAAAGGTGTAAGTACTGCTACTTAGAGTCACATTAGCTGTCACTAGATGTTAAATCTACTACTAAGAGTCAATGTAGCTGTCATTAGATGTACGAACTACTACTAAGAGTCCCATTAGCTGTCACTAGGAGTAAGTACTACTCCTAAGAGTCCAATAGTAGTCCTAGTAGCTGCCATTAGATGTAAATACTACCACTTGTCGTTCCAGTAGCTGTCACTAGATGTAAGAACAAACACTAAGAGTTCAAGAAGCTGTGACTAGAAGAAAGAGCTACCCTTAAGTGTCCATGTAGCTGTCGCTAGATGTAAGAACTACTACTAAGTGTCCCAGTAGCTGTCACTAGACGTATATACTACTCCTAAAGGTCACACTAGCTGTCAAAGGTGTAAGTACTGCTACTAAGAGTCACATTAGCTGTCACTAGATGTTAAATTTACTTCTAAGAGTCCATGTAGCTGTCACTAGATGTAATAACTACTACTAGTAGTCCCAGTCGCTGTCATTAGATATAAGTACTACCACTAGTGGTTCCAGTAGCTGTCACTACATGTAAGTACTACCACTAGAAGTCGCAGTAGTTATAACTAGATGTAAGTACTACTACTAGTACTCCCAGTAGCTGTCATTAGATGTAAGCACTACCACTAGTAGTCCCAGTAGCTGTCATTAGATGTAAGTACTACCTCTAGTAGTCCCAGTAGCTGCCACAACATTTAAGTACTACCACTAGTAGCCCCAGCAGCTGTCATTAGATGTAGGTACTACAACTAGTAGTCCCAGTGACTGTAATAAGATGTAAATACTACCACTAGTAGCCCTAGCAGCTGTCATAAGATGTAAGTACTACTACTAGTAGTCTCAGTAGCTGTCATTAAATGTAAGTACTACCACTAGTAGACCCAATAGCTGTCATTAGGTGTAAGTACTACCAAAATAGTCCCAGTAGCTTTCATTAGATGTAGGTACTACCACTAGTAGTCCATGTAGCTGTCATTAGATGTAAGTACTACCACTAGTAGTCCCAATAGCTGTCATTAGATGTAAGTTCTACCACTAGTATTCTCAGTAGCTGTCACAACATGTCAATACTACTAGTAGTCCTGGTATCTGTCATTAGATGTACGTACTACCACTAGTAGTCCCATTTGATTTAAGTACTACCACTAATAGTCTCATTGACTGTCATTATATGTAAGAACTACCACTAGTAGTCACAGTAGCTGTAACTAGATGTAAGTATTACTTCTCGCACTCCCAGTAGCTGTCATTAGATGTAAGCACTACACTAGTAGTCCTAGTAGCAGTCATTAGATGTAAGTACTACCTCTAGTAGTCCCAGTAGCTGCCACAACATTTTAGTACTTCCACAAGTAGCCCCAGCAGCTGTCATTAGATGTAGGTACTACCACTAGTAGTCCCAGTGACTGTAATTAGTTGTAAGTACTGCCTCTTGTAGTCCTAGCAGCCGTCTTTAGATGTTAGTACTACTACTAGTAGTCCCAGTAGCTGTCATTAGATGTAAGTACTACCACTAGTAGTCCCAATAGCTGTCATTAGATGTAAGTACTACCAATAGTAGTCCCAGTAGCTGTCATAAGATGTAGGCACTACCACTAGTAGACCATGTAGCTGTCATTAGTTGTAAGTTCTACCATAGTAGTCCCATTTGATTTTAGTACTACCACTAATAGTCCCATTGACTGTCATTAGATGTTAGTACTACCACTAGTAGTCGCAGTAGCTGTAACAAGATGAAAGTACTACCACAAGTACTCCCAGTAGCTGACATAAGATGTAAGCACTACCTCTAGTAGTCCCAGTAGCTGCCACAACATTTAAGTACTAATACTAGTAGCCCAAGCAGCTGTCCTTAGATGTAGTTACTACCACTAGTAGTCCCAGTGACTGTAATTAGATGTAAGTTCATTGTACTACTACTAGTAGTCCTAGCAGCCGTCATTAGATGTAAGTACTACTACTAGTAGTCCCGGTAGCTGTAATTAGATGTAAGTTCTACCAATAATAGTCCCATTAGCTGTCAATAGATGTAGGTACTACAACTAGTAGTCCACGTAGCTGTCATTAGATGTAAGTACTACCAATAGTATTCTGAATAGCTGTTATTTGATGTAAGTACTACCATTTGTATTCCCAGTAGCTGTCATAACATGTAAATAATAAAAGTAGTCCCTATATCTATCATTAGATGTACGTTATACCACTAGTAGTCCCATTTGATGTAAGTTCTTCCACTAATAGTCCCATTGACTGTCATAAATGCAAGTACTACCACCAGTTGTCCAGGTACTGTCATTAGATATAGGTACTACCACTAGTGGTCCCAGCAGCTCTCATTAGATGTAAGTGCTACAACTAGTAGTCTGAGTAGCTGTCATGAAATGTAAGTTGGTTGGTTGGTTTTGTTGCTTTACGTCCCAAGTCAACAGTTATGGTCATTGCGGGACGGTCAGTTAACCTAACCACACTTTTTCCTGGGCAGGCTTGAACAAGCGGTTAACCAGTAATTTGTGCACATACTTTTGCTTGTAACTGACAACAACCTTTCTTGAATGAATCAGCGGAAGGGAGGAGAATGACCGTAGAAATTATTTCATGATTAATCTCCACGAAAGTATGGGACCGGGCCGGGATCGAACTCGCGACCCCTGGATCTGCAGTCAGACAAGCATCTGTAGCCAGACACGTTACCGACTGCGCTACGCGGCCCGGCATGAGATGTAAGTACTATCACTAGTAGTCCCAGTAGCTGTCATTAGATATAAGTACTACAACTAGTAGTCCCAGTAGTTGTCATTAGATGTACGTACTAACCCTAGTAGTCCCAGTTGCTCTCATTAGATGTAGGTACTACCACTAGTAGTCCATGTATCTGGCATTAGATGTAAGTACTACCACTAGTAGTCCCAATAGCTGTCATTAGGTTTAAGTAATACCAGTAGTTGTCCCCTATAGCTGTCATTAGATGTAAGTACAACCACTGGTAGTCCCAGTAGCTGTCATTAGATGTAAGTACTACTAGTTGTCCCTGTAGCTGTCATTAGATATAAGTTCTACCACTAGTAGTCCCAGTAGCTGTCACAACATGTATATTCTACCACTTGTAGTCCCAGCAGCAGTCATTAGATGTAAGTACGACCACTAATAGTCCCAGTAACTGTTATTAGATGAAAAAAAGTAAGTAAGGTTGCAAAGATCAGGAATCGATACAATCAAGTACCACACCTAACCCAGGATACCAATGGGAAAGTGACAAACTCACAGAAGACACCACAAACGAGAGCCAAGAGGTCAGCCCTTTCCCAGCAGGTGACCACGAAGCACATATAAACAGACGCGCACAAAACATAGCAAACACAAGACAGAACAAAAACATAAAAGATCCACAAAAGAAGTACCGCCTTGGAACGGTCAGTAAAATATTTTACTGGAGGGCTTTAACCGGTTTAACGGCGCCAACCTCACCCTTAATTCAGATGTGGATCAAGACACATAGATATTTGGTTTGCATGAAAGACCCCTAACTTATCAATGCATCATCTCCTAAACATATAAATCAAGATATAACAAGGAGATAAAGCAAGGATAAGGACTCAACAGTAAATTAAACTGAATACCGGAGCAAAAGAAATCCAACAGGTAAACCCCGGTGGGCCCGACAAACAGCCAAAGCATCAGGCCCCTACCATCTCATCAATAGATAAGTCTTTAAGTCGGAACCATCATAGAGTCTGAAGTCCGACCCACCGGCGTGCAATTAAAGAGGAAAGCAAAGTTGCCAACTGTGATTGGGTTGACTACCAAGCATGCAGTCTGTTGCAATACATTAATGTTATAGCCAATCTTTTTATAATGGGAAATTATTTTAATGAACTGCGCTGAAAAATTATTAGAGCCAACTATCTTCTTCAACTTATACACCAAGTCACCATAGAAATCAGGTTCCGAAAGTCCTTGGCGCAAGAGAGATTTAAGTCCAACTTGGAATTTAGAAATCAAATCAAAGTATCGTCTATAAAATTTTGAAAATGTTTTGCGAAGTTTATGATACCGATAGCCCTGTTTAAGAAGTTTCTGAGTTAACAATTTATTGCGGGTGTTGAAGTCAGTAACATAGCTAGATGCTCTAGCAAAACGAATGAGTTGAGAGATATAGACTCCATAGGATGTAGAACGAGGAACATCACCATCTAAAAATGGGAAATTGACAATTTCAAAATCAAAGTCGTCATGTTTATCATAAATTTTGGTAGAAACAATACCATTAGAAATTGACAAATGCAAGTCTAAAAATGCGGCTTTGGTATCAGAGGCATTGGCTTTATTAAGTTGGAGCTCTGAAGGGTATATTTGACTCACCATATTTCAAAATAAACATTATTTAATATTTAAAATATCGTCCAAATATCTGGAAGTAGTGTTAAACGCATCAATAACATCAGCCTGCTTATCATCAGAAAGAGACATCATAAAGTCCCTTTCATAACAAAACAGGAATAAATCTGCAACCAGGGGAGCACAATTAGTGGCCATAGGAATCCCAACTACTTGTCTATAGAGCTTGGTGCCAAATCGAATAAAAATGTTGTCCAACAAAAAGGTCAGCGCATCACAAACATTTTGACACGACCATGCATGATATTTTTTAGGTTTTTCTGAAGTAAAAAATGCATTTCTGTCACTACATGCAAGGTAAGGAGAGCCTTCTCTCTGGAAGGTTCTTTCAATAAGATCAATAAGTTTATCTTTAATTAAATTATGAGGTAAAGTAGTGTAAAGAGTAGAAAAATCATAAGTAGACAAACTGGTCGCATTGAAATCTCTAGCTTTAAGTTTATCTAAAATTTCACCTGAATTTTTAATCGACCAAAATAGGTTTTTACCGGATCTCTCATATACTTTTTCACAATATTTGATAGCATGTTTTTTAACAGCTGTAAGACACGAGGTTAACAATTTAGAAAGTTCTGTTAAGTACTACTACTAGTACTGCCAACAGCTGTAATTAGATGTAAGAACTGCCCCTTGTAGTACCAGTAACTGTCATTAGATGTAAGTACTACCTCTAGTAGTCCCAGTAGCTGTCATTAGATGTAAGTACTACCTTAGTAGTTTCATTTGCTGTCATAAGATGTAAGTACTACCACGAGTCGTCCCAGTAGCTGTCATTAGATGTAGGTACTACCACTTGTAGTCCCAGTAGCTGTCACATTATGTAAGTACTACTACCACCAGTACTCCCATCAGCTGTCATTAGATGTAAGTACGACCACTAGTTGTCCCAGTAACTATCGTTAGATGTAAGTACTACTACTAGTAGTCCTATTAGCTGCCATTAGATGTAGGTACTGCCTCTTGTAGTCACAGTAACTGTAATTAGATGTAAATTCTACCACTAGTAGTCCCAGCAGCTGTCATCAGATGTAAGTACTGCCTCTTGTAGTCACAGTAACTGTCACAACATGTAAATACTACCACTAGTAGTCCAAGCAGCTGTCACTAGATTTAAGTACGACAACTAGTAGTCCCAGTAACTGTCATTAGATGAAAGTACTACTACTAGTACTCCCAGCCGCTGTCATTAGATGTAAGTACTTCATCTTGTAGTCCCAGTGACTGTCATTAGATGTAAGTTCTATCCTAGAAGTCGCAGTAGCTGTCATTAGATGTAAGTACTACCGCTAGTAGTCTCAATAGCTGTCATTAGATGTAAGTACTGCCACTAGTAGTCTCAAAAGCTGTCATTAGATGTAAGTACTGCCGCTAGTAGTCTCAATAGCTGTCATTAGATGTAAGTACTACCGCTAGTAGTCTCAATAGCTGTCATTAGATGTAAGTACTACCGCCAGTAGTCTCAATAGCTGTCATTAGATGTAAGTACTGCCACTAGTAGTCTCAATAGCTGTCATTAGATGTAAGTACTACCGCTAGTAGTCTCAATAGCTGTCATTAGATGTAAGTACTACCACTAGTAGTCCCAGTAGTTGTCATTAGATGTTAGTACTACCACTAGTAGTTCCAGGAGTTCATTAGATGTAGGTTCTACAACTAATAGCCCAGTAGCTGTCACAACATGTAAGTACTACCACTAGTAGTCCAAGCAGCTGTCATTAGATGTAAGAACGACCACTTGTAGTCCCA